>CM019063.1:245374128-245756859 GCA_009667805.1 Leptobrachium leishanense | reverse complement strand
AGGTTTAGCTCCAAAGATAGTCAATGATTCAATAACCTTGATATCTCTGAGTGGATGGAAGTGAGGTTTGGCGCTTGCACAAGGAATTCCATGGGTTGTTTATCTCTATTTGAGTTAGATATCCTCTGGTCCTTTTTCGCCATACATTTGTATTCACATATTCAGGCATTCTTTTTGAGAAACTAATTGTCTAAGGCTTTTGAGTTAGATTTCTATCTCTGACTGTGGCAATGTTTTTCCAGGGCTGGTTTTTTTAGCTGTGAGGAGAAGGTCACTTAGAGAGTAGAAAGAAAAAAAAATGAGGGAAAAAAAAACTGATTGGTTTTGAATGAGCCAATGTCCAGCATTAAGATATTTAATATCAGTTTTTCTATTCCGCTACTAGGTTCAACAGCTTAAATGTCTTAAAAGCAGGTATGTCTCTAAACCCAAAAGAAGGTTTTCATACTGACGGTTTTGCCGCTGGTTTGGATTTAAAACCACATTCAAATCCAACACAGGAAGACAGATGACAACTTATAAAACACGCACATCCTAGAATATAATGTCCACATAATAAAATTTCCACCACAGTCCCTCCTCTTTGTCATTTGCTCCCCAGTGTCCCTCGATGAATCTCGATCTTCCTTGGAAAGAAACAGTTCCTCTTGTAAAGTTCTGAATGTTAAAAAACCAAACAGATGATAGAAAACAAGAGACAGTCCATCTTGACACGTAGAATCTTAACGCAAGTCTTAAAACAAATCTTGACACGCCGATTTTTTGCAAATCTTAAAAACAAATCTTGACACGTGGAACTTGACACGTGGAATCTGCTTTAGGGGAGGTGACTCAGAGGGAGGACATGAGGTGATGGGTTGCGTCGATTGTTGGTCGGTCTGAAATCCTCTGTGTCCGGTCCATGGGTTGGTCTTCAGGGGGTCTCATCTCGGCAACGAAAACGTAGTCATTTACTCTGGCTTTGGTAACTCGGTCGATTAGACAACAGGAACATTTCACTCCGGCATATAGAAGGAATAGAAACAGAAACACCATAAGTATATATACTCCCATTTCCTTTAGCCAGGATCCAATGGAAAACAAGAAATCCCTGAAGCTTCCCAAACCTTCAAAAGGATTCCAACCCTCACTGGCTATAGCTCTGGCTCTGCCTTGCAGGGCGCTAACCTTATCCATATGTGCTTTGATCATGTCATTGGTGTCCGTTATCCAGGTGCAACAGTCCTCACCTATGAATTCACAGAAACCCCCCTTGGAGGCTAAAAGATAATCAAGAGCCATCTTTTCCTGCAATACCAGAGTCTTTATTTGTTGTTGTTCCTGGGTGATCTCCCTGACAGCTCCTACGGTTTCATTGAACATCTCGTCTACAATAGAGGAGAAATTGTTCAATCGCTTCATAAGCTCTATTCCCCATCCAGTCCACGCGGAGAACCATGCCCAAGCCTGATCATGGCTAGAGAATAGTTCCCTACGAGCTCTCCCAGACATCTTGGCCTTCCTACGCACCATCAGATCCTCTCGATCGGCTGCGACGTAAGATGCCGGAACAAGCTTCACTAAAGCACATGAACCTCTTGTATTAGGGGGAATTACCTTATAAGCGGCGGAACTGCACAGGAAATAATATGGGCCTGTCAGAACAGCACATGAGGAGTTTCTCTGCCGGTCTCGGGCACTCAGTAGTAACTGAATAGACTGGGTGATCGCCCCCGCCGTCTGAACATCGCATCCTTCTTTCCAGCAGATATAATCTGGTCTATGGGTGTTACTAAAGATATCGGGGGTTTCATTAGTAAGGTTGATTGTTATACCTTTCTTACAACTGGAGGATCCCACAAATCTGTCACCGAAGCTGATGTTGAAGCATACCTGTGGGCCACCTAATTGCCCAGACACCCATACAGGATTGGCAAGTGAGGCGCAAGAGCCAGAGCTAATATTAAAACTATAACTGATGTTACCCTCTAGGAATGTATCGTTAAATTCTATCGACAAATGCCTCTGGGTGGTCTTGGCTAATTTCTCGTACTTCTTCATGCCAATGTGAACATTGTATATAGCATGAACGGCTGCCATTGCTGGAGTATAATGGCTAGGGGGGGGGGTTTCGAGCACACCCAGCAATTGGTCCTGTTTGCTGCCTTAGCTAGCTGGAGGTGCATTTTAAATAAAAGATTGGGATGTTTTTCATCGTTTCCCTCGCTAAAATAAATTAAGCTAAACAAGTAAACAAAAATGACACTTCTCATTCTTTGATATAGTTGAGCAGCTTCTTGCAGTGACTGGCGTGGACCCAGTTGTCTCGTCCTTCGAGCTTCACAGAGGTTGGCGTCGTCAGCTGCACCTGGAATGGACCAAGATATCTCGTCTCTGGTCCCGTCCTCGGATGTTTCTTTAGCACGACCCAATCACCTGGTTGAATAGAATGGACACTGGTTATTGGGTTTGGGTCTGGGAGAGACTCCTGGACCCGGTGGACTTTTTGGAGCTCATCAAGGAAAAGGAATCATGATGGTCCTCAAAGTGTTTCCCTACTAGGTTGGAAAATTGATTAGAAGTTGAGGTTAGAATGGTTAGTAAAAGTTGGAAAATTTTCGTTTTTTCACACCATTATCTCCCCCTTCTCTTCCTCCTTCATAACAGGAAGAAGAGACGCTGGGTTCAAAATGGTGCATCGTTTTTGGGTCAGTTTAGTGGGTGTTAGGAGAGCCACTTAATATCTTTACTCTCTGGGTGGTTAAAGGCCGGGTACGCTGAGAGATGCAATGTCCTAAAAATATAACCTTTTCTTTGCAAAACTGTAATTTCTCCTTGCTAGCCTTATTACCTGTGGACGCCAGATGGTTAAGCAAGGATACAGTATGCCGATAACAAACCTCCTGTGTGGGACAGCAAAGTAGCAAGTCATCCACATACTGCAGCAGTACCACCTCTGGATCCATTGGGGCCCACTGATCTAACACGATCTTCAGCTTGCAACTGTATTCCAAGGGACTAGTCACCGACCCCTGAGGGAGACGTGTCCAAGTTAGTTGTTGACCCTGGAATGTAAAAGCAAAAAGGTACTGGCACTGGGGGTCCAGTGGTACCGAGAAAAAACATTGGTTAAATCAATGACAGTAAAAAACTTTGCATTTGGTGGTACAGAGGCCAGCAAGGTGTGGGGGTTAGGGATCAGAGGAGCATCACTAATAATGATCTTGTTTACAGCTCTTAGATCATGCACTAGCCGGTATGTTGTTTCCTGGCCTTTGGACAACCTTTTGGCCACTGGGAATAGTGGGGTGTTGCAGGGTGATTTGGTTGGCAAGAGGACCCCTATCTGTAGATATCAGTCCACTTGGATCTTAAGACTGTCCATTTGAGCCACACTCAAGGGATATTGTGGTAATCGGGGTAAAACGCTCCCTGGCTTGATGTTAACTGTAGTTGGCGGCACGGGAAGAAGGAATTTACCTCTGACAGTACATCCAACTCCAGGAAACAGGTTGGTTCCGTTAGATATGGTAATGCTACCATAGCACATAATCGTTCTTCTGATAGTGCGCTACTTACCACAATGCCAGCTGGAGTGTACTCAATAATCGCCTGTATTTCTGATAAAATATCCGCTCCCAACAAATTAATGGGAACATCATCCGATACCAGTACAGACCTGATGGCTTCCGTGTGCTGCCCTAGTCTACAAGGGAGTGGTTTGGTGGTCTGTAGAGACACTGTCTGACCTGTGAGACCCACAGTGGGTATAGTCTCCCCAGAGAGGGGAACCTTGCCTCTGAGATCTCTGGATCTCAGAACAGTTCAGGCTGCACCGGTGTCAATGAGGCAAGGGAGGGGATATTTTAATTCCTCGATAAACAGGTTTATATGGCCTGACACCGGTTTGCCAGTGTGCTATGAAGAATCATAGCCCTGGCTGGCCATCCCACGACCGAAGTCGTTGGATCGTCTGGAATGAACTGCCACGTACCCTTGGGTCTGTTAGGACAGTCACGCTTTAAATGTCCTTCCTTTTTGCAGATGTGACAAGTCCTGGTTTTCCAGCGTTGTGTCTTTTTCCCACGATCTTGGTACCTTTGTTCTGCATCGGGGGCTTGTGACACAAGGACTTTGGATGTTTTATCCTGTTTCTTCCTATCCACCTCTCTCTCTATAGCGGAGAGAGTGGATAGAATGGCAGGTATTGTCATTTCACTAAATTCGGGTCTGGTTAACAATAACCGGTCTCGAATTTTCGTATGGATGCCTTCTAAGAATTTGGCTCTTAGTAGGAGGTGAATAGCGGTTAACTTACCTCCGTCGGTTGGCACATCAGGACCAATTTCCATATCTACATCTAATGCCGCTTGTTTAAGGCGACGCCAGAAACAAACGCATTCCTCCCCAGGATTTTGACAGAGTTTCATCACATCCGTGGTAGAGGAGGCACCATACATCTCTGGAAGTTTGGCTAGCAGGGCAACACAGAATTCCTTACCTCCGGAAGTGGCCTGTCCGTGAATGACAATGTTGCAGCGGGAAATTATAACCCCTGCTGGTTCCTCTCCTACTTTTGCCCTCAGAACTTGGGCACAGTCCGTTCCGCTCATGCCGTAACTAAATTGATTTTGACAAAACATTCTCGCTAACCCTCGTGGATTCGTTCTATAGTCAGGCAGTTCGGCTAGGATGGTTCTGATTTCCGAGGAAGCAAAAGGGACATGCCATACCACCCTCTCCCCTAACGTCCTTTCACCGTCGGCATTGGGAACACCCTCGTATTGTTGCACCTGGACTGGATAAGTACCAGGTTCAGAGACACAAGTGGGACCAGGTGTATACCTTGGAGGCTGTAGCTTCATTGGACTGCTGTGTCCTACCTTTCCCATGACCATCCCCGTCTGGAAGCCATCCAATGAAGGGTAGATGGTAGGCACGGCTGAATCTAAAGCTCTTAGCGCAGCTATGCAATCTCCCTTAGACTCACATAGCATCTGCAGATCCCCAGTTGGAAATGATTCGTAATTAACTGTAATTGGAGGAGGAAACGCCCCAGATGTGGCCGAGGGAGACGGATAGAGAGGGTTAGGTGGAGTTGTGGGAGCGAGAGGTATGGTAGCTGGAGAGAGCAGAGTAGAGGTTGTTACATTGGTGATGGCAGAAGCATCAGATGAAACTACAACAGATCCAGTGTTGGTGGATCCAGCCTGCCTTAGCAGAGTTAGCCCAGAAAGAGCCTCTTCCACTTCCAGCATTGGATCACCAATCGCGGCTATCCCCTCTGGCCAGGTGTACATAATGCGGTTCTTCTGGACTGAAACCGCCTTCTGTATACCCTGCCGGTTTACCATAATAGACTTCTGAAGCCACAGCTGAGCTACATCTAAGGTCTTTGCCATCCAGAGTCTGGGTTTAAACTCAGTTATGAATTTCTCCCATCTCCAGGCGTCGAACGTCCCCTCCAGAGGGATACCCCAAGCGGTACCCTTGGACCATCTATGCCATTCTTTAAGGGGTTTCATGGCCTTCGCCCCAAAACTAGATTTCATGTGCTGCGCAGCCGTCTGACTGTGGGAAGCCTCGGTTTCCTTCTTTTGCATGGACAGCACATTGCCCATGGCGATTCGAATCGGCTTATCGTCTTACCCCTGCGTCCAGGGAAACCCTTGCACCAATTTAGGAGAGCACCTCCTGGTGTCCTCTTTCACGGTGGATTGTCAGATTATAATCACTATAGTCCTCCAACTAGAGACCCTAACCGAGGCGATGTGTAACTCTATGGCTTGTTGTCCCAACAGGTTGGGTACAGAACTATGCCCCAAACGATTAGTCAACAACCACAGATTACCCCCCTTCCCGAATTATGTCTCTACCCCTCACAGTGTATGCCTACACAAGCGTATACGCTGTACGCCCGTACACTGCGTCGCCAGACTAAACCGCACAGCACAATGACTATCCTCTTTCTCTACAGAACAATGTGGCTTCTCTCAATACAGAAGTTAAATGGGGATAGCCTTCTTCTGTCTATTTGCTAGTTGTACGATGCCTCTTTACAACACATGAATCACTGTCACCAAATGAAGCTAACAAACCGTCTGAAACTACTCGCTGCGCAAAGCAACTATGAACCCATAAAAGCGTGTTATTCTCGCTTGCACAATCTGCCTATGGAAAGTAAATATAAAAGAGAATTTTTTTTCTTTTTAAAAACTAATCTTTTTCTACTGTAATGCCAATAAAAAAATTAAATCACCACTAAAGGTGCAGAAACTCTTAGTTAAACTTGGTCATACTACCTAACGAAGCTCAGTACAAAGTAAAGATTTCACTTAAACTCAAAATTCTGTATAAAAACCGCAACCGCTTTACTGAAATCTGCTTCCTGTATAAAAATACAAAAATAGTTAAAACCTGAGAACAAACAAAAATGTAACTTTGACAAAATGGTGGCTTGAGCTTCGACAAAATGGTGGCTGAGCTTCGACAAAATGGTTTCTGAGCTTCGACAAAATAGTGGCTGAGCTTCGACAAAATGGTGGCTGAGCTTCGACAAAATGGTGGCTTGAGCTTCGACAAAATGGTGGCATGATCTTCGACAAAATGGTGGCTGAGCTTTGACAAAATGGTGGCTGAGCTTCGACAAAATGGTGGCTGAGCTTCGACAAAATGGTGGCTGAGCTTCGACAAAATGGTGGGTTAGCACATGGTGTCACACAAAGGATGACAAAATGGTGTCTCCAAAATCCAGCAATAAAAACCCAAATTAAACAAAACAGTTTCTTCCTATTCCCTGTGCCCTACCCCTGGAAATTGGAGCAAGCAGCATAAAAATCCTTCACTTGTGGTCTCTCCTGTGCAAATGTTAACGAAGGAAATGCTGCCTTTACAAACCAAAACCACCTCTTACAAACATAACAATTACAACAAAAACGATACCCTGTAATGATCACCCCACACGTCACAATCAGCTTCAGATGCACCAAAATTTACACACTAAAAGTTATTTCACACGGTGACCAGCACTATGAAAATAACCCAGTCACACTTGTAAAACATCCAGCAAACTCCATACATAAACCCCGTACAAAGACCCTCTTGGCTGTATTGACCAGGGATTTGCAAAATATAGACTCTATCCCCAGCCAATACCCCTATCCCTCTATGTACAGATATTAATCCCCTGTCCTTATACACAAAGAGTGAAAAAGCAAAAAGAAAGATTCTTTTGCTGGGCACGGATTACCGCAACAGCTTGCAGAGAGACCAGATGCTGGTTCTAGGACAACAGAAATTTCAAAAACTGAAAAGAAAGTCTTACAAACTTCGCCGGCTTTTTCTGGTTGTCCAAAACCAATAATCCAATCTCCCTCCCTTGGCAAGCTGCTCTGGAATCCACGTCAGCTCCTAATACAAGGCTCACCAATTGTTATGGAAAGTTTGGTGTTTGCGCATAAAGTTCTGGTGCACTAAAAAGGTACACTTCAGTATTAAAGTGCGCCCAGTACAAACAAATCCATCACTATAAAAATACACGCTATATCTAGCTCTTTCTGTATAAATCACGAAGTACTTCTCTATCCCAGGAGGAATCAGACAAAACACGCTGCTTCAAGCTGGAAAATCCTGTGGCCAAGTGAGCTGTGGCTCCTGGATTGTTTAATTTATTAGACAATCGCACACGCCCAGTAGCCCCCTGGCTGTACAACAGAAAGCCAGGTTGCCCAGTAATTACATTTACATATCAAAAGGACAGGGTCGTGGACCAGAATGACCGACCAGCCTCCTGGAGATGACTCATCCCTGAGCCATCTCCATGATCCCCATCAGCCATGTTTGTCCCCATCCCCCGTCATTCGTCAATATGGACCCCATTCAGATACTGCTCAGAGTGATCAGTATCTGAGTGAAGATCAATCTACTTGTTCCTACGGGTTATTGACATATCTGCTGGGACAAATACATTTATTATCTCAACATGGTACCAGTGTTGAGACAAGGCTTAAATGTCTTAAAAGCAGGTATGTCTCTAAACCCAAAAGAAGGTTTTCATACTGACTTTTTGCCGCTGGTTTGGATTTAAAACCACATTCAAATCCAACACAGGGAGACAGATGACAATTTATAAAACACGCACATCCTAGAATATAATGTCCACATAATAAAATTTCCACGACACTGGATACACAGGGGGCGGACCAGAAGACACAAAGGGCAGAAGAAACAACAATATAAGCGTGGTATCAGGAGGGCTTATAGCAGGAGAATGGTCAGATCATGCAGATGTCTTGGCAGGCAGCGGGCAGAGAGTGGTCAAAGTCCATAGCAGGTGGTCAAATCAATAGGTGGCTCTGGAGTAGTGATGGGAGTGGAAGTCCAGAAATGGAGATTGTAAGCAATGCCCAGGAAGGGGGTTGTAGATGGAATGCTGCGATGAGGGGGGTCACAATAGGATATTACAGGGAAGGGTGGTCTCCACGGGGTACTTGCAGGGAAGGTGGTCTCCACAAGGTACTTGCAAGGAAGGTGGTCTCCACGGGGTACTTGCAAAGCGGGGTCTCAGCGGGATACAACAATGGGGTTCTCAGACTGGAAATGTGCAGAGCACGCAGGATTGGCACACCGTGAGGCTTCCAAGGAAGGATAATGCAGAATCATCTACTGAAGGGTGAGGCCTGATTATATGGGAAGTCCAGGCCCAGCCTGCCCTTTTTGTATGGTGGGGGTTTGTTGGGTTTAGTGGGATTAATGTGCCTGAGAACTTGTAGGGGTTAAATTGTTGAATATCCTGAGGGGCATGGAGGGTTATTATACATGGGTGACATGGAAGGGATCTATGTGAATATGGAGGGATTATTGTGCCTTGGGAACATGGAGGGTTAATGTGGACAGGATGCTGTCCATGTGCCTAAGGAACATAGAGGGGTAAATGTATCTGGGATCATGGAGAGGCTAAAGTGTCTGCTGCAAACAGCCGAACATAGCTGATCAGCTGCTGAACGCTGCCGAAAAAAGCCGACCAGGTGCCGAACAGAGGTTTATTAAATAAGGTCTTTTACAGAATAAAAAGAACACCATTTAAAAAAAATTGGAGTAAAAAATTTCACTGAAAAATGCCTAAAAAATTTATTAAAAATACTTTTTGCTGCAAATGAAAAGAATAAATGGTTGAATAAAAAAATTCTCTCTCTTTGTACCAAGGTGGACAGGGACCCAGGATTTACTGGAGTCCGTGAACAGAAGTTTGGCTAGTGAGGAACGCTGGTGTTATATGTTCTTTAGTAAGGTTACTCCACATTCTTCCTTGGGTCTTTTGAGCCAAACATATGTCATCTGAGCACTACAATATGCCTAGTATCTTTTGTGTGAAAACAGTAGTGTATGGACCTGGCTCCAAAAGGGTTAAATTATTATCTTTTGCACTAATAATCACAGACTTTAAAAATGTTCAAGAATCTTGAACATAAACATTAGCATTCAGCCATGCTTAACAATGAATCACTAATTGTAACCACTTGCTATTAGAACAAAAGAGATGAATTAGCGAATGGTTACAGGTTAAATCAGGCTTTGTGGCACAAGTTTTAAGATAAAAGTATGACTGTTGTTCAATGAAATACTTTGCTTGAAAATATTTTCGAACAAAAGAACGAGAGATAAACTCTCAAAAGCTAATAGGAGTGCTGAATAAAACATAACTTTTATTAGTTGCAATACATACACACATACATTAACCGACTAATATAAAACACATAAACACGGAAGGTTCCTTTGCATGGTTGCATGGTTCCTTTTTTTAAAGAAAACAGCCCTTCCATTTTAGTTTGGAAAATTTCATATGATTTAAATGATGGAACACAAGTGCAGAACCAAGAATAAGATATAGGACAAAAGGTGCAGGACTTAGGCTAGGGTCAAACGAACGCAAAAAGTGCGTCCGAACGCATTGACGTATTTTTATCACGGAATGCGCAAAAACGGTCATACGATGCGCATTTTCGTGCGTGATTTGTTACGGATCCAAACCAGGAAACTTTGGGTGTCTGGACGTTATGTTGGCCGGACATGAGCATCGTCTGACGTCTCCTAATCACACACACACGTCGCTATGCCAACGCAGCGCACTCTGTACGTCTGTACTAGCAGTTTTGCGTTCTCGAAAAAATGCATTCGTTTGCCGCTTGCGTTGCGCGGCCTCACTTCCGTGCGGCTGTACTTCGTATATTGGCTGTCATTGCTGCTACTGCGGCTGTGATTAAGTGCGCCTAAGGCTAGGGTCAGACTAGCGAATTTTTAACATGCATTTAGGCGCACTTAATCACGGCCGCACTAGCAGCAAATGACGTGCAATGACGGCCAATATACGAAGTACGGTCGCACGAAAGTCCGGCTGCGCAACGCAAGTGGAAAATGAATGCATTTTTTAGAGAACGCAGAACCGCTAGTACGGACGTACAGAGTGCGCTGCGTCCACTAGCGGCGTGTGTGCGTGATTTGGAGACGTCAGACCCTGCTCATGTCCGGCCAACATAATGTCCAGACACCCAAAGTTTCCTGGTTTGGATCCGTAAAAAATCACGCACAAAAATGCGCATCGTATGACCGTTTTCGCGCATTCCGTGAAAAAATACGTCAATGTGTTCGGATGCACTTTTTTACATTCGCGTGTAAAAATGCTTTCGTTTGATCCTAGCCTTAACGCACGTTAAAAATGCGTTAGTCTGACCCCAGCCTTATCTGCAAGCATAGTAATGCCTTTTTAATTTAATGTTACATATGTTACACTGATTAGCCACAACATTAAAACCACTGACAGGTGTGGTGTATAACATTGATTATTCGGTAAAAATGGCGCCTGTCAAGGGATGGGACTTATTAGACCAAAAATAATCTGTTAGATCTTGAATTTAATGCGTAGGAAGCAGGAAAATTGGGAAAACGAAAAGACCTGAGAGACTTAAGGGGTTATTCAAAGAGTGCGAATTTGCCACTGAATTGTATCGAACGGTGAATTTCGTGGCAATTCGGCTATTCAGACAGCTTGCAAATCACCAAATATTGGTGAATTGCCGGTGAAATACAGTGCAATTTGGCAGCAGTGAAATCCTCATAGAGAAGTAATGGTTAATCTATTCAGAGAATGCTGAACAGCAGCAAAAAAAATGGTGAAATGTCCAGATTTTTGGTGCTTTCGTTCAACAGATTTAAACAGGCGACTCCCATAGGTTTCAATGTAAAAAAAATCCCGTTTTTACTATTTTTTTATTCAGCTGTTTATTCTTTTCATGTGCAGCAAAAAGTATTTTTATTAATTTGTTTAGAACTTTTTTCGGCATTTTTCTGGATTTTTTCGCAGGAATTTTGATTCCAATTATTATTATTTTTTTCTGTAACAGACCTTTTTATTGTTATTCATTGCACCTTATTTATTATTTCCATGTTTTATTGTTATTGTTGTAAACATCTTTTAAAAATTATGTGTGTGTTTTTTACCCCTGTTCAGCATTAGATCAGCTTTTTTCAGTAGATCCATTCGCCACACTTCGGGGACCCTGCTGTAAATACTGAATTCACTGCAGGGTTGGCTGAGCTCGCTGAACGGTGTGGAATGAGCGAGCGCACCAAAATTTTGATGCTGTCTGAATAACCCCCTTAGACATTGGCTAAATAGCGATGACTAGACCACTGGATCAGAGCATCTCCAAAACCGCAATTCTTATGGGGTGTTCCTAGTGCAGAATCAAGAACAAGCTACATAATGCAAACACTTAATGCTGACGCAAAAGCAGGGAGTACGAAAAAGCAAATGTCGCCAGGTGGAACAAAAAAACATCACTTTCTTGAAGCCAACAAATCAGGCAAGTGAAATCATGTAAGCGGAGATCTGATTAAAGACAGTAATGGGACCCACAAAACTTTATCCTTGGAAGGACTAAAACAATGAGGAATTTGTGGGGAAGATGAATTGGATCAGGGTAGGTAGATAAGACCGGGATGGAGAAGGAATTTTAGGACATTGGTTCTGTGAGGTACAGTTGTGTTCAAAATTATTCAACCCCCAATGCTGTAAAGGGTTTTAGGGAATTTAGCGTACATTTGTAATTGTATTCAGAATGAAATCCTACAAGGACTTTTTAAAGAACCATATGCAACTAAAATGACATCAATTGGTTTTGTAATACAGTAGTAAATGTTTCAATTGTGAATTCTTCATTGACACAATTATTCAACCCCTTAAAGACTACCACTCTGAAGAACAGAGGTTCATTCAAGTGTTTTCAATCAGGTATTGAAAACACCTGTGGATGTCACTGAGCAGCAATAAAGCATAATAAGCACCAATTAGGCAGCTTTAAAATGACTGTGATACTCAGCTCCTTCTAGACATTTACTGGTGTGGTTACAAACATGGTAAAGTCAAGAGAATGGTCCAGGAAGACAAGAGAAGAGGTGATTACTCTTCACAGGAAGGGCAATGGCTATAAGAAGATTGCAAAGATGTTAAACATACCAAGAGAAACCATAGGAAGCATCATTCGCAAATTCAAGGCAAAGGGCACTGTTGAAACGCTACCTGGTCGTGGCAGAAAGAAGATGTGACTTCGACTGCTGTGCGCTACCTGAAGCGTAGAGTGGAGAAAAGTCCCCGTGTGACTGCTGAGGAACTGACAAAAGATTTGTCAGATGTGGGTACTGAAGTTTCAGCTCAGACAATACGGCGCACACTGCGTAATGAAGGCCTCCATGCCAGAACTCCCAGGCACACCCCCTTGCTGTCTCCAAAGAATAAGAAGAGTCGACTGCAGTATGCCAAAAGTCATGTGGACAAACCACAGAAGTTTTGGGATAGTGTTCTGTGGACTGATGAAACAAAATTAGAACTGTTTGGGCCCATGGATCAACGCTATGTTTGGAGGAGGAAGAACAAGGCCTATGAAGAAAAGAACACCTTGCCTACTGTGAAGCATTGTGGGGGGTCAATCATGCTTTGGGGCTGTTTTGCTTCTGAAGGTGCAGGGAAGCTTCAGCGTGTGCAAGGTACCATGACTTCTCTTCAGTACCAGGAGATATTGGATGACAATGTGATGCAGTCCGTCACAAACCTGAGGCTTGGGAGACGTTGGACCCTTCAACAGGACAATGATCCCAAGCATACCTCCAAGTCCACTAGAGCATGGTTGCAGATTAAAGGCTGGAACATTTTGGAGTGGCCATCGCAGTCACCTGACTTAAATCCGATTGAGAACCTCTGGTGGGACTTAAAGAAAGCAGTTGCAGTGCGCAAGCCTAAGAATGTGACTGAACTGGAGGCTTTTGCCCATGACGAATGGGCGAAGATACCTGTAGATCGCTGCAAGACACTTGTGTCAAGCTATGCTTCACGTTTAAAAGCTGTTATAACTGTAAAAGGATGTTGTACTAAGATTGAATGTCACTTGGGGGTTGAATAAAACTGATAATGATGTGAGCACAGAAAAGACATTTGTGATTATTTCATTATAAATGTTATGTTATATTTGTCTGACCTACACGTGCCTCTTTGATTTAATTGTAAGCAAGATGACTGAATGATCAAAATCAATGTCAAACTGGCCAAAACACTCAATTTCAGTGGGGGTTGAATAATTTTGAACACAACTGCATATCATTATCTGCATCTGCACTGGACAAGACAAAAAGTGTAGGATGTACGTGTCAGCATAGTTATGCCTTTTTAATGTTACAAATGTTACACTGATCAGCCACACCATTAAAACCACTGACAGGTGTGGTGTATAACATTGATTATATGGTTACAATGGGGCCTGTCAAGTTGTGGGATTTATTAGGTCGAAAGTAATTGGTCAGATCTTGAATTTCATGCATTGGCAGCAGAAACAAATGGGCAAGCGAAAATATCTGAGAGACTTTGACAAGGGCCAAATATGATGGCTAGTCAAGTGGGTCAAAGCTCTCTTCAAACCAACAGTTCTATTGGGGTGTGCTTGGTATGCAGTGGTTAGAATCTACCAAAAGTGGAAGGACAACCAGTGAACCATCATCATGGCCACTGTCATCAGGGAACACCATTGCCATGAAGGGTGTATGTTATCTGCAACATATCCCTTATTTTAATCTGTAACTCATAATTACACTCAAAACAAAACAAAAAAAATTCTAAAAGAATTGCTGTAATATTCTATATTTAACCCCTTTAGGACGCAGAACGTACTAATACGTCTTGCATCAAGTGGGCTTTAATGAAAAAGTACATCCTGTGCGTCTGAAGCCCGCCTCCCGCTGATACTCACCTCTCTTAGTGGGTCCAACACAGATCTGACTCCCATGAAGTCATCAGCTTTTTTATACCCTCCCGGCACAATGTCTTCAACACACCGGGCGCAATGACATCAGTTTCAGGAACCCCCCCCTGGAGCAGGGGAAGCGCCTGAATGGTAGGGGGAATCCTTTGGAACCCTCTATCTCCCTATCGCCCGGGGGTGTGTGTAAAGGCAAATGCCAATCATCTCTGGAAAGGTCACAGTCTGACCTTTCCAGCGATGCATTGCATTAACCCCTTTGGTGCCAGGTTTGCGATCCGACACCAATCTGCACCGGATCACGGCCTATTTCCGGTGGGGGCCACCATCTTGGATGACATCAGTTAACCGGGTAACACCTAGCTGCCCAGGGATTTCCAAAGGAAATCCTATGGTGGATGTAGGGGGGTTCTTTGAACCCCCGTATCTTTCGATACCCTCTGGCAGCTAGAGGGTCATGCTTGCTATCATTGGAAAGGCCAGAGTATGGCCTTCCCAATGATGCAAAACATGACAATGTTAAAAGTAAAAATAATGATAAAATAAATATAAAATGAATAAAAACATTTTTTTTTAATGCAGCATTATTGTTCACATTTCAATTATAATGTGAACAATGATGCTGCACTAATGATTTTTTGGGGGGTTTAAGCTAAAATCATGGAATTTCTCAGACACATAAAGTAACGGGTTCCCAGTTCTAATTTTTATAACAAGCACGCCCCATAGAATATATAACCGCAAAGGCTCGGATGATAAAATGTTAAAAAAAAATTACTTTACACACTGGAAGATTGAAATTTTATTGTAAATTCATATCTTGTTTTACGTTTTTTGTTACAGCATTCTGGCAGGGCATGATGTATACATATAATAATGATATATTATTAATCTGCCGAGTCTGCTGAGAACAAGGATATATAAATTGCCTGGGTTGTACAATAAAATGTAACTTCAAAGCGCGTTTAAACAAGATAAGCAAAAACGGTCAAAATGAGCTCAGCACACTTCTAATTTTAGAAAAGTGCAAACTTGTAAAATTGCCCCTGTCTCCCTGGGTTTTTAAGCATGAAGTATGCATCTCATGTTTCAAATACACATTATATTTTTTTCCAACAAAAATTGCTTGGTAGTGGAGGAATTAACCAACTCTATGGTGAGAATCCTGCTAAACCTACAACACAGCACTATTCCCAGTGGTGTATTTTGGCCTAGAACAACAAGGCCTAGGCCTAGGGTGGCACTTTCCAGGGGGCGGTGGCCCCACCCCTAAAAAAAAATATATATATTTTTTTACTTTTGCAAAGTATTTTGCCAGGAAGGATACATTGAAATTTCACAAATTTTCAAGTATGTCCTGGGTAGGCAAGGCCTAGGCTTTCACTTTCCAGGGGGCAGCAAAAAACCTCACCACTAAGTGGGTTACTCACAGAGCACCAAAATGACGCCAACATTTTGGTGTTCCTTAGTTCCCTGCACTTCAGAGAATAAAATTTCCCCACCCTGCAGTGAATTCACTGTTCACCGCGGGGTCCCCAAAGTGCATGGAGTCGGCCACTGAATGCTGCCACCGCAAACCCGTGGCCTGCTGTTTTCAAAAGAACTACTGAACGAAAATGTCTGGAATTTACATATAAGATCCTATGATTGATAATAAAAAGTTCTGTTACAGAAAAAAGAAAAACCGCTATAAAAAAAGGGGGAAATTTTGCTGAAAAATTACTAAAAGGTACTAAAAAAAAAATCAATAAAGACTTTTTACTGCAGATTAAAATAATAAATGGTTTATTAGATATTGCATAAAAATGGGAATATTTTTAACATTGAAACCTATGGGGTTCGCCTGAATAAACCTGCTGATTGAAACCACCGAACATCAGGGCATTTCACTGCCATTTCTCTGCTGTTTGGTGTTCTCTGAATAGATTAACCATTACTTCTCTATGGGGATTTGAACTGCCTTCAAACAGCACCGTACTTGCTGGCAGTTCGCCAAACTTGTGTGTGAGCATATCACAGAGCAGTGGTGTACTTAGGGGAGTGGCGGAGGGCAGGCAGCCCCAGGTACCAGTGATTATTTGGGTGTCATTAGGGGGTACTAGGAGGTGCCACTGTCACTGTGTGTCAGCTTTGAGCTGTGTTCTCAAGCAACGAGCAGCGGAGCAGGGCGTTTGCATACGGAATAAAATCGAATAGAATAAAAATCCCCCTCTCCTCCCTCCATAGCTCCTCCCCTGCCCAGCAGCAGCTCTAGGAGAGGGGAGGGGGATGTGATTTGTGTGCAGAGAGAGAAGATGACAGTAAACGGCAGGTAAAGGGGGGTATCAGCAGAATATGAAGCCCTGTCTGCTTACTGCTGTTTAAAGTGGACCTTTCCTTAACCAGCAATGCAGTGATAGAAATTTGTCATTGAGCTGCCTGGCTCCTGGTGAGGCTGCGTGCGTGCAGGTCACGTGGTCCGGCCAGGCAGGTGGTACTGAGTCTCAGTACCACCAGACTGGCTGAACCACGTGACACGCACACAGCTGGCCCGCCCTTTCGTTAACACGGACTCTCACTCTATTCTGGACTGAACACCCACGGGAAGGGAATCAAAGCCACGGTGCACCCTCTGGCAGTGGTACCCCACTGCTGACAAGATGGTTTCACGCACAGGCACAGCCACGATCCTAACGTGGCCTGGAGGGACCTCCTGCTGAATCCGTACACAGTCCCTGCTGACTCTGCACACAGACCTACCGGGGACGGAGGCCGGTAAATATAGAATAAATAATTGCTGTGTGCTCATATTCACTCGGTTTGCTGGGAGTCTTATTGCAGTGGATTCTGATGCACTCATACACACCGCACATTGCATTGCTGGGAGTTTTATTGCTGTGGATTCTGATACGCTGACACACACCACACATTGCATTGCTGTGAGTTTTATTGCTGTGAATTCTGATACACTAACACACACACCGCACATTGCATTGCTGGGAGTTTTATTGCTGTGGATTCTGATACACTCATACACACTGCACATTGCATTGCTGGGAGTTTTATTGCTGTGGATTCTGTGATACACACTGCATATTACTGTGAGATTTACTGCCCTGGAGCTCTGGGATACGCTCATACACACTGCACATTACTGTGAGTTTTATTGCTGTGCAGTTCTGATATGCTCATACACAGTGCCCATTTCTGTGGGTTTTATTGCTGTGCAGCTCAGTGATACACTCATATGCAGTGCACGTTTCTGTGGATTTTATTGTTCAACCAATTAGAGCGGCTGTGATCCAGTATACTTGACATGCGTGGCTGTTCTTTGTAAAAATGCTTGAATTTAAACATTTCATAATTTTATTTATCTCAATAGATACATTTGAAATGGTATACAAAATATACAAGTAGGCACTTGGTATCCACTTTTAATATAAAGCGAGGAAAAGGCGGAGCTCTAAGAGGAAAAGGTGGGGCTTAAAGAGGAAGGGTGGAGTTTAACCAGGAAGAGGTGTGCCCTTGACAGGAAGGGGTGCCTCAAATTTAAATTAGGGGTGCCCGAGTTTAGTCAGACCTAGGGCAGCACAAAACCTAAATACACCACTGACTATTTCCAATATCATGCTGGGGCACACCAAGCCTGTGTGTGTATACTTATACTCTCTGTACCTATTTTAATCTGGTGACAAATACAATTCTAGTTAGAAGCATAAACATGCTAAATAAATACATGTTACATTTTCCAAAGCGCTTTATGAGCTAAATGGATTGTGTGAGGGATCAGCCACCCATATAAATTTGTCTGTGAACGGTTGTCGGTCTGTTTATCCTATAATGGTCTGCTATATCAGACTTAAATAACATTAAATTAAAGTGCCTTTCTGTCTGTCTGTGTGTAATTAGAAGGCTAAGGAGGTAAACACCTATTACATGTAACGTACATAAAAAATATTTCCGCTCCATATGCTCGTTGTGAGGGGGCTGTAGAGCTTCTCTTTGTTTTTTCTTCATGGTACGTTTTCCTTGGCGCCCTCCCACATTAAGTCTAAATATTTCTTTGACAGCTTCCTTTGATTTCAACTATATGTTGTAACCCTGGTACCAGATTGGCAATTTACAAGGCATCCAAACAAATGTGTATGTTTTAATTACTGGTTAGCACAGACATGTGGATTATGTTTATAGTACGGCTAAATTCCTCAATTTGGAAGATATGTTAGAGCTGTGCAAGTATTGGCAAGGGTGCCTGATTAAAAAACGATGGCTGAACTGCTGATGTGGCTTATTTTTCTTCTAGCTAGACTTTTAATGCATTTATTGACCAGCAGTTTAAGTTATCATATCTTTTTTTAAGATGAAAATTTTGAGTGAATCGATTTATAGTAAAATAACCCCCCTCATAGTTTTCCCGAGTGTGGCTCGGGGTTAACTGTCAGTTCTGAAAGCGGTAACCCCGAGCCACACTCGGGCTGCATACATTACCTGTCCCTGCGATCCCTCTTTGTCCCACCGCAGTCTCCTCCGGCGATCGCAACGTTTTACTTCCTGCTTTCCCTTCTCGCGAGGAGGTAACCAGGAAGTATGAGGTCGCGATCGCCAGAGGAGACAGCAGGGGACAGCAAGGGTGTCACGCCACCGCGCGGCATGCCGCCATCCAGGACTCTCACCTCAGAGGCAAGCTGGTGCCGGGCGGGTGGCGCTGCGGCGCTCCCCTCGGTCCGTGTGCAGGCTGGGAGCCTCCCCGGTTCCTGCGCCGCCTCCTGCGGGCTCTACCGCGTCTGCTCGAATGGGTCAGCACGGCCATGCCGTTCCATCCACCTTGGGCTTGGCGGCGATTGGCGTCTGATGTCACAGGGGCGGGCGCATGGACCTGGGAGGATGGTGCAGCCTCAGGAGGAGGGCCCTCAGTCCCGGCGGACTTGATGGGGAACTGCACCAGACTCTTCCAGCTTCATGATTAGCTGCCTCAGTGGGGTAAGTTGATTGGTGGAAGGATCAGTGGTGTATTTTGGCCTAGGCCAACAAGGCCTAGGTCTAGGGTGGCACTTTCCAGGGGGCGGCGGCCCGCACTCGTGGCCCCACCTCTAAAAAAATAAAAAATTCACTAATTTTCAAGTATGTTCTGGGTAGACAAGGCCTAGGCTTTCACTTTCCAGGGGGCAGCAAAAAACCTCACCACTAAATGGGTAACTCACAGAGCACCGAAATGACACCAACATTTTGGTGTTCTGTAGTTCCCTGCACTTCGGGGAATAAAATTTCCCCATCCTGCAGTGAATTCACCATTCACCGCAGGGTCCCCAAAGTGCATGGAGTCGGCCGCTAAATGTTGCCACCGCAAACCCGTGGCCTGCTGTTTTCAAAAGAACTACTGAACGAAAATGTCTGGAATTTACATAGAAGATCCTATGATTGATAATAAAAAGTTCTGTTACAGAAAAAAGAAAGACCGCTATTAAAAAAAAGGGGGGAAATTTTGCTTAAAAATTACTAAAAGGTACTAAAAAAAAAAAATCGATAAAGACTTTTTACTGCAGATTAAAATAATAAATGGTTTATTAGATATTGCATAAAACCGGGAATATTTTTAACGTTGAAACCTATGGGGTTCGCCTGAATAAACCTGCTGACTGAAACCACCGAACATCAGGGCATTTCACTGCCATTTCTCTGCTGTTTGGTGTTCTCTGAATAGATTAACCATTACTTCTCTATGGGGATTTGCAATGCCTTCAAACAGCACCGTACTTGCTGGCAGTTCGCCAAACTTGTGTGTGAGCATATGACAGAGCAGTGGTGTTCTTAGGGGAGTGGCGGAGGGCGGGCCGCCCCAGGTACCAGTGATTATTTGGGTGTCATTAGGGGGTACTAGGAGGTGCCACTGTCACTGTGTGTTAGCTTTGAGCAGTGTTCTCAAACAATGAGCAGCGGAGCAGGGCATTTGCATACGGAATAAAATCGAATAGAATAAAAATCCCCCTCTCCTCCCTCCATAGCTCCTCCCCTGCCCCGCAGCAGCTCTAGGAGAGGGGAGGGGGATGTTATTTGTGTGCAGAGAGAGAAGATGACAGTAAAAGGCAGGTAAAGGGGGGTATCAGCAGAATATGAAGCCCTGTCTGCTTACTGCTGTTTAAAGTGGACCTTTCCTTAACCAGCAATGCAGTGATAGAAATTTGTCATTGAGTTGCCTGGCTCCTGGTGAGGCTGCGTGCGTGCAGGTCAAGCGGTCCGGCCAGTCAGGTGGTACTGAGTCTCAGTACCACCTGACTGGCTGAACCATGTGACACGCACGCACGCAGCTGCCCGCCCTTTAGTTAACACGGACTCTCACTCTATTCTGGACTGAACACCCACCGAGAAGGGAATGAAAGTCACGGTGCACCCTCTGGCAGTGGCACCCCACTGCTGACAAGATGACTCCATGCACAGGCACAGCCGCGATCCTAGCGTGGCCTGGAGGGACCTCCTGCTGAGTCCGTACACAGTCCCTGCTGACTCTGCACACAGCCCTACTGTGGTCGGAGGCTGGTAAATATAGAATAAATAATTGCTGTGTGCTCATATTCACTCGGTTTGCTGGGAGTCTTATTGCAGTGGATTCTGATGCACTCATACACACCACACATTGCATTGCTGTGAGTTTTATTGCTGTGAATTCTGATACGCTGACACACACACCACACATTGCATTGCTGGGAGTTTTATTGCTGTGAATTCTGATACACTCATACACACTGCACATTACATTGCTGGGAGTTTTATTGCTGTGGATTCTGTGATACACACTGCATATTACTGTGAGTTTTATTGCCCTGGAGCTCTGGGATACGCTCATGCACACTGCACATTACTGTGAGTTTTATTGCTGTGCAGTTCTGATATGCTCATACACAGTGCCCATTTCTGTGGGTTTTATTGCTGTGCAGCTCTGTGATACACTCATATGCAGTGCACGTTTCTGTGGATTTTATTGTTCAACCAATTAGAGCGGCTGTGATCCAGTATACTTGACAAGCGTGGCTGTTCTTTGTAAAAATGCTTGAATTTAAACATTTCATAATTTTATTTATCTCAATAGATACATTTGAAATGGTATACAAAATATACAAATAGGCACATGGTATCCACTTTTAATATAAAGCGAGGAAAAGGCGGTGCTCTAAGAGGAAAAGGTGGAGCTTACAGAGGAAGGGTGGGGATTAACCCTTTCGCTGCTGAGGCTTTTCACACCTCTGTGCTGAGGTCATTTTTACCGGTTTTGCTCATCATGTTTCAACGTGTTTTGAAGGCTTATTTTAGTATATTAGCCAGACATATTATATATCGTTCTTTCCGTCAGACTCGGTAAATTCATAATATGTCATTATTATATGTATACGTTATGTCATGTCTGTATATTATAACAAAAAATTCAATAAAATATGTATTTTCAATAATTTACAACGTGTAAAGTGTTTTTTTTCACATTTTAACATGCGAGCAATTGCGGTTATATTTTGTATGGGGTGCGCTTGTTAAAAAAATTAGAGATGGGGTCTCTTTACATTTTTTTTGGGGAAAATTACGTGATTTTTAACAAACGCACCGCATACAAAAATCGTTAGTGCAGCATCATTGTTCACATTATAATTGAAATGGGAACAATATTGCTGCATTAACAAACCAAAAAAAAAAAAAAAAATTGTTTACTTTTTTTTATAATTTTTTTGTTTTAATTTTTTTTTTGTTTTATTTTTCATTTTTTTTTTTTACAAAAATTTTCACAGTAGTGTTTGGTATCGTTGGAACGGCCATGCTCTGGCCAATCCAACCATACCAAATGTTAACCCCTAGCTGCCACGGATCGGGAGATAGGGAGTTCATTGGAACTCCCTATCTCCACCGTTGGTGGCAGTTAGGGGTTAACTCTAGGACTGGCGTCATCGTGCTACGCACGATGACGCCAGTCCTCAGAGGGAGTTCCCGGAGGCTTGGCCGACATCCAAGATGTCGACCAGCTCCGGGAAAGGATCGCGAACCGGCGCTTTTCAGCGCCGATTCGCGATCCAGCTCCCCAGGGGTTAATGCCAGGCACCATTTGGAAGGGCAGGCTGTGCCCTTCCAAATGGTGCCTGGGTTAACCCCCGCAACGCCGCCGATCGGGAGGGACCTCCCCCCCTTCGGACCTCCCCCCCTCCCTTTCAGGCGCCTCCTCCGCACATGCGGGGGTGGGCGCCTGAATTAGGTGTCATCGCGCTGCCGCGATGACACCTAATTTCAGCGGCTGTGGTCCCGGATGCCGGGCTGACATCGAGGATGTCAGCCCGCACCGGGGGGCCAGCGATCGTCCGGAACCCGGCCGAACGCTGACCCCAATGGGAGGACGCGCTCAGCGCGTCCTCCGCATACCAGCAGTAATGCGGAGGACGTGCTCAGCGCGTCCTCCGCATTGAAGTGGTTAACCAGGAAGAGGTGTGCCCTTGACAGGAAGGGGTGCCTCAAATTTAAATTAGGGGGTGCACGAGTTTAGTCAGGCCTAGGGCAGCACAAAACCTAAATACAACACTGGGAAGGATGCACATTCGGGGAGTGGCTTGACAACCTCTGCACCTATATAAAGATTTTCTATCAGTCCATCATTGCTTCAGCGTTGTATCACTCCTGCCAGTTTTACTCTTAGAAGCTTTATTCCATGATAATTCTGTGTATCAGTTCCTGGCTCTGTACCCGACCATTCTTGATCCGCCATTTGTCCCTGATCTCGATTGTGAACCTAACTACGTCTCTTGGATTATCCTTTGGTACCGCGATATTCAACCTTCTACCTAAACTCTGCACCTGGGTTCTCCCCTCTCACCGAGCACCCCTGACAGAGGGAGTGCAGGGACAGGTGATGTATTCAGCGGCATCCCGAGTGTTACTCAGGGTTACCACTTCCAGCATAGGAATTTACCACGAGACACACTCAGGAATACTGCTAGGGGGCCAAAAAAACGGAACAATTCTGACATCTAAAAGATGTCAGAATCATAACGTCAGGGAGGTTAATGGTAAATTATTATACCACGCATTCCACCCCACAAAACAACTAATCCACACCCTGGTAATCTCCTGATTTGACTATTGCAATAATCTCTTATCCGGCCTCCCTCTCTCCCGCCTCTCCCCCCTACAATCCATCCTGAACGCCTCCGCCAGGCTACTCCACCTCACCCGCCGCTCTGTCTCTGCCGATCCCCTCTGCAAGTCCCTTCACTGGCTCCCCATCCACTGCAGAATTAAGTTCAAAATCCTTACCCTGACCTACAAAACCCTCACTAACTCAGCTCCCCACTACCTGTCCTCACTATTCACCAAATACACCCCAGCCCGCTCCCTAAGATCAAACAGTGACCTACGCATAGCTTCCCCCCGCATCACCTCTTTCCATGATAGACTGCAGGACTTCTCATGCGCAGCCCCCATTCTCTGGAACGCTCTCCCTCGTACTGTCAGACTTTCCCCTAATTTCTCTTCCTTCAAATGCTCCCTTAAAATGTTCCTATTTAGAGAAGCCTACCACCCAACTCACTGATACAACCAGTGGTGTATTTAGGTTTTGTGCTGCCCTAGGCCTGACTAAACTCGTGCACCCCCAATTTAAATTTGACGCACCCCTTCCTGTCAAAGGCACACCTCTTCCTGGTTAATCCCCACCCTTCCTCTTTAAATTCAAGCATTTTTACAAAGAACAGCCACGCATGTCAAGTATACTGGATCACAGTCGCTCTAATTGGTTGAACAATAAAATCCACAGAGACGTGCACTGCATATGAGCGTATCACAGAGCTGCACAGCAATAAAACCCACAGAAATGTGCACTGTGTATGAGCATATCACAGAACTGCACAGCAATAAATCTCACAGTAATGTGCAATGTGTATGAGCGTATCTCAGAGCTCCAGGGCAATAAAACTCACAGTAATATGCAGTGTGTATCACAGAATCCACAGCAATAAAACTCCCAGCAATGCAATGTTTGGTGTGTGTCAGCGTATCAGAATCCACAGCAATAAAAATTCCAGCAGGAGGTCCCTCTAGGCCACGTTAGGATCGCGGCTGTGCCTGTGCGTGGAGCCATCTTGTCAGTAGTGGGGTGCCACTGCCAGGGGGTGCACCGTGGCTTTGATTCCCTTCCCGGTGGGTGTTCAGTCCAGAATTGTAAGGATATAGAGTCACCCAACACGCAGACAAAACCCAGAAAGGCAAGAAAGAGCCCTAAACTGAGAAGCTGGTCCTTAGAATGGCCAGATACTAATCTAAAATATATAGAAGTACAGATCAGGGACAGGAGAGATAACGTAGTAATAACAAGCCAGAGGTCGGTACACGAGATAAACATATGCCAAGGAATAATGCAGAAAACACAGTCATATACAAGCCAGAGGTCAAACCAGAAAACCAATATGCATAAGCTATAAACACGCGCTGAGGGCTAGAAATAACCACGTCAGGGCTCAGAGCACAGACTGTGACTGATATTTAAAGGCCTAGATCCCAGACCAGGTGCGGCATTCAAAGTGGCCTGATTCAGAGACTGGCGCCCTCTCTGTTGGGAAGGCCGCACTGCAGGAGCACCAGCAGGCATGACAAGAATAGAGTGAGAGTCCATGTTAACGAAAGGGCGGGCAGCTGCGTGCGTGCGTGTCACGTGGTTCAGCCAGTCAGGTGGTACTGAGACTCAGTACCACCTGACTGGCTGGACCGTGTGACCTGCACGCACGCAGCCTCACCAGGAGCCAGCCAGCTCAATGACAAATTTCTATCTCTGCAGTGCTGGTTAAGGAAAGGTCCACTTTAAACAGTAGAAAGCAGACAGGGCTTCATATTCTGCTGATGCCCACCTTTACCTGCCGTTTACTGTCATCTTCTCTCTCTGCACACAAATCACATCCCCCTCCCCTCTCCTAGAGCTGCTGCGGGGGAGGGGAGGAGCTATGGAGGGAGGAGAGGGGGATTTTTATTCTATTCGATTTTATTCCGTACGCAAACGCCCTGCTCCGCTGATCATTGTTTGAGAGCACAGCTCAAAGCTGACACACAGTGACAGTGGCACCTCCTAGTACCCCCTATTGACACCCCAATAATCACTGGTACCTGGGGCGGCCCGCCCTCCGCTCACATACAAGTTTGGCGAACTGCCAGCAAGTACGGTGCTGTTTGAAGGCAGTTCAAATCCCCATAGAGAAGTAATGGTTAATCTATTCAGAGAACACCAAACAGCAGAGAAATGGCAGTGAAATTCCCTGATGCTCGGTGGTTTCAATCAGCAGGTTTATTCAGGCGAACACCATAGGTTTCAATGTTAAAAATATTCAAGTTTTCATGCAATATCTAATAAACCATTTATTATTTTAATCTGCAGTAAAAAGTCTTTATTGATTTTTTTTTAGTACCTTTTAGTCATTTTTCAGATTTTTTTGGCAGAATTTCCCCCCCTTTTTTTTAATAGCGTTTTTCTTTTTTCTGTAACAGACCTTTTTATTATCAATCATAGGATCTTATATGTAAATTCCAGACATTTTCGTTCAGTAGTTCTTTTGAAAACAGCAGGCCACGGGTTTGCGGTGGCAGCATTCAGCGGTGGGGACCCTGTGGTGAATGGTGAATTCACTGCAGGGTGGGGAAATTTTATTCCCCGAAGTGCAGGGAACTACAGAACACCAAAATGTTGGCGTCATTTCGGTGCTCTGTGAGTAACCCATTTAGTGGTGAGGTTTTTTGCTGCCCCCTGCAACGTGAAAGCCTAGACCTTGGCTACCCAGGACATACTTGAAAATTAGTGAAATCTCAATGTATCCTTCCTGGTAAAATAATTTGCAAAAGTAAAAAAAAAAAAGGGGGGCCACCCGGTGGGGCCACCCGGTGCGGGCCTAGGCCGCCCCCTGGAAAGTGCCGCCCTAGGCCTAGGCCTTGTTGGCCTAGGCCAAAATACACCACTGGATACAACCATCAATCACTCTCACCTTGCAGTCCTCTTTTCCTGTTTCCAACCCCAGCCCTTCTAGATTGTGAGTTACTACGGGAATAGGGCCCTCATCTCCTCCTGTACTGTTTGTCAAATGTTGTTCAATGTATTGTAACCCTGTCTATACTGTGCCTATTGTACAGCCCTGCGGAATATGCTGGTGCTTTATAAATAAAGAATAATAATAATAGTAATGTTATAGTTGCTCTGAATTTAGAAGTTCAAACAGTTTTCTAAAATGTATTTAATATTTAGCCCTAAAACTAACACTAGTGTCAATTTTGCACCATACTACTGTCAGTAGAATGACGTGAGTTTGGTGCTGAATTCCACTATTTTTTTTCATGTGAAATGTGACTTTCCTTACCTAGAAAAAGTTTCTTACATTCAGCTGCTATCAACCTCTTTTTTTTTCCTCTTGTTGTTTCCTGCAGTGTCCACAAGGTGTCGATTGCATTATTGTATACCCTATATAACAGTGTTTCTTAAACCTGTCCTCAGGACCCTCAACCAGGCCAGATTTTAAGGATCATCTTGAGGAAATGCAGTCTGAAACCTGCAATCACTGAGCAGCAAATCATATCACCTGTGCTGTGCTTCAGATATCTGACAAACCTGGCGTGTCAGTGAGTCCTGAGGACAGGTTTGGGAAACACTGCTATATACCATACTAACAATTAACAAAGAACCTATGCATTATAGGGCGATACAGCAGATTATATATAGCTCAGCCATCTTGCCCTAAAAATTCTAATTCCTTATGTCTATTTTTCATGTTTCCAGTTTAGGCTAGCGGCAGACGAACGCAGTCATCGCATCCGTGTTGCCACACAGTTTAACGTTCGTCATAGCATTGATTTGTCATCAATAAAGACAAACACACGAAGTACGTGCGCACCGAAGTGCGCACGCACCACGCAGGTGGCAAGGCAACGGACGCCATAACAGAAGGGATAATTCTGTACACAAATCCTTTTATCTCCTCTCTGAGCCACCCCTCCTCTTTTAGATTGTAAGCTCTTGAGCAGGGTCCTCTTTTCCCATTGTTCTCAGTGTGTTTAACTTTACTTATTTATGTGGTTTGATTTCTCCTACCCATTGTACAGCGCTATGTAATTTGTTGAGCTTTATAAATACTTTTGATTGTAATCTCAACACTTAACTTGCCATCCACACTATTGTGCAAAATTCTGTTGTCTGTTTTCTCTTTATGGTTCAAACGCTCCCTACTTTCCACATCACACTTTGCTATAAATGGGGTGAAATATGTCTTTCCAGAAGCTGATATATAAAGGGTTATGCATATTATATCAAATAATTTTGGCAATCCTTAATTTGGCATTGACAGAAAATAATTTAACAATTCTCTCCTCCATATCACAGCACTACAAGTTATTAGAGTTACTATTTTATTTTTATTCATTTATTCATTCATGTGCAAATTACATATTTCTCTTTGTTCTAATTTACAAATGAAGGGATATTTAACCTCCTGTTTTATATTTTCTTTATTGCTACATATTTCAAAATGTGTCGGAGATTTTGGCTGATTTCTACATTTTAAAGCAAAAGGTATTTATCCCAGGAATTTGTTACTTACATTCAGGAGTCTAAAAGCACTTGATATGCACAACTATAATTAACAGCTTACAGATCTGTTTTTTAATTAATAGGCAACTCATAACACATGTTTCCTTAGCAACCTTAAACACATTTACTGATTTCCAACAGTATCTCAGCATTTCAAGTTAAAACCCACCTTAACCCTGCATGGAACATTCAACGGTATCTCCACTTTCATTCTTCAATTCTTTTGTATAGTTTATTTTATGTGGTAGTTTATTAAGTTACCTGCCTCAAGCATTTTTTAAATATATATTTTTTGCTTTGCAGCTGTGAACAAAGCTTTTGTTGTGTATTCAGTTACTGGGAATGACCGTCCGCTTTAGATGCTGTAAAGGAAACCAAACCATGGATAAAGCGATTAGATGGAAAAATATTTTAATAGCTTAGGTCAGCACAAAAGGCCACATGAACAGAGCGCATATTTTCTTAACATTTTCAGTGCTGGTGGGGTGCCCATATCATTTTTATTAGTGTTTGTGATGGGACACAGGTTGTCAAACTCTACAGGCTATATTCCAACCCTTGTGTAAACTTCCCAGAACCATTAAATTCAAATTCAAATAAGCTTTATAAGCTGGACCAAATACATTTTAGCATTGCCAAAGCACATCGGGAGGCTATATGGGATGAAGGGGGGGGGGTAGTGGGACATATATGGAGAAAAATAGGTAAGTCCATAGACATTATCAGGGGTAAGGGATAATATGAAGTGGGATGGGGGCGAGTCCGTGTTGGGGATTTATAAATCCGGGATCTCTCATGTTTCTCTCAGTCTGTGAAATTCTGTGACGTATTGTGCAGATATTTTCACCGCCGGCTACTCTTCTGACAGTATGATGTGGAGTTTCCTCGTCTCTTCTATAGAGGTGAGATCCGGGATGAGAGCGGAGAGTCTCTGGAAGTGAGTGTCCCTCAGTGCTGAGTACTTGGGGCACTGTAGGAGGAAGTGGACCTCATCTTCCAGGGCCCCCTGATCACAACGCTGGCACAGTCTATTCTCCCTGGGCTTGTAGGTCTGTCTATGCAGCCCTGATTCAATTTCCAGGCTGTGGGCGCTTACTCTGTTCCAGCTCAGGATTTGTCTGTCCTTGGGGTCTTGTAGTACCTTCAGGTATGGGGCCAGTTTGTATTCCCTCTGTAATGATTGGTAAATGGTGAGTTTGCTATATCATGTCTCCATTCTCCGATATAGTTTTCCCTGGAATCATTAATTAGGGCATTTATTTGATATTTTGTCAGGTTGCATTCATGGGGGCTTTGGATGAACAAGGTGGATATGAGTTGTTGCAGCCCACATGGTTTGGGTTGGTCCTAGTTGGCCAGTTGGCTTTATGGTGGTATGAGTTGGGGCTGCTGATGTTTAGGTGGTCCCAGTATGATAGCATCCTCTTCTGTACTGCAAGAAGTTAGGGGAATCTGTCCAGCTCAGCCCGGCTAGCATTGTTAGAGGTGCTCCAATGGACTTGGAGGAGGTGCTTGCAGAATTCCAGATGGAATATTTCTGTTGGGCTGGTGTCCCATTTGGGTTGGTCTGGGTAGGTGATGGGGCCCCCATACTTCACTGTCATAAAGGAGGATTGGAGTGATGACACTGTCAAAGATTTTAAGACAGACTCTTACAGGGTTTTTTTGTTTGTTGAGTTTTCTCCTGATGGCATAGAAGGTTCTACACACCTTGTCTCTAAGGGCCTCTATGGCTGTTTGAAACTTCCCGATCGGATTGTTTCTAGGCCGAGGTATGTGTAGCTGTTGGCTTCATTATAGGGCCATTATATTGGCTTCATTATAGGGCAACCTGGCCGTTAAGCACAGCGCTCGAGATGTACAACCAAACGGCTGGAGCACTGTGCTTATTTATAACACATCCTATTCCATCCAAGAGCATCTCCGATATTACAACAGGTTACTGTACATTAAAGTCTCCTATACTTTATATGGTAGACGTTAAGGTGCCCTTATCAGATGGAGAACGAGCTATTCCAGCCAGCTCTCTCTCTCCACCTGTGCAAGATGTTATTCAGTTTTGAATAACATCTTTCAAACTCTGGTGTTAAAGGACCGCTACCACCAAACAATGAAATGTCCTTATTGTGTTTATGTTGCTGATATCTTACATATGTTGTTCAGTTAAGAAAATATTTTACTCTATATGTGTCACTGGGTGCATCCATTTTGTGATCTTTTGTGTTACAAACTGCCCCCCCACCCAGTATCTTTAACTCACTTGGTCCTCACTCTGTGGCAATGACCATATAATGGAGTGTATTGGTCGTTCACTGACTCAAATCAGTGTAGTGCGTGGGATGTTTTCAAAGGAGGGTAGACTAGAAGTGTTTTAAGCTCCTTGTCATATCTCATTCAGCTACCAGCTCTTATCTGTTAGCTTGAAGAATAATACCCTGCTTCCGCCTTATCTAAACTTTTCCTACTCCACCTCATTAACTGTTAAATAATGTAAATTGAATAAACAGGAGCCACAAAGCTTTTTGGTAAATGTTGCATCATGGGACAAATACACAAAATGAAAACAAGATCAACCCTAGACTAGATGGGAATCTACTACTGGTCAATCCCAGGCTCTAATTTGGGATTTTATCAAGAATAAATCAATATTTCCTGCCTAGATCCTGTGCATATTTCAGGGATACGGTTTTCACGTACTGCCTACCTATCATGATAAATATAATGGTTTCTGGAGGGTCTGGCTACTAAAGTGGGAAGCAATGGGCTAGAACCTGACCAGTGAGTCTATTGACTGGCAGTAGCTTGAGCTTTCACAGAGAGCCCATGGAGGCAAACACATGTTATTCGGTGCATTAGGTAACCAAAGGAGGAAGGATTAACATTCTTTTTTACACCAGTGAAAATGAACTGGCATATATTGTAGATACAGAAGCTTTAGAAATCACTTTAACTCTATGCCAGCTTCCGTTCCCATGTTATTAGCCCAACGCTACCAGAACATGTTTTAAGTGATGGAGGAAAGAAGGACCTGCTGGTAGCACCTTAAATTCTTTGTATCTTGTGTTCATAGTAACTAATAATTGCTTTTTTATAATTAATCCCTGAATAGCTTCTATGTTGGAGGTATTCAGTATAAAAAACTAGGGCTGGTACTGATTAAAATATTCGTGGTCGATTAAACTATTTTTTTAAAATCAATTTTGATTAATTATAACGCACATACAGATCCAACTACTCTTAACTGATCTGCTTGGGACTTGGTTCTGGGCCCTGGGTCTGGGCCTTGGGTCTGGGCCCTGGGTCTTGTGTCTGGGCCCTGGCCCTTGGGTCTTGGGTCTGGGCCCTGGGCCCAGGGTCCTGGGTCTTGGGCCCTGGGTCTTGTCTGGGGCCTGGGGTCTGGGCCCCTGCAAGGGTTTGTCTGGGTCCGAGGCTGGACTGAGACAAGCAGCACAAGCAGCACCGCTCCTCCGCTGCCTTCTCGTCTGCCATCTTCTTACTGCGCCAGTTGCTGTGTGTGACGTGTGCTTCACACGCATCACACACGTGACTGGAGGGTGACACCAAAGCAGCGTGCTTCGCACGCAGCTGTAGGGTCACCCAGGGCCCCAGGAAGCCAGTACAGCTCCGGATTCAGACTCCTAGAGTCCGATACCGGAGCTCATGGGCCCCCCCGATCAAAATAAATGTAATTGGTCAAAAATTTTAATGATTAATCGATTAATTGTTTATTTCCCCAGCCCTACCTGTGTTTAGGTTTTTCCTCAAAAATTAAGCTTTCTAACAAATCACAATTTTGCCAGAAATACTAGATTGTTAAGTTTGTTGCTCTCTTTAGATAATATGCTACCAATAGGAACACACTTGTATCTGGAGTACAGAAAGACAGAATAAAACCATGAAATTTCATAGTTGAATGATGAGGACACAAGTTACATAATGCAGAACTGTCATAAATCTGTGTCTCCTCTGTGACTCCTCATTTGGTTTAGAAGCAAAACAAAATCCATGTTTAATGGCAAAGTAAATTTCTTTGATAAATATTGTCCGCGGTTTAAAATCTGAAGTTTTTCTGTGAAAGAAAGATTTTTAAACACAAGTTGTGTCGTAAGTTGCTTCTGACTTGGGGTGCATGGGCATGAAGGCATATTTGTAGGGTGCAGGCCCCATAATAAATATTAGTACAGTGGCCTTTCCTGTGCAGAATGTTTCTGTAATCTGTGATTATGCAAGAATGCTATTGTCTATCTGTCTATTGCCTGTCCATGTATATCTGTTATTTGTTGAGAGGATTAGCCTCCCAGCCTACCCTTGTCTCAGTAATGTGTTGTTATGTTTCTATTCAAATAGGTTGTAAATCTGCTGTCTGTGTCTTGTTTATCATCCTGATTACCATTAACCTGCCTCGTTAGAAATGTTACATTTGTTTAAATTTAATGTTTAATTTAACGGTCTAATACCTAATCTAATTGGGTTTCACATTCCAAGAAGTAAATGTTTGTCCAATTATCTGTATCGGTCTAATTAGAACCCCCAACAGTTTCTAGGGTTTTTTGCGTATGTAAATGATCCATGTGTGACAGTATAAATATGTGTGACTGTCCCTGATTAAGGAGTACTATTTTGACCCTACATACAGTCATGACTCAGTCATGGGTAGCAACTATATTCTGTTTGCTGTTCCAACGAAAAGCTCCAGATCTACAGCCTCGGCTTAATTCTGGGGGATGCTAGCAAGACTCTCTACGTGTACCCATCATTAAGCTGCTGCTAAGGACTGGAGAAAGACACGGAGACACAAGGAGAACTCGGGTGTCCAGCAAGAAAGCGGCATTGATAGATGTGACCCTGTCGGGGTACAGAGATCTGTTACACAAGTATACCAAGAATCTACAAAACAGTGACTTGAAACATTGGTTGAATAGAATTACTATTATTTATTAAGCACCGACATATTTAGCAACACTGTAGAATGAGTAGCACATAATAAATTTAAAATAATAACACATGGCAATAATATGAAAAGAGGATCCTGCCCAAGTGCTTACACTCTAAGAGGAGTGGGGTGACACACAGCAGTAAGGGTAAATAGCTGAGTATGAGCATTAATGGGATGCATGAGGGCTGTGTGGGTGAAAGAGCAGGAAAGGAAAACTGGGAATCTCCATTGGCACAGTAAAGTGACTGTGATGGTGTGGTTCCCTATTGTACTGAAATAACTTGTTTATCCTCTAGACCAGTGTTTCCGAAACCTGTCCTCGGGACCCTCTAACAGGCCAGATTTTGCAGATCACCTTGGGGAAATGCAGACTGAATCCTGCAATCACTGAGCAGCAAATCATATCACCTGTGCTGTGCCTCAGATATCTGGAAAACCTGGCGTGTCAGCGGGTCCCTAGGACAGGTTTGGGAAACACTGCTCTAGACTGTAAGCTCCTATGAGCAGGGCCCTCTACACCTCTTGTTTCCATCTTATGTCCGTTTATATGTATTTTGTTCCCTTCGGTTATTGCAAAGCGCTGCGGAAACTGTTAGCGCTATGTAAATGATGACAATAATAATAATAGTCTAATAACTGCACTTTTTTTGTCTGTGCCATAAAACTATAGATATTATTTAGAAACCATAATAATATTTAGCTCCTATGTGCAAATTGTCTGCCATTCACTTGAAAGTTGATCCTATAATCCAGGGGTGGGCATTTGTTTTGGCTCAGGGGCCACATTGCGGGAGCAGAGGTTAGCGGAGGGCCGCACCTTTTAAAATGATGAAATAGTGGTAGTTTTATTCAATTTATTTATTGTGCTAATTTCATATCCTCTATAGCTGCAAGCACATTTACCATATTTTTCGCTCCATAAGACGCACTTTTCTCCCCCCAAAAAGTGGGGGGAAAAGTGGGTGCGTCTTATGGAGCGAATGCCCCATGATATGCCTCAGCTCACCTGTCGCCGCCGCGTTAGGCTCCCTCTGAGCGTGCGTCCGGCGGCAGGAAGCTTGGGCACTCGCCTGGGGGAGCCACGTGACCGCGATCTCGCGAGATCGCAGTCACGTGGCTCCCCCAGGCGAGTGCCCAAGCTTCCTGCCGCCGGACGCACGCTCAGAGGGAGCCTAACGTGGCGGCGACAGGTGAGCTGAGGCATATCCATGAGCTGCTGGGGCACATCCATGAGCGAGCTGGGGCACATCCATGAGCGAGCTGGGGCACATCCATGAGCGAGCTGGGGCACATCCATGAACGAGCTGGGGCATATCCATGTGCTGGGGCATATCCGTGTGTTGGGGCATTATCCATGTGCTGGGGCAATATCCATGAGCTGGGGCATTATCCATGTGCTGGGGCATATCCATGTGTTGGGGCATTATCCATGTGCTGGGGCATTATCCATGAGCTGGGGCATTATCCATGTGCTGGGGCATATCCATAAGTTGGGGGGCAAATCCATGTGCTGGGGCATATCCATGTGCTGGGGCATATCCATGTACTGGGACATATCCATGTGTTGGGGCATTATCTATGTGCTGGGGCATATCCATGTGCTGGGGCATATCCATAAACTGGGGGGCATATCCATGAGCTGGGGGGCATATCCATGAGCTGGGGGGCATATCCATGAGCTGGGGGACAGTATCCATGAGCTGGGGCAGTATATCCATGAGAGGAGCTGGGGCAATATCCATTATTACACTATTTGATTTCAGAATATTTATTTTCCTGTTTTCCTCCTCTAAAAACTAAGTGCGTCTTATGGTCAGGTGCGTCTTATGGAGCGAAAAATACGGTACTTTTAAACCAGTTTAATGAGACAAACGTATCCTATCACACTTTTCTACAATTTGTTTGAAATCAGGAGTGAGATTGCTTGTTGAGATTCTCATCACAGCCCATATATTTAGTGGTATATTTACTTGCTTTGTGATTGTGCTTAGAGTCAGTATGGAATACTTCCATTATCAGGAGAAAGTAGTGCCACTGAGGCCACGTTTCCATAGCATGATGAGAAGTAGTGTTAATTTAGTCGACTAATAATGTTCATCAAAGACTTAGTTGACTAATTATTTCAGTGGCAAAAACCATATTATAATGAAGTTATGACTAAAACTATCTCAAAAATCTATTGACATTTTTGTCAAATAATTAAGATGAAAATGTTAGACAGGGACTAATATTAATTAAGTTTTAATCATAGTCCTTTATAACTAAAGCACAATGGCATTTTACATTGGCTACAAAAACTTTGATCAATTAACATTTTTATCGGCGAATAAAAACTAGATGAAATGTTCGGAAGGGACCAATTGTAATTTAGTTTTAGTTGTAGTCCTTTGACTAAAATGCCATTTAGCCTTAGTTAATATTTTAGTCGACTAAATTAACACTATAGAGATGAAACAACCAGTTGGTACAAACTGGTGCGTATCAAAAGAATCAAAAGAATATTTTTTTAATTCTTTATTTTCAAAGGTTTCATACATAGTCAGAGTAGACAAATAAAATATTAAAAAAACAGACCACGCGGGGCCAACATAGCATAGATGGAGAGGCCATAGGAAGCGGCAACAATCAAAAAACAAAAATAAGAGAAATTGCAGGGATTGAGAGAGATGGAGGTAAGAAAAAAAGGGGGTGGGAATAAAAGGAGCACCCAGTACAAAGGACACGTGGCGCTCACCAGCGCACCTCTGGGATCAACACAGATGTCCAGAGGGCCGGGGGAAGAGGCCACAAGGTAAAGACTGCCATAGGGACTAAAAAGGCAGCGAGAGCCTAGGTGGCCACATCAAGGCTCGCCCATAGCATGTGTCTGCTCCTGGGGAAAAAAAAGGGGCATCCCCCACCACGTACATCTCTAGACCGTAACAGGGTAAACAACACTAGCCCATCAATTGATAGCAAGTCAGGGAGACCAATGAACAGGGCCAACAAAACATTTGAGTCCCCAAAGGGACCGAGTCACACAGTCAGGAGCACAAGAGGGTAGAGGGGAGCCACCAGTTGATTCCGCAGTGACACAGAGCTGCAAGAATCAGAAAGGGAAGGTCCCGGAACACTACAATAGAGGGCCCCTTCAAAGGAAACTTGAGGGGCATTCTGGACCGCTCTAAAACACGCTGAATGAAGGTTTGTGTCAAAGCCACTTTCTTCATGTGAAGGACCATCAAAACAGAATCCCGGAGACCATCAAATGAAGGGAGGAGCGCCATCACAAAACGCGTGACATGCAAAATTAAGTCAGAGTCCTTCACCGATTCTGGCACTCCACGGAGCTTTATGTTCTTACGTCGGTGTCTCGATTCCGAAGCCACCACAGCCGACTGCATGCCACTGAGTTGTTGCTGGAATGCACACAGGTGAGTAAAGGCTGCAGCCTGCACTCCATCCACCTCCTGCGTATGGGCATGGACATCTGCCATCTGGGACTGGGTCACGGCCAGAGCTGCGCCAAGGGACTGCAAATCCGCATGCCAGGATTTCCTGGCATCAGCCAGTAGGGTACGTATGTCTCGTTTGGTGGCCGGGAGACTGTCATCTGCCACATCCAGCGGCACCGCTTGCCGGACAGGTAGTATGTCGTCAGCCACTGAGAATTGTGGGCCTTCAGGTACAGGTACAGACAGGTCAGGAAGCGGCAGTCGCCGACCAGGCCCTCCTCCCAGATGTGGGTGTCAGGGATGCAGGGAGCCTCCACCGATCCTCCGCCCCTAGTCTTTTTGCCCATCCGGGATCTGTGTGCTGAAAATATGGCTGCCGGCTGACAGTGAAAACCACACAAGCGCTAATCACCCTAATCGCAGGTCCGGAAGTGGGAACCAAGCAGGTTTCGAAATACAGCAGCTGATGGCCGACTGTAGAGGGAAGGTAGGAAGGCACTCCCAAGTCAAAATTCGCTAAAGAAATGGGTATTCCGCAGGAAAAGGAGCAGAGCTCAGCACAAACATGTTCGCTCTTGATCACCGCCGACCACCCCCCCAAGAATCACAATATTTAACACAATCATTTATCATAATATTCACTACATCTGCAATTTGAAGAGAATAATAAAGGAAATTGAAGATCAAAATGAAAAAACTGTTGAAAATCCTTTTTTCCACAAGCTACCAGATTATTTTAGAACTGTACGTAGCTTCAGTTTACTGACACCACTGCCAAGCCTTGGATAATAAGTTGAAATATACAATTATTTTTAACCCCAAATATTGGGACTGTCTAAATTGACTGGGAGTCTATTAAATGAAAAAAAATATTAAGTAGCTGAAGGATAACAATCTCAAAATCAGTATAAGGTGTATGAATCGACCTTTTTTACAAGTTATCAGAAGATAGTGAATTTTCTCTTTAATTAGGCTAATGTCAGATGAACGCATTCTGAGCACACTGTGCATCAGTGCACAACTGACGTACTTTCTGACTGATGATACTGTAGACACCACACGTTTTTTTTTTTTTTCTACTGAGTTTTTTTTTGATTGATGTAGTTGGGAAATAAAATTAATATGTTAAATGAAAAAAATTGCATGATCTGAAAAACCATTTTGTCCGTCAAAAGTGCTGGACGTCAAAAATGCAGTCTGTCTGACTATGTTCCATCACTCACACACAAAGCTACGCGGACGTGGCGTACTCTGTGCGTCTGTCCTAGCGGTTTGACGTTCTTGCCTAAATTGCGTCCGGTGCCCCGTGCGTTGTGTGTCCTCAGTTCTGTGTGGACGTACTTCGTGTGTGGGTCTCTATTGATCATAATTTTATGCTACGACGGAGGTTAAAATGTGCAGCAACACGGACGTGATCATTGCGTTCGTCTGACACGGGCCTTAACTATTAGTGAATAGTATGTATTAGACCAGATGTCAAACAGACACCTTTCCCACTGATTTGGTTATGATACTTAAAATACAAAGTGCAGTTAATTGTCAAATTTTATGATCCTTTGTTTGTTCCTAGTTATGTCGTCTATTCCCACGGTGGAGGTGCTTCTTGAGGTCTGCACCTTTTATAGAAGCATATATTCTAATTTGGACATGTCTAGGCAGCATATGGTCTAACATGTTATTATTGTATATTAAATACATGAATACATTGCCATTATCCATTTTAGAGCCTCCTTATTTTCTGTTGAGAAACTAATATTAAACATTTTCACTGTCCAACATACATTTTTGCTAACCTGTATAATATTAATGTCTTCAATGGCAAACTAAAAGAGCATCATGAGAGATTTACAGGGTTATTCAGAGAGAGGTGAAAACCAGGAGAATGACTGGAGAATTGAAAATTCATTTATCTCACTTTCCAAATCGGCTATTTGGTCTAGAATGGATTGTTCATTCTCCTGGCAATTCTCCTGGTTTTCACCTCTCTCTGAATAACCCTGTAAGTTTCAAAATATCTGGAGGCCCAAGGTGCTGACCCCTAATATAGATAATACTGTTTACCCTTTTTAGTAATTCCTGTATCTATCAGCCTGCTGTTCGTATCAAATAAATGATGTACTTATCATGTTTACCCTTTTTTGTATTTCAAGTACCATATATCTTTTAAAATAATTCAACATTTTAGTATTTGTTTTTTATCATAATATATTACCAAGAATGAATGTGACATTTAAAACCTGCCCAACATTGTACCAACTTCTTCTGGAATAATAAAACACATGGGGATTCGAAGAATAGGGACTCAAAAAATAGTACCCTGAGACAAGACCTAAGGAGACCCAAGGATACCTTTTAATCCCTTTATTGTTGGTGTTTTTCTCATCCTTTTCTTCTATTCCCAGAAACATATAATATCCTATGCAGATGTTTTATTTGAAATTAATATTGTGACTATGCTGTTTGAATACCAGTTCCTATAAATGACTCCTTTGCTGTTAAAGTATGGATGTTAACCCCTAAAAACACAGACAACATCAATAGTTTACCTCTATAGTGGCAATAATGGAGGTTTATTGGAATTTTGTTCTGTTCATTCACAATTCCCTTCCGCTCAAACTTCTACTTTATGCTGGATGTCCACCAATGGTTAATCCACCACTGATAATTTTGGACAAATATGTCCCATCGTTAAAAGAGCCCTTCTAGTTCTATCAACAGACATGTAACATTCCTAACATACATCAAGAAATACCGAACCAAAAACAAGCAATAAAAAGTGCAGTTCAGCCCTTTAGAATGTACTTGAAAAATAGATTGCATTGCATCCTGATCCTTTCCAAACAAAGCAAGAAGAATAAAACAATCATATGCATAATAAATACACTGATCATTAAATGAGGCTTTCAATCCTCCCCAAAATGTTTTGATAAGAAGATGATCCTAAAAGGCCGCTCCCACGTTCCTTTACGGGAGATTGTTAATCAAAGTGAACCAAATGAGTTAAAGAAGAATGCAGACACAAAACAGAAACATTACAACAGGATTAGATTCATAACTCAATAGCACTGTGTTAAACAAATCTATGTAACTGTAGAGAATACTCGGGAGCTCAGTAAATTTAACAATTGGAAAAAAAGCAGACTTGTTCACAGTATAGACTAAATCATAATATTTTGTTATCGGAATACTAGTTTTGTATATCCTTTATTCTGGAACTCTGGAGTAGCAGAACTGAAAGGTAGCTAATATGTTTACTTTACTTTTCACATGATTTTTATATTAACAGCAGCCCCTATACCAAGTGAATCATTCTTATTTGTGGCTCAGTTCATATACACTAACAGCTCTCTTCAGGGCCGGCCCAAGACATTGTGCTGCCTGGAGCGAAGGATGAAATGCTGCCCCACTCCAAAAAAAAACACGCAGCGTGTATGAGCCTATCCCAGTGCGCCACAGCAATAAAATTCAAGCACTCATACACACCGTACATTAGAATTTTCTTGCTGTGGAGCTCTGTGATACAGTAATGTGAGGTGTATATAACTGAGCCCAGCGTCACATACCCAGCAGTGCCCAGCGTCACATACCCAGCAGTGCCCAGCGTCACATGCCCAGCAGAGCCCAGCGTCACATACCCAGCAGTGCCCAGCATCACCCAGCAGTGCCCAGCGTCCCATACCCAGCAGTGCCCAGCTTCACATGCCCAGCAGTGCCCAGCGTCACATACCCAGCAGTGCCCAGCGTCACATACCCAGCAGTGCCCACACATGGATATATTTGCCCCCAGACTCACTCATGGATATATTTGCCCCCAGACTCACGGATATATTTGCCCCTAGACTCACGGATATATTTGCTCCCAGACTCACGGATATATTTGCCCCCAGACTCACAGATATATTTGCCCCCAGACTCACGGATATATTTGCCCCTAGACTCATGGATATATTTGCACCAGGCTCACACATGTATATATTTGCCCCCAGGCTCACACATGTATATATTTGCCCCCAGACTCATGTATATATTTGCCCCCAGACTCACGGATATATGTGCCCCCAGACTCACGGATATATTTGCCCCAGACTCACGGATATATTTGCCCCCAGACTCACATATATATTTGCCCCCAGGCTCACACATGGATATATTTCCCCGCAGGCTCACACATGTATATATTTGCCCCCAGGCTCGCAGATGGATATATTTGCCCCCAGGCTCACACATGTATATATTTGCCCCAGACTCACGGATATATTTGCCCCAGACTCACGGATATATTTGCCCCCAGGCTCACACATGTATATATTTGCCCCCAGGCTCACACATGTATATATTTGCCCCCAGACTCATGTATATATTTGCCCCCAGACTCACGGATATATGTGCCCCCAGACTCACGGATATATTTGCCCCAGACTCACGGATATATTTGCCCCCAGACTCACATATATATTTGCCCCCAGGCTCACACATGGATATATTTCCCCGCAGGCTCACACATGTATATATTTGCCCCCAGGCTCGCAGATGGATATATTTGCCCCCAGGCTCACACATGTATATATTTGCCCCCAGACTCACGGATATATTTGCCCCAGACTCACGGATATATTTGCCCCCAGGCTCACACATGTATATATTTGCCCCCAGGCTCACACATGTATATATTTGCCCCCAGACTCACACATGTATATATTTGCCCCCAGACTCACACATGTATATATTTGCCCCCAGACTCACGATCTATTTGCCCCCAGACTCACAGATATATTTGCCACCAAGACTCACGGATATATTTGCCCCCAAACTCACAGATATATTTGCCCCCAGACTCAGATATATTTGCCCCCAGACTCACGGATATATTTTCCCTCAGACTCACGGATATATTTGCCCCCAGGGCCAGCTCACCTCTGCCAGGCCCAGGCTCCGACGGGCAGATCCTGCGGCTGCCGCGTTCCTTCCTTCAACGAGCGACAGCCTCGTGAGTATCTGCCGCTCGCCTGGGATCCACCCTCCAGCCTGCCGCGATCTCGCGAGATCACGTGATCTCGATCGCGGCATGCTGGCGGATGGATCTCAGGCGAGCGGCGGCAGATACTCATGCGGCTGCCGCTCGTTGAAGGAACGAACGCGGCGGTCGCACGATCTGCCGTCGCCGCATAAAATAAAGTGCAGAGCGCAGCGGCGGTGCCGGGGGCTGAAATTTGCCACCCCCGAATTTCTGCCGCCTGGCGCCGCTGCTCCGCTCTGCACCATTGTCGGGCCGGCCCTGACTCTCTTACTACTACATATTCAGTGCTCACTTATGAAACCCATTGACTTACACTGGTGCTTTTATCTTGAGTTCTATATTTTGAATAGGATAAGCAAAAATAGAGGGAGCCATAAAAAAAAAGTAACCCCGACGCCCAGAAGCTGGTTACATAGTTACATAGGCTTAAAAAAAGATGTGCGTCCATCGAGTTCGGTATTTCACACAACACCTACTGCTGTTGATCCAAAAGATGGCAAAAAAAAACAGTCTGAAACTGTACTGGTTCAGGGGTGGCAGGTTTGAGCCCAATATCCAATGAACACAAAGTTAGAAAGAGCAGGTATAACTGAATATGGTGTTTATTTGTCGATACAGAGGAGTGCAATAGAAGGCAGTAAATAAATCTAATAAAGGAGGTTGGGTAATACTGAGAGGACACTGAATAAATAATAAATAGAAAGAACACCGAATAAATAATAAACAATAACATGATTAACTAAAGACACGGCGGAATAGTCAGGATGGAAAAAGGGTGAACAAAAGATAATGTAGAACTAGAGTGAAACAAAGGAACAATACAAGAAGAGACTGGTTACTGGTATTTGGAGTTTACAGAGAAATCAGAAAGGAGACAATACTAATAAATGAATAATATTAAGAGTTATAGATAGAGGAGGGTAGGAGTTGGAGATGGGCTAGATAGATATGGAGGGATGTATGGAAGAGGGTAATGAGTGGGAGCGGTAAGTATATATATATAATGGAATGTAAGCTGTAGATCAAAATATGTAAGTAATAGAAAGATCTTTGAGGGACCAGCTGTAGATAAGCAGAGGGTTTTTGGAGGTAAAGGGTCTTCAGTGGCAGGGGGACCTTGGAGGCAAAGAGTCTTTAGAGGCGGGGGGTTCTTGGAGACAAAGAGTTTCTATGTGAGGTATCCGAGGAGTAAATCCATAAACAAGTCCATAGAGTCTTGGATCGGTAGCAGGTAAACAAGGTCTAGATACACAAGCCAGAAGGTCTTAGGAGAGAGGTATCAGGAGACCAGCTTCTGTGAAGTCTGGTAGCACATTGATCATAGGCAATGCAGAAGCATTGTGTGTTAGGCGTGTCTCTCTATTATGGAAAAGGAATTAGGAGGTGTTAGCCCGCACCTGTAGACTGGACAGACTGATGAATGGGAAGGCTATGGTTACTCTCATCAGCATGAGGCGGCTTGGTCTTAGCCTTCCTACGGCGCCGGCGACTGGGTACATGACAGAAACGCTTTCCAAAATGCACCATACTGGGAAAAAATTCCTTCTTGACCCCAGATGGCAGTCAGATTTCTCCTTGGATCCAGCAGCTTTTCCCCACATATTATAGCTCCTAGTATCAGTGGCGTAACTAGAAACCTGAGGGCCCCGGTGCAAGAATCCAAGGCCCCCCCTCCCCCACCAAAACAAGATCTGTATTTTTATTTTTTTCCCAGCAATATAAAAAAAGATAGTATTGCCCCAGCTCACATGGATTTATATATTTGCCCCCAGCTCACATGGATATATATATATATTGCCCCCAGCTCACATGGATATATATATTGCCCCAGCTCACATGGATATATATATTGCCCCAGCTCACATGGATATATATATATATTTGCCCCCAGTTCAGATGGGTATATATTGCCCCCAGTTCACATGGGTATATATTGCCCCCAGCTCACATGGGTATATATTGCCCCAGTTCAAATGGGTATATATTGCCCCCAGATCACATGGATATATTTGCCCCAGCTCTCACATGGATATATTTGCCCCAGCTCACACATGGATATATTCGCCCCCAGCTCACATGGATATATTTGCCCCCAGCTCTCACATGGATATATTTGCCCCCAGGTTGACGCTCAAGGATATATTTGCCCCCAACTCTCACCTCTACAGCCGTTCTTCTCCCTAGCAGCTGCCAGCATGCAGCTTGACCGTTCGCCGGGAACCACCTGACCAGCGCAGCCGAGTTCTCATGAGATCACGTGCGCTGGTCAGGTGGTTCCCATCCCATGCGAGCGGCCAAGATGCAAGCCGACGGCTGCTCGTAGGGAGAGGAACGTCTGGCAGCGCTGCTCCCAGATTCCGGCGCTGATTGCCGGAATCTGGCAGCTGCATGGGCCCCCCTCCAGTGGCAGAATGCCAGGGCCCAGTCGCAAGTGCGACCGCTGTGACCCTGGTACTTCCGCCACTGCCTAGTATTATATTTTTGCAGGAAGTCATCCAGTCATTGTTTAAAAGTCTGTGCAGACTCTGACCCAACCACCTCAACAGGCAGAGAATTCCACAGCTTTATTGTTCTCACTGTAAAATAACCCTTCCTATGCTTTAGGCTGAATTTCCTTTCATCCAGTCTAAATGGGTGACCTCGTGTCCTGTGTATAGTCCTATTAATGAATAGGTTTCCAGACAATGGTTCGTAGTGGCCTCGTATATATTTATATAAGGTTATCAGATCCCCTCTAAGTCACCGTTTCTCTAAACTAAACAGGTTTAAGCTTGTTAGCCTTTCCTCATAACTTAATTCTTTCCATTACCCTTATTAATTTAGTTGCCTGTCTCTGCACTTTTTCTAGTGCTATAATATCCTTTCTTAAGAGAGGTGCCCAAAATTGCACGGCATATTCAAGGTGCGGTCTGACCATTGATTTATAAAGAGGCAAAATTATGTTTTCCTCCCGGGAGTGAATTCCCCTTTTAATGCATGCCAATACTTTACTGGCCTTGGCAGCTGCTGTTTGACATTGGACAGTGTTGCTAAGTTTGCGTCTATGACTATTCCCAAATCCTTATCCTGCCTTGATTTCCCTAACTCGGTACACTTTAGGGTGCCATCAATGAAGAGGAAAGTGAGATCTATTGCTTCTTCTTGGCAAAGGATGAACAAAGAGTTCATCAAAGGGAATGCATGGAAAAGAAACAACGTAGCGCCTGAGAACCACTGGTCCACTGGTAAGCAAAGATGTGTGCACTATATGTCCTTTGATGGAACCTTCCGTATCTTCAGGGATTACCCTCTTTTATATAGGTATACCAACAAACTGCGGGAGACAACAAGAAAACCAAAAATTGCGCAGTATGCCACTCAAATAAGATTATATAAATGAAGAATATAGAACTCACATTTTTATGAGCCAATCTCCTGGCTCTAGGATAGAAAGCCTTATGGGTCTTTGTATGAATCTTCAGGCAACCCATCTAGCCCCTTGTGTGATCCAATAGAAGGTAGACAGGATACCCCTGCAGTGAGGTGAGATATATCTGAGATACCCCTAGTGCAGTATTGTTTTCCAAAAAACAGGCTTGGATAGGGTTAAAATTTAAAACTCACAAGTTAATGAGCCTCTATGGCTCCTTGGAATCCACGCCGGGAATTATAAGGAATCCCCGAAACCTTCTTTATACAGGACAAGGCAAATCAGCAGTAAATAAAAAGATTTATTAAAACAAAAATGAGTATAGCTACCAGAACGCGTTTCGCCACGCAGGCTTCTTCAGCTGGTCATCTATAACTTGCTTCTGCTGTTGCCTTATATATAGTGTCCAAATTATCCCATTAATATCTGACATTGGTATACCTATATAAAAGAGGGTAACCCCTGAAGATACGGAAGGTTCCATCAAAGAACATGTAGTGCACACATCTTCGCTTACCAGTGGACTTTGGTTCGCAGGCGCTACGTTGTTTCTTTTCCATGTGTTCTTGTTTTTAGGGTTGTTTAGAGGAACCCCCAAATTGTAACGTTAAGCGAGCGTGTTTGTGAGTACACATTTTTGGGCGCTTCACTTTTTTACGTATCATCACAGGAATGGACTGAGTCACTAGTGGGAACAAACAGAGAAGGGACCCTCTTGCATGCATCCACCATGCCCTACTTAATCTACCCCCCCTTCACAGAGACCCACCCAGAGGCAGAAAGACACACAGCGGCAGAGACCCAAACAGCGGGACAAAGACACACAGACAGTGAAAAGACACACACCTACACAAAAGCCAGAAATGCCCTGAAGCTCTGGTTTCGAGCTGTGAGAGCCTGATAACAGAACTTTCTTTCCAACACAATGCAACTGGTTTAGACTTCATGCAGGGGTGGACACTAGCAGTCCTCTTGTCTATTCCAGGCACTTGGGCTACATTAAAAATGCCTGAACAGTCAGTCTGCTGCTGTTTCTTCAATTTCCTTTCACTGGTCATGTGTGATCCAACAAGAATGTTTTTCTGCTATTGACTTTTCAACTTTTATATAAAGTCTATAAGTTTAATACAGATATAATGTGTATATAAGTTTAATCAAGAGCATATAGGTTGAAGTAGTCAAAACCATCATTAAGTGGAAACATTGCTGTACTGCTTTGAATTTGCAAATTGGCTGCGTAGCAGGCATTGAATGAATTGAGTTTAAAATCCAGTCGGTAACCCACTAGTAGTAGCAAAGTATCTGCAGTGGTAAATTTCAGATTTGTCACCTTCCATATAACTCGTCCAACCAGAATAGAAGGCTGAATTAATGCACTTGATTAGAATGAACATATTTATTCTAAAAGCTAAAACACAATCACACACATGCATGAATTTTTTTTTTGAGAAAGGATTTTACCAGGAAGGATACATTGAGATTTCTCTCGTTTTCAAGTATGTCCTGGTTGGCGAGTATGTACCGTTGGGTGTCTTGCCCAAGGACACTTACTGGAGAGGTGCTCTTGACAGGATCAAACCCATGTCTCCACAGGCTCTCTCCACGCAGAGCAGTGATGTTACCTCTACTCCACCCAGCCGGCACAACTGATTTTTATCCATCTCATGGCCATGTTAAATCTGTCCTGGTAGTATCCTTGTAGTAAATCATTGGTATTTAATGAAGATGTTGACTAATTCAACCTACAGTATATGATATTAATTAAACTTATTCATATTACTACACCAAAAAATGTAAAAGGCATTTTATGGAATTTGAGCATTCTTATTTTGCCAATTTTTTTTTTAATGAAATTAAAATTATCAATTTCTAACATAAAGTAACATATTTAAGTAAGGTGAACAGGTGTAAAACAGAGTATATAGTTAAATATACTAGTGAACATATTGTATTGGTTTTGAGGTTAGAGAAACAAAAACACCCTTGATGAAAAAAGTATCACAAAAATATGCATGAGAAGACTCCTTTATTTTAGTGAAAGAATTGCCCCATAAAGTCACTGTCATCATATAATTATCTGTTGTCAGCAAAACCGTTTACATTTGGCAAGAAACCTGAAGCATCTCTCAAATATCCTGCCTCTTTCATTCCCTGAAGACTCAATACTGCTTTTGTTTTATTGCATTATTGTTTGGACTGTTGCTTATATCACAATCACTATAATCTATGTTAAGGAATTTGCTTACTTTTAATCATTGTAATACATATAAGTGGGTTCTGAAAAAGTACACCTACAGTTGTATCAGGTGCAATCTTACTTGTTTATTATTATTATCCATTTTTAAACCGTTTTAGATAACATTATTAAACCTAAAAATCCACTTTTCAAGAACCTCTTGCAATCATGTCTTCTATCCCTACCTCCTTCCACCAACCTTACTGTGTGTTGTTTCTACATAATACGGATACTAGTTTCAACTCTGCTTATACATTTAATAATATTTAGGGTAATAGTTTTTGGTACCAAAATTCGACAAAATAAACCGTTGATTATAATATTCTGCAGTAAAAAGTCTCTTCATTTATACAGGGTTATTCAGAGAGCGTGAAAAGCAGGAGAATGACTGGAGAATGAAAAATTCTAGGTCAAAATAGCCGATTTGGAAAGTGAGATGAAAGGGAGAATTTTTCTGGTTTGGCTATTTTGACCTATAATTTTTCATTCTCCAGTCACTCTCCTGCTTTTCACGCTCTCTGAATAACCCTGATAGATTTTTTAGGATCTTTTAGGCATTTTTCTGAATTGTTTTTGCGAAAACAAAATCAGTTTTTTTTTTTTAAATCATTTTTTCTTTTTTCTGTAACAGCCCTTTTTATTATCATTCATTATTTACATTATATGTAAATTTCAGACATTTTTGTTCTGTAGTTTCTTTGCAAATAGCGTTTCACTTTTCAAACACTCAAGCGTACTGTTTTGTTTTTTCCGCTCCATTCGTCTGCGGTGTCGCCTTTTTCCAGCGGCTGCTCTGCGATGTGATCGCCGGCTGCTCGGGTTGGTCCGGCGTGTTCGGCTGGTTAATCCAGATGTTTTTGCGGGTTTCGGTGTGCATTCACTGGGTTCTGCGGTGAGTGTTCGGCGGGTTTGCGGCGGCTTTTCCCTGCACTACGACGGCCCTGTGTTGTTTGCTGAATACACCGCAGGGTCGCCAAAATGGGATCGCCAAATCGCACCGAATTGAAGAGAATGAGAAGTCACCGAGCGTACGGTGACTTTTCTATTCTCTTTGAATAACCCTGTTTGTTAACTTAAATACATTTGCACATCATAGAAAACAGCGCACATAGTGAAAAAAAATCTACATTTTAAGTTGGAGAAAAGGAAAAAAGAGATCTAAATGTGTACATTAAGGGCCATATTACATAGTTGGTGCTAACTTAACCAGAGCTGTTGTAAACTTCCCAGAGCCATTATAGCCTATGGAGGTTTTAAGTTTACAACAGCTCTGGTTAAGTTAACACCAACTTTGTAATACTGCCCTAAGACTTCTAACATTCTGGTAATATGACAATTAGATTCCAGAAAAAACTACTTGAAAATATATTTATATTTGTCAGTAAAGCAAAAATCAAGTTGTCCCCTAGAAAGATAAGACCTTAATTACAAGTGGTCTAAAGCATGACACCTCAGGATCCCGTCATGCATCAAAAAGCAGGAAGCCACTAACCCCCCCCCTTTCCCAAAAAAAAGGTTACTGGAACTGCAAAAAAGGAAAACAAAGAAAGCAAAAAGAACATTAAATATACTTGTCTAGAGGATAATCCTTATCAGTTTAACAGTCACCGGATACAAAAATCTTCTTTGAAGATGAAAGCTCTGAGACTAGCTGAAATGGATGACATAGTTCCATTTATCTAAAAAGCTGTAAGCCTGTGACATGAAGTGAAGGAGGAGGTTAGGTGAGTGGAAGGGGAGAGGACACCCATTCTATCAGGGTAATTCAAAGAGATCCGAATTGCTTGAGAAAGGTAACCGAACGCTGAAAATCAGCGTTTGGTTACTTTTCTTGGCCATTCGGCTCTCCAGAGAGCAGGCAATTCGCCAAATCCTGGCGAATTGCCTGCACATACGGTGCCTGTTCGAGGGCAGTGAAATCCCCATAAAAAAGCACTGCTTCGGCTATTCAGAGAACACAAACCAGCAGTGAAAGGTTCCCGAAATGCCCTGCCATTCGGTGGTTTCATGCGGCAGATTTATTCAGGCGAATCCCATAGGCTTCAATGTTAAAAATATTCCCGTTTTAATTCAATATCTAATAAACCGTTCATTATAAAATTCTGCAGTAAAGAGTCTCTTTATTTATTGATTTCTTAGGATATTTTAAGCATTTTTCTGGATTTTTTTTTTAAAAAAAATAAAGTCGTATATATATATATTGTTTTTTAAGTTTACTTATTTTTTCTGTAACAGCCCTTTTTATTATCATTCCCTGGACCTCATATGCAAATTTCAGACATTTTCACTCAGTAGTTTCTTTGCAAACAGCGTTTCACTTTTCAAACATTCAAGCAAACTGTTTTGCTAATTTATTCAATTCACTCGTCTGCGGTCTCTGTTTTTTCCGGCGGCTTCGCTGCGGGTGATCGGCTCCTGCTCGGGTTTTTCTGTGGTTTTCGGTGGGTTATTCCAGATGGTCTTGCAGGTTTTCGGCGTGCATTCGCCGGATTTTGCGGTTCGTTTTTGTGAGGTTTGCAGCAGCCTTTCCCTGCAATTCAGGGACTCTGTGGTGCTTGCTGAATACACCACAGGGTCACCAAAATGGGATCGGCAAAACGAACTGAATTGAAGAGAAGGAAAAGTCTCCGAACGTGCAGTGACTTTTCGAATCTCTTTGAATTCCCCTGTTTGTTTATATTTAACAAACACATACACACATTTACACAACGGGTTATTCAGAGAGAGCCGATCTGGCCCCGAAATGTCACTGAACAGAGAATTTCCCCGTACGGTGACATTTCGGGGCCATTTAACTATTTAGACATCATCACCGGCCATCATCACCAGCCACAGCAGCGTCCTCTTGCTGCTCCTCCAAAGTCCCATCACTCAGTGCCATTTTGTGCAACATAGCACACACCAGTATAATGAAGACCGCTTTTTCTGGCTGATCCTGCAGCGCTGCTCCGGACCTGTCCAGACACCTGTAGCGAATATGGAGCCGGCCAAATGCCCTCTCAATGACACTCAGTGCCTTTTGGTGAGCATTATCATAGGCCTCCTGCAGAGGTCCAGCTGCCTTGCAGAAAGGCGCCATAACCCACGGTGTCCGTGGGTATCCAAAATCACCTAATACAAGGCGCATTACACACATTAATCTTTTGTGACATTCCTCAATATTTTCCAGTTAGGATATATTAGTTAAAAAAGACATATAGTCACCTAGCAACCAGCCATCAGGGAATCTCTCTCCTGGAAATCAAGCATCACAGAGGAATTAGCCAGGATATGTGAATCATGGGTACTCCTGGGAAACGATGACAGATTTATGATGCGCATATTGGCATCACAAACCACTGGCATGTTTATGGAATGGAAGTGCTTGCAAATGATATAAACTGCAGGATTCTTCCAGGGAGTACAGATCTCTATGTAAGTGCAATCGATTGCCCCCAGAACATTAGGAAAGCCTCCATTCTCATAAAACCCCCATTTCACAGAACACCATCCCTCAGGGGTGGTAGGGTACTCATTGTATTGGTGGCACTTGCCCTGCATAGCTAGGAGGAAGCAGTGGAGCATCTTTTGAAAATGTGCTCTGGCTGACCATAGTTAGCTCAGACAGGGGATGCTGAAACATTCCAGTAGCCAGGAACCACAGGTAGCAGAGTAACTTGGTCATCTCTGGCACAGATATCCGTGAGTCAGACCAGTAACTTTCGGCAGCACTCATCTCAACACGCTACAAATTGATTGCGCTCCCCATGTTAAGCATTGAAGACGCTAAGTACAGTAAGATCGTGCAAGGTGTGAAGCGCTAACTGATTTCACCTCAGGTTTGGAATATTGATGGCAGACGATAATTACTTCTCCTAGCGCTAATGATTACATATATTCCACACAAAAGGTTACTATTTAAATTAAGAAAAAATGGTCTAGATGAAAATACTTGTTCTTGGATAGAAAACTGGCTAAAAGATAGGGTACAGAGAGTGGTCATAAATGGTACATTTTCAAGATGGACACCAGTGGTAAGTGGTGTCCCTCAGGGGTCTGTTATAGGACCAATACTGTTCAATTTATTTATAAATGACCTTGAGATAGGCATTGAAAGTCATTTATCAGTGTTTGCAGATGACACAAAGCTAGGAAAAGAAATACAATGTGAACAGGATGTTACTTCGCTGCAGAGGGATTTAGATAGATTGGGGGACTGGGCACTTAAATGGCAGATGAAATTTAATCTAGATAAATGCAAAGTTATGCACTTTGGAGTGAAGAACACACAAGCAATTTATACCCTAAATGGTACGGAGTTAGGGAAATCCAAGCAGGAGAAGGATTTGGGAATAATCATAGACTTCAAACTAAGTAACAATGTGCAATGTCAAACAGCAGCCGCCAAGGCCAGCAAAGTACTGGCATGCATTAAAAGGGGAGTTCACTCACGGGATGAAAACATAATTTTGCCTCTGTATAAATCAATGGTCAGGCCGCACCTTGAATATGCCGTGCAATTTTGGGCACCTGTCTTAAAAAAAGATATTATATCGCTAGAAAAAGTGCAGAGACGGGCAACTAAATTAATAAGGGGGATGGAAGGGTTAAGTTATGAGGAAAGACTAACAAGCTTAAACCTGTTTAGTTTAGAGAAAAGGCGCCTTAGAGGGGATCTGATAACCTTATATAAATATATACGGGGCCATTATCAACCATTGTCTGATAACCTATTCATTAACAGGACTATACACAGGACACGGGGTCATCCATTTAGACTGGAAGAAAGAAAATTTAGCTTAAAGCATAGGAAGGGTTATTTTACGGTGAGAACAATAAAGCTGTGGAATTCTCTGCCTGTTGAGGTGGTTGGGTCAGAGTCTGTACAGACTTTTAAAAAGCGACTGGATGACTTCCTGCAGACACAGAATATTAAGGGTTATAATATTTAATATGTGGGTAAAAGCTTCTTGATCCAAGGAGAAATCTGACTGCCATTCTGGGGTCAAGAAGGAATTTTTTCCCAGTATGTTGCATATTGGCGAGCATTTCAGACTGGGTTTTTTGCCTTCTTTTGGATCAACAGCAGTAGGTTATGTGGGAGAGGCTGAACCCGATGGACGCATGTCTTTTTTCAGCCTATATAACTATGTAACTATGTAACTATGAAATACTACATTAGCACCAACTATGGAATAGAGCCCTAAAATGAGCAAAAAGAACACAGACACTAAACAAAGTAATATCGGAGAAAAAATAGTGTTATGGATCGGCGAATCTAGTGTGGGGTGTTTGAATCACAAAGAAGAACAATCATAAGACATAAATCTAATGAAAAAATGCTGGAGGAGAGCTTGGTGTCCTCTGTCAAGCATGGTGAGGACAATAAGATGGTTTGGGGGTAATTTGGTGGTGGTAAGGTTGGAAATTTATATAGGGTGAAAGGGACTTGGAAGAAGGAAGTCTGTCACTCCATTTTGCAGCGCCGTACCATATCCTGTGGAAAGCACTTGATTGGAGCCAATTTCCTCCTACATCAGGACAATGGCCAAAAGCACAGCCCCATACCACAAGAACTACTTAGGGAAGAAGCAGTCAGCTGGTATTCTGGTTTTAATCAACTCCCCAGATCTCAACCCTACTGAGCTGTTGTGGGAGCAGCTAAAATGTATGCTGTGAAAGAACTACAACTCATTTTGCCGAATTAGTTGAGTTGTCTGAGTTTACTTTAGAGAAGCCTATAGGCTCGCACCATGATCTTCCCACTGTCATTTCCTGCTCCTCTTCCCATTCAGCCCTCCTACAACCCGCTACTTCACTTACACTGCTCACCGTCACCTAATGGGTCACCCCTCTCCTCTTAAATTGTGAGCTCTCTAGCAGGGCCCTTCCCTCCTTCTGTTCCACGTGTGTAACATGTATGTATATTTGTTATTCTGTCTATCCCATTGCACAGCGCCAAGGAATTTGTTGGCGCTTTATAAATACTTGTAACTGTAACTGTCTGTTTTATTAAACCCTAACAAAGCTGTAGTCAGAGTTTCATTGACTTGGTTTGAGATGTATTAAATAAACTCCATTTACGTACAGAATAGTAATCCTTCACCAGAGAAAAAGGATCACTATACATGTACAGTGGCAAGAAAAAGTATGTGAACCCTTTGGGATTACGTGGAGTTTTGCATGAATTGGTCATAAAATGTGCTCTGATCTTCATATAAGTCACAACAATTTGAAAAACACAGTCTGCTTAAAATAATACAACACAAACATTATATGTTTTCATGTTTTTATTGAACAGAACATGTAAACATTCACAGTGCAGGGTGGAAAAAGTATGTGAACCTTTGGACTTAATAACTGGTTGACCCTCCTTTGGCAGCAATAACCTCAACCAAACGTTTCCTGTAGTTGCAGATCAGACCTGCACAATGATCTGGAGTAATTTTGGACCACTCCTCTTCACAAAACTGTTTCAGTGTAGCAATATTCTTGGGATGTCTGGTGTGAATCGCTCTCTTAAGGTCATGCCACAGCATTTCAATCGGGTTGAGGTCAGGACTCTGACTGGGCCACTCCAGAAGGCGTATTTTGTTTTGTTGAAGCCATTCTTTTGTTGAATTACTTGTATGCTTTGGGTCATTGTCCTGTTGCATCACCCATCCTCTGCGGAGCTTCAGTTGGCGGACAGATGGTCTTACGCTTTCCTGCAAAATGTCTTGATAAACTCTGGAATTTTTCCATCAATGACAACAATCCGTCCAGGCCCTGAGGCAGCAAAGCAGCCCCAAACCATGATGCTCCCTCCGCCATGTTTTACAGTGGGGATGAGGTTTTGATGTTGGTGTGCTGTGCCTTTTTTTCTCCACACATAGTGTTGTGTGTTTTTTCCAAACAACTCAATTTTGGTTTCATCTGTCCACAGAATATTTTGCCAGTAGTGCTGTGGAACATCCAGGTGCTCTTTTGCAAACTTCAAACCTGCTGCAATATTCTTTTTGGACAGCAATGGCTTCCTCCGTGGTGTCCTCCCATGTAGTCCATCCTTGTTTAATGTTTTCCTTATTGTAGATGTGTCAACAAAAATGTTAGCATGTGCCAGAGATTTCTGTAAGTCTTTAGCTGACGCTCTAGGATTCTTCTTTACCTCATTAAGCATTCTGCACTGTGCTCTTACAGTCATCTTTACAGGATGACTACGCCTAGAGAGAGTAGCAACAGTGCTGAACTTTCTCCATTTTAAGACAGTCTGTTTTACCGTGGACACATGAACATCAAGGCTTTTGGAGATACTTTTGTAACCCTTTCCAGCTTCATGCAAGTCAACAATTCTTGATTGTAGGTCTTCTGAGAGCTCTTTTCTGCGAGGCATGGTTCACATCAAGCAGTGCTTCTTGAAACCAGTAAACCCAAAACTGGTGTGTGTTTTTAAAGGGCAGGACAGCTTTCAGCAACACATCCAATAATATCACACTGATTGGACTCAAGGTTGGCTCACTCCTGGCTCCAATTAGCTCTTGGAGAAGTCATTAGGCTAGGGGTTCACATACTTTTTCCACCCTGCACTGTGAATGTTTACATGTTCTGTTCAATGTTATGTTAAATAAACACATAAAAACATATAATGTTTGTGTTGTAGTATTTTAAGCAGACTGTGTTTATCAAATTGTTGTGACTTAGATGAAGATCAGAGCACATTTTATGACCAATTCAGGCAAAAATCTACGTAATCCCAAAGGGTTCACATACTTTTTCTTGCCACTGTATATATATCTGAATATAAATTATTGTATAGGTAGATGGTTGACCTAGAGCACCTAAGTTGGATAGACATTGTGCTTTAGGTGAACCATGTTCAGTTTGCTTATGTTGTCTTTCACTGACTGGCCAGCTATGTCTTCAGGCACCTCCACCAGGATGCATGTTGTCTCTTATATAAACAGTAATCCCCCATTTAACCTCTGTAGTAATTTCCCACATGTGCCCTGCTAAATATATAACTCACTGCCTGAAGATGTTTACTTTTCATTATCATTGTTTATTTTCACAAAGTACTGCAAGACAAAGATCAGTTTATCTCTTCCTAGAAATGATTGGGGTTGTTCATCTACATCATGTTTCCTGCAGACCATTTCATATACAAAATGACCATGCAGGTTAGTTGATTGTTATGAGTTTTACTCCATTTAGATTGAACTGTCACAAGTGTTAAAGTTTTACATATTGAGGTTTGTTACCCTGGATAATTTTATATATATTTTTTAAATTGCTGTATTTTTGTAATGAATTCCCAGTCTTAAAAAAAATACTCCTTACTATTGTTTGACATTTTCCTATACATTTGTTCTCTTTATTTTGTAGCTTGCTAGAGTGTCCTTTGACAATTCCTAAGCCTATGTATTTATGTGAATTATAAATCAAATACATTTATTGCATTCTTGCAATAAAAATAATTTAAAAAAATGACAGAATCCATTAGTCCAGGCTAGAATTATATATCTGAAAAGCAAATCAATTAATTTAATGAGGGGTTATTTAGACACATACTGTATATAAAATATATTTGTTTAACAACAACAGTTTGCAATTGATCCCTAGCAAACAAAGGCGACGGGCAACCAACAAATTTCATCCTCCTGGTTACAAAGTTTCTTCTACTTTGCATCTGTCAGGGGCTGGTTCCGGGGTGGTACTGGTTAAGCAGGTTTGTGAGCCCAATGAACGTTCTTGCATACGCACCTGAGAGCGTGGAGGCAGCTTACTGGAAATGGATCCTTTAGGCAGTGGCAAGTTTAAGCAAAAGGTCTGTAGGCAGGCAGTGGTCAGATGTGTAGTCCAGGGGCAGGTAAGGTCAGTGACACGTCCCACACCGGTGGTACCGGGTGCCCAGCAGCATCCTGCTCGCTGGCCGGGTGCCGAGGGAAGAACAGAAGCCTTGCGGTCACGTGCCTGTGCCCTGACGTGGTTATCACTTTCTTCAGTGCTCTTTGTGTTATACTGGCTTTTCTGTGTATCGACCTGGCATTACCTGACAAACCTGTTCTGTGTACTGACCTGGCATTCCCTGACAACCCTTCTCTGTGTACCGACCTGGCATTGGCTGACAACCCTGCTCTGTGTACCGACCTGGCATTAGCTGACAACCCTGCTCTGTGTACCAACCTGGCATTGGCTGACAATCCTGCTCTGTGTACCAACCTGCAGTGGTGTATTTAGGTTTTGTGCTGCCCTAGGCCTGACTAAACTCGTGCACCCCTAATTTAAATTTGACGCACCCCTTCCTGTCAAGGGCACACCTCTTCCTGGTTAATCCCCACCCTTCCTCTTTAAGCTCCACCTTTTCCTTTTAGAGCTCCGCCTTTTCCTCTCTTTATATTAAAAGTGGATACCAAGTGCCTACTTGTATATTTTGTATACCATTTCAAATGTATCTATTGAGATAAAGAAAATTATGAAATGTTTAAATTCAAGTATTTTTACAAAGAACAGCCACGCATGTCAAGTAAACGGGATCACAGCCGCTCTAATTGGTGGAACAATAAAATCCACAGAAACGTGCACTGCATATGAGCGTATCACAGAGCTGCATAGCAATAAAACCCACAGAAATGTGCAGTGTGTATGAGCATATCACAGAACTGCACAGCAATAAAACTCACAGTAATGTGCAGTGTGTATGAGCATATCACAGAACTGCACAGCAATAAAACTCACAGTAATGTGCAGTGTGTATGAGCGTATCCCAGAGCTCCAGGGCAATAAAACTCACAGTAATATGCAGTGTGTATCACAGAATCCACAGCAATAAAACTCCCAGCAATGCAATGTGCGGTGTGTATGAGTGCATCAGAATTCACAGCAATAAAACTCACAGCAATGCAATGTGTGGTGTGTATGAGTGCATCAGAATCCACTGCAATAAAACTCCCAGCAATGCAATGTGTGGTGTGTATGAGTGCATCAGAATCCACTGCAATAAAACTCCCAGCAAACCGAGTGTATATGAGCACACAGCAATTATTTATTCTACATTTACCGGCCTCTGTCCGCAGTAGGGCTGTGTGCAGAGTCAGCAGGGACTGTGTACAGACTCAGCAGGAGGTCCCTCCAGGCCACGTTAGGATCACGGCTGTGCCTGTGCGTGGAGCCATCTTGTCAGCAGTGGGGTGCCACTGCCAGAGGGTGCACTGTGGCTTTGATTCCCTTCCCGGTGGGTGTTCAGTCCAGAATAGAGTGACAGTCCATGTTAACGAAAGGGCGGGCAGCTGCGTGCATGCGTGTCACGTGGTTCAGCCAGTCAGGTGGTACTGAGACTCAGTACCACCTGACTGGCCGGACCGAGTGTGACCTGCACGCAAGCAGCCTCACCAGGAGCCAGGCAGCTCAATGACAAATTTCTATCACTGCAGTGCTGGTTAAGGAAAGGTCCACTTTAAACAGCAGTAAGCCGACAGGGCTTCATATTCTGCTGAAACCCCCCCCCTTTACCTGCCGTTTACTGTCATCTTCTCTCTCTGGACACAAATCACATCCCCCTCCCCTCTCCTAGAGCTGCTGCGGGGCAGGGGAGGAGCTATGGAGGGAGGAGAGGGGGATTTTTATTCTATTCGATTTTATTCCGTATGCAAATGCCATGCTCCGCTGCTCGTTGTTTGAGAACACAGCTCAAAGCTGACACACAGTGACAGTGGCACCTCCTAGTACCCCCTAATGACACCCCAATAATCACTGGTACCTGGGGCAGCCCACCCTCCGCCACTCCTCTAAGTACACCACTGCTCTGGTGATATGCTCACACACAAGTTTGGCGAACTTCCAGCAAGTACGGTGCTGTTTGAAGGCAGTGCAAATCCCCATAGAGAAGTAATGGTTAATCTATTCAGAGAACACCAAACAGCAGAGAAATGTCAGTGAAATGCCCTGATGTTCGGTGGTTTCAATCAGCAGGTTTATTCAGGCGAACCCCATAGGTTTCAATGTTAAAAATATTCCCGTTTTTTATGCAATATCTAATAAACCATTTATTATTTTAATCTGCAGTAAATAGTCTTTATTTATTTATAGATTTTTTTTTTGTACCTTTTTAGTGATTTTTCAGAATTTTTTGGGCTAAATTCCCCCCCTTTTTTTTAATAGCGGTTCTCCTTTTTCTGTAACAGAACTTTTTATTATCAATCATAGGATCTTATATGTAAATTCCAGACATTTTCGTTCAGTAGTTCTTTTGAAAACAGCAGGCCATGGGTTTGCGGTGGCAGCATACAGCGGCCGACTCCATGCACTTTGGGGACCCTGCAGTGAATGGTGAATTCACTGCAGGGTGGGGAAATTTTATTCCCCGAAGTGCAGGGAACTACAGATCACCAAAATGTTGGTGTCATTTCGGTGCTCTGTGAGTAACCGAATTAGTGGTGAGGTTTTTTGTTGCCCCCTGGAAAGTGAAAGCCTAGGCCTTGCCTACCCAGGACATACTTGAAAATTAGTGACATCTCAATGTTTCCTTCCTGGTAAAATAGTTTGTAAAAGTAGTTTTTTTTTTAGGGGTGGGGCCACCCAGCGGGCCGCCGCCCCCTGGAAAGTGCCGCCCTAGGCCTGGGCCTTGTTGGCCTAGGCCAAAATACACCAGTGCCAACCTGGCATTCCCTGACAACCCCGCTTTGTGTACCGACCTGGTATTCCTTGACAACCCTGCTCTGTGCATTACTAGAGGCACACCTCTGAGTCTCTCTCTTGGTACTAAGATCCCTGTGCAATCAACCAAGTCTGGTATAATATTCTGGTATCTGTTAATCCTTGCTGGGTACGTCTTGTTGGGCTCCCTGTAGATGGTTAGTTGTACCGACCACTTAAGTATCGGAGGGGTAGATAGTATACTGTATACAGGGACCAGTATTATAGACCCAAGGGGGATTTATGACAGTTCGGCAATGGTGAAGACAGTAGAGTTTCAGATAAGTACACCGGCGGTGATCAGATGGGTAGTCCAGGGGCAGGCAAGGTTCGGCAACAATATAGTTAAAGCAGAAAAGTTCTCGGTAGCAAGGTTAGCGAACGGGGTCTGAGGAGCAGCAACATGTAGGACCTTTCACTAGGAGATGAAGGACTACAATGATTCAGCATTGGCTGTTGGCAGGCATAGTCTTTTATCAGGTGCAGCCAATGCTTAATTAGCTATGTGTGTCATAGCATAGATCTGTGGCAAGGGTAAGCTTGAGGAATGAGGATATTACAAAAAAGGTGCTGCCTGGATCAGGATGCAGCACCGGTACAGGCCTTTTTATGGTAAAAACGCTGCGAAACCTTACAGTATCCAAACTAATAAACTTCCATTACTAATATCTTTTTCTTTTGAATCCAAAACCTTTAATTTTTACCCAAGTGGAATATAATTTGAAGAAAACCAGAGTAAAAATGACAAATTGCCCAGGTTCAACACCGAGAATACATTTGAATTTCCATTTAATTTAAATTACATGGTTAAATTCAAGCTAATTAAATTCAGTGCTTTGGTGTGAGCCAGGATATATGTTTACATGCTACTTGTGGGGAAAAAAAGGAAAACAATTGTGCCGATAATACTAATATATTGTAACAGGTGTTGTGAAAAGCACTCAAACTAAACAGAGCTCTTTCAATAATAATTAAAATTCTCTGATGTCATGTGTGGTTATTTTCAAAAGCTAGAAAGCGTCCCCAGAGAGCAGCAGAGTGGGCATAAATAGGCTATATAGGAAACTCCAGTGGTTATTCAATAAGCCCCGAACTTGCCACTGAATTGGACTAAACGGTAAATTTCACCATACGCTGAAATTTCATTGCAGTTTGTCTATTCACTTAACTGTGAATTCGCCAAATACTAGCGAATTGACAGCAAAATACAATGCAGTTTGCCGCAGATCGCTGATCTTCAGCGATTTTCAACCGCAGCGAAATTGTCCCATAGAGAAGTAATGGTTAATCTATTCAGAGAATGCTGAACTGCACCGAAGGGTCAGTGAAATGCCCTGATTTTTGGTGATTCATTTCGATAGGCAAATCCCATAGGATTCATTTTTAATCTTTTTTGAGAAAGTATATTAACAGGAAGGTTAAATAATAGAGATTTCTCTCGTTTGCAAGTATGTCCTGGGTGGTGAGTATGTACCGTTAGGTGTCTTGCCCAAGGACACTTACTGGAGAGGTGCTCTTGCCGGGATCGAACCTTTAAAAAGATATCATTGTTTTCATTTCTTTTTTTATTCAACCGTTTATTCTTTTCATTTTCACCATCTATTTATTTATTTATTTTTTGTATTTTTTTTAGGCTACATTTTTGATTCCCAATTTTTTTTAAAAGACTTGTTTTTTTTAATTCTGTAACAGACCTCTTCATTATTTTTTATAGAACCTTTTTGTTACTTAGTTACAGTTTAATAAATTTTTATTGCTTCAAAACCTATTAGAAGAATAGTGGACTTCCTTTTTTTTCGTTCGGCATTGAAATTGCTGAAGTGCACCAAACCAGAAAGCCCTGATATGATAACCCCTTATGTAAAATTAAACACAGTGGGACCTATTCCAAGGTTGGTGTTCACTTAACCAGAGCTATTGTAAACTTACCAGAGCCATTATATTCAATGGAGCTATTAAGTTTACACTAACTATGAACTAGGGCCTGATATTGTACTAGACAAAAAGGCAATAATTTGAGTGCTTATTATGGGATATAAATCAGGGCTCCCATGTTTGTCAGTATTATTAGACTCAGAATGCCTGCCCTGGTTTTGCTCCTCACGCTCGTGAGAGCCTCATTGGAGGACCTATTTAAAGAGCCCCAGTTGTATGTATGTCCCATGTAAGTGGGTTATTCTATTTCCACAGACTGGGTACATCGAGGTACCAAATTATATTGACATTGTGGCAGACCTATACAATATATATTACAGTATATATAAAATATCAGGCTCCTCAGACCAATCCATTAATTAGCTAAAGTTACAGTCCTCAATCCTATTGGACAGCACTGGCAAATGCTTCACTTGGACAGAATAACACAAATGACTGGTTACTTAATGCTTTTTATTTGACTTCCTAGTACTGAATATTCTTCACAGTTATATCATACTTAAAAGGGCATGGTATACAATAGTCAGATCTAAATAAAATATAACAGCATATATTAATGTTTTGAATCAAGTCTTGGGGAAGTTGTTTCTTCATTCTCTGATGCTGCTGCTCATGTGGCAGCATCACCTACAGTCAGGTCCAGAAATATTGGGACATTGACACAATTCTAACATCTTTGGCTCTATACACCACCACAATGGAGTTGGAATGAAACAAACACAATGTGCTTTAACCGCGGACTGTCGGCTTTAATTTGAGAATATGTACATCCAACTCAGGTGAACGGTGTAGGACTTACAGCAGTTTTTATTGCTTTTTGACTGTATGTAAAGCCTAGGATATACAGGAATCTCAGCTCTACAGAAATCCACAGAAATTAGAAATATCACACGTGTACATTTTGGCTTTGTTAAAACTATTTTAGCTTGGTCTTGGCTATCTACATACAATGATTGCAGGTAAGTAAATCTCAATGTCTACGTACAATTTATCACATTCCAAATTACTAAATGTCTGGTTGGCACAGAGCCTTCTTCTAATCTTTGTGGAGTCTTCTTACAATCATCCCATCCTCTCAAAGAGTGGGAGACAGTCCTAACTTCCTTTGTGTTTCTCTTCCTCTGTAAAAAAACATATTCTCCACTTTTTAATGTTTATGTCCCATGCCTCAGGGTGAGGTTGTGATGACCCTGCTCTGCACAATGTGACAGTGACCTCAAGCAGCATGGGAATCTGTAGACTACTGCAGGTCTGTGAACTTCAGCAGCCTGGAGGTGGGAGTGGGAAATCCAGCTGTGTCATCTGAGCAGGGGAAGTGGTTTACAGCTGGCAAACTACAGAATGCAAGACCTGATAAAGCACAGATCTTATTAACAAGTGCTCTGTGGGGTCCCACCAAACCCTTGGAGGAAATTGTGGCATCCTGCCAAAAGGGCTGTGCTCAGTGTAAACATTTCCAAACATTTCCTAAGTGCTGCTATCAGGGGAAATTGTACAGCTCAGTCATTCTGGATTTCAACTCACAAAAGTTGTTTTTTCTCTCTCAAAGATTCTGGGAGAAGCTTAGAGGATCAGGCTGGAAAAAGTAAGGAATAGGAGCAGGAACCCAAAAATGTTTCTAGGAATCCACAGATTGAACTTTCTATGCCTCCAATGAACACCTGAAGTTTCCAGCAGTGAAAACCTCCACCTAAGAGACATGTAAGTAGCTTTATTTCTCACGTTTGCTTTGAATATTCTGTCCATTACATTTCCAAGGCTTGAGAATGAATATATCTACAAATAGATCATAGACAAGACCAGTATTCGCTTTAATGTGTAAAGATACCTTCACGTCATATTCAACATTTTATTTATAATATGGACAGAAGCAGTAAAATACTAAATGTTTGAAATTTCCTTATAATTTTTTTTGTGCTACAGTGGATGCTATTAAAACATACAATTTATATGGATATGCATACCCCATGATTTGCATATAGGACAATGGAATTTGCATTTGTGATGTATTTTATATGGCGGATAGAAGTAAATTCACATACAGGGTTATTCAGAGAGAAGTAAAAACTAGGAGAATGACTCGAGAAGTGAATATTCTAGGTCAAAATTGCCAAACCAGAAAAATTCTCCCATTTATCTCACTTTCCAAATCGGCTATTTTGACCTAGAATTTTCAATTCTCCAGTCATTCTCCTGGTTTTCACCTCTCTCTGAATAAGCTTGATAGAGTTCTGCAAATGGAAATAAAGAGACATACGTAATTTTATTATTAATTATAAGCAACAAGGTGTTCCACAGCATTGTAAAACAGATACATTAAATATTCATGGAAAAGATAAGACGTGTTCAAATGCATACAAAAGCTGTGATCACATTTGGGTGTATTCGCTAAACTGTGAATTCACTATTTAGCGAATGGTCACCGTATTTTGACTAAATTGAATTTGCCGAAGCAGTTCACAGACATCGACGAAAACCGCTGAATTGCACCGAATCAGCATTGACGAATTCTCCTGAACTGCAACAAAAAAAATCTCCTATTCTCACAGCAGTGTAAATCAGTAAAAAGGTAGTAAAAATGTGTCAAAATAATAAAAAAATCCTTTAAAAAATAATAAAGTCTGTTAGAAAATTAAAAAAAAGTCTTTAAAAAAATAAAAAATGTTGTCTAAAAAGACAACAAAATGTTATATAGAGGGGTTTTGCAGAAAATAAAAATAATAAACGGTCATTAAAAAAATTGAAAAGATATTAAGGGCTCCATTACATTCCTTGTGCAAAAACGCTCGCGCAGCGCATTAATTTGTGTGCGTAGCATTAAACGTTAACGTGCGTAAATTAACGCTGGTATTACAATCCGAGCGCATTTTTTCATCCGTCAAAAAATAACGCATGTAAAAAAGACACGCACGCATTATTGCTGCGCAGAAATCAGTGTGCGGACTGTTTTTTCACGCGATTCAGCCAATCAGAATTAAGAATCACAATTGTCTCCCGTTAAGTTTTTGCGCCTGTCAAAATCAATCTAAGTATATATGCTGCAGCAATAATAAAAACACGCACAACCTCTCAATTTTATTGTTTGGGTATGTGTTGAATGTGTAACTATACTTTGCTGTATTTTTTTTTCGGGCTGGTGTATTTGGGTTCGGCCAGGACGTTCAGATTTTCCATTAACACCAGCTTTTAAAAGACATTAAAATTATGCGCGCAAACGTTGTCCATTAAAATTTGCGCATAGCTTGTAATACCATCCGCATACCAGCGCGCAAACACATTTGTGCTCACAATGTTAAGTATAGGACGCGCAAAGTACATTACGCTCGCGCAGGGTTCGTGCAGGTTCACCCGCGGTAGACGTTAACGCGCATTTTTTTGTGCGGACATTGTAATACGACGTTCTGCGCAAAGGGTTTTGCCCCGCGCGTTAATTTGTTTTTGCGTATGCGTTAAAATTTGCGCAAGGAATGTAATAGAGCCCTAAGTTTTTACATTAAATACTAGGGGATTCGCTAGTTTAAACTTGTCGAACTGAGACACCGAAAATCAGTGTATTGCCGGAATTTTGGTGCAGTTCGGCTTTCTGTGAAATGAAGACACAATAGTCTTCTATGGGGCAATTTCAGTGCTGCCGAATACAGGTGAACTGCAGTGAATTGCAACATATTTTGCTGCCAATTCGCCAATATTTGGCGAATTGACAGCTTAGTGAATAGACAAATTGGCCTGAAATTGCACTGAATGGTGAAATTTGCCGTTTGGTGCAATTCGGGGCCAATTCGGAGGTTAGTGAATAACATCTTAAATTTCAAAGCTCCCCTGGGTAAGGATGGTGCTGCGTTTTATGAGAGTTCCATGTGGTCTTGTGCATCTTATTAAAAAGTAAACCTGATTTGATTAATACTCTTTAACATCCTTAACAAAAGTTTTCACGACCCAGTGCAAACCAGTGGTGATATCAAGTGATCCCCCAACTGTTTCAGAGCTGGCTTTCTATTGCAACTTCGACAATCACTGTTGACCTATTTTGTCCAAAACTTGTCTTTCCCACAGTCCACCTCCAGCCATTGGAAGTTAATATGGTAAGATCTTCTTTAACCCCTTCACTAACGAGCAATTTTTGTTGAAAAAGATGTTATAACATTTAATTGAAACACCGGATGCAAAGTTAACAATTAAATATAGGGCAATATAGAAAATTTGCATGGAGATCATTGTTCTGAGATAGTTAAAAATTAACCCCTTCACTGCAGGAGACATGTGGGGAACGTCCTCATTGACTCCCGCTCTATGCGGAGGACGTTCCCCATATGTCACCCGCTATAGCGGGAACCCTGGGAGAGATAATCACCTCTCTTTCCAGGGTCCCGCGCCGTTCTGACTTCCAGGAAGTCAGACGCCTCTTTTATGGGCCTCCCCACATAAATGACGTCATGCGAGATGACATCATTTTCAGGCAAGCCCCCTCCCCCGGCAAGGCCGAGAAATCTCCTGAAAGGGAGGAGGATCTCCCTCCGATCAGGAGGTCCTAGAAGGACAAGCCAGGCACCACTTAAAAGGGGAGAGTCTCCCCTTTTAAGCAGTGCCTGGCTTTAACCCTGAGGCACTGGGCCGCTATACGGGGCCGGATCGCGGCGTACCTCTGGTGGGGGCCGCCATCTTGGATGGTGGCTCAACCTCCAGGTCCCCCCTCGCCACCTGACGTCATCACGCATGAGGCGATGATGTCAGTTAGCTGGGGAACCCCTAGCTGCCCGGGGATTTCCTAAGCAAATCCCCTGGTGGAGATAGAGGGTTCCTTTAAACCCCCGTATCTCCTGAACAATGGCAGCTAGAGGGTCATGGAGGGCAGAACATGGCTTTCGAATGATACCAAACATGACCATGGTAAAAGTAAAATAATAAAATTTAAAAAAATAAAAACATGTTTTTTTTATTTATGTGTTGTTTTTATTAATGCAGCAATATTGTTCCCATTTCAATTATAATGTGAACAATGATGCTGCACCAATGATTTTTTTCTATGGGGTGCATTTGCTAAAAATCACGTAATTCCCCACAAAAACAATTTAACGAGTCCCCATTTCTAATTTTTTTAACAAGTGCATCCCATAGAAAATATAACCGCAAAAGCTTGTATGATAAAATGTGAAAAGAAACACTTTACACGCTGTAGATGATTAAAAATTCAAATTTTATTGCATTATATTATACATATAATGATGATATATTATGAATCTGCCGAGTCTTCCGGAAAGAACAATATATATTTTATCTGGGTCATATAATAAAACTTGGCTTCAAATCGCGTTTAAACATGATGAGCAAAAGCGGTAAAAATGAGCTCAGCATACAGGGGTGAAATGGCTCAGCAGTGAAGGGGTTAAAATAAATAAAAAAATTGGCAAATTTACATTTTTACGTATTTGTTTATACTATACAGAAAGATTCTGAATTCAAGATGGTGTCCCTTATCTTGCACAATTTCACATGGGTCTGCATTATCAGATTATCAGTATACAGGCAGAAATGGACTTTATGGAACTGATAAAGATATCATGGGGATATGTAATGATCATGATGAGATTATTAGCAATGCAGCTTCCAAAAGAATATAAAAATAATATCTGTATGTGTTATGATGCCTGTGTATAGAAATTACAGTAACAACTTGTTTCTGTACTGTACAGGGATTTTCACTCTTTGCAAACCCCAGAATCTTAAACCTTATGCATGTACAGCAGTGAGTGACCCCCACAGCTCTCCCTGTATTATGCTCTTTTCCTGGTTGTTGTACTGCAACAGTAATGTGTTTGAACTTCTTGTTACAGTGAGGATTGGTGCTGCTATTTGCTTTAAAAAGATGTGAAAATTGTTTTTCGATATGCTAATGAGTGCTTTTCAATGAAAGGGTCAAACTCATATTTGTATATATATCTTTTTCTTCAGAATTTAACTGTTTTATTATATAGCAGTGATGAAACACTATAACAGGTTTTTTTGTTTGTTAACGTTCTATAGCTGCCTAGGCTGTCAAATAAACACCAAACTGTAAAAATGTTAATTAAGTTTTGTTAACAAAACCAAAAATATTATCAAGAATCTAACAGTATTGTTTACAATGAAATGATAAACAAAATTGTTCGCAATCCAATGTACACAAACTGGCTAAATACAGGAGGAAGAAAGAGTGATATTCTATTCTTTTCAGAATTGTGTCCTCTAGTAAAGTATTGCTCTCCAGTCTCACTTTTCTCCTCAACCACTCTTTCCTCCATCTCTGTCAGGAGCAAGCTGAAGTCACCTCTGCACATTGCCTTCTATCTCCTGTTCAGTGGCATTTTGTGTAAGCTGTTTTCTTTCTCACGGCAGCTAGGAAGACATACAGGGTTATTCAGAGAAAGGTGAAACTCTGGAGAAGTAAAAATTCTAGGTCAAAATAGCCGATTTCGAAAGTGAGATAAATGGGAGAATTTTTCTGGTTTAGTACTTTTTTTTTTATTTTTTTTTATTTAAAGATTTTAAACAGGGTCACAGTGCGACCAGACATAACGCGGCCATGTATGGCCGCCACTTCTACTGTCATGAAAAAACCCAAAAACAAGCAATATAGACATGAACACATAGCAAATGTTCACACAATTCAACAAGCAAAAAGTAGATAAAATAAGAAAAAAGACAACCCAAGATAAGACACCGTAGGGAAGATTAAAGAAAGTTCTGCTCAAACGTCCTCGGGTAGAGAAAATAAAAAGAAACACACCCATGTCCTCAGAAAGCATCTCTTGCAGAAAGAGGGAGTCAAAAAGGGCTGTGAAGTCCATCTACCCAAAAACAAGAAAGAAAAGAAGGGGAGAAAAGGGAAGGGGGTGGGATAGTCCTTTTGTGACCTATGGGTCAGAAAATCAGAAACTGAGGTGGGAAAAAAGCACAACGAGGCGGAAATAGTGGAGGGGCACATACAGTCAATAACACACCAAAGCAGAAACCGGCTAAAAAGAAAAAAGGCATGTAGGCAAAAGTGCTCAGTCCGGGGGGTGTGGGCTCGCGGTTGGGGATAAGTCCCATGCCCAAAAGAATCGGCCATGCCTCGGCTGGCTCCGAGATGGTGGTGGGGACATTCTCATGTGTTACCACAAGTGACCCAGCCACGCCCCAGCGGTAACGGGTCCCTTTACGTTGAAGAAAAGTAGTCACCTCCCGGAAGCGCTGTGTCGCCATCAGGGTTACAAAGGGAAGGTCTTGATACGGCTGCAACTGTGCTTCCTCAAACCGGATAGGTACACGGGCCCCCGGAGCTGCTAAAAGTTGCGACTTGGCAGCCGCATCTCCCGCAACCTCAATGACGTCACGTGAGGCGTCCGCAGGTGCCGCCGCAGCATTACGGATTCGATACACTGCCCCAAAGAGCTCGGGCAACTCCGGTGGAGAATCCAAGGCCTGACGCTCCACGCTGTTCGCCTAGTTGAGCAGATCCACCGTGGGGACCAACTCCGGGATCCCCCATATACAGACATTACGGCGGCAATGGCGGGATTCCAGAGCCTCCACTGTATGGGTAAGCAAATCCACCTGCGACCGAAGGGCGCAAACCTGAGAAGACAGGACTGCTTGTTCACCAGCTAGGTCCGCGGTCTGGGCCTGCACTGTCACGACCTGGGAGCGGACCCCTTCCACTTCAGAACGGAGTCCGGAAACTTCTGTAGACCAAAAAGTTTTTATTTCAACGATAAAGCGCCGATAGTCTCCCATCGTGGTGGGGCGTCCATCATCGGAGGCAGCAACAGGATCCGGGGCAAAGTGTGCAGAAGGTGTCCGAGCGGCAACCGGTGGGGTCCCCGATCTCCCTAAGACGCACGGGGACGGTTGGTTAGAGTCCTCAGTAGCGAAAGGGTGGACGGGCCACGTGGACAAGTCACCCGCATCAGAGTGGGAAATGTCCTTCTCCGAGCCTCCAGAGGAGGGGTCAGAGGTAGGCACCGTCGTCCTAAGAGAGGCCACCACCAGTGCCTTCTTCTTCTTCTTCTGGGCCCCTTTGTGTGCCGCTGAGCTCATCGCTGCCCCATCTCATAGTTGGGAGGTCGGGGCCAGCCAATCAATACCAGGACTGCGTCCCGTAGGCCATGAGGCATCATCCTCTTCCAAAGTGCCATAACCCTGTGACATGATGGGAGAGGGAGCCGCTGTACCAGAAAGGCTACCTATACGCAGGGAATCACGTATATCCCTCTGTCTGGGGACCTCTGACCTGCTCAGTAGCTGCTTCTGTTTTTTTTTCCCCACGCCTGGTGGTGATCAGTAGTTGGCAGCCAGAAATCGGTTCCACAAGGAAACTAATAAACTCCCCAGGCTCCACAAGATGGCCGCCACGACTAGGCCGCACCAGGCCCAAGATCCACCGGGCTGAAACAGCGGCAGAATATGTCCAGGAAGCCCTCGTACAGATGACCCACAGGTGCTCCGTGGGTATCTGGTCTGTGGAAAAACAGGTAGGGTAGAAAAGTTGCTGTAAAACGGCCAAAATGCTGAAAAGTCAGCAGAGCTCTCACATCTTGCGACCTCTCATATCCACTGCCCATATTTGTATTCAATATGTAAATATTATAAATTTTTGATAGATTTACTGACCTACCCATATAAATGTAACGTAAAGCAGGTGAACACCATCATGGGAATGCTGGAGGAATCAGTAATATGTGGTCTGTAGAATTTATATTAACTGTCAGAGCTCTTTTCCCTTTGGAATGTTAATCTTTGAGTGCAAAACTTGCCGCTCCTGGTAACCCGGTATTGTGAGCAGCTTACTGTTGGTATTCAAGAAAGAGCACAAGGCATTTTATGCCAAGCACTACTATAATGTGCACTGACAATCACCACTTGCAGTATACACGCTGGAGTTCATAGGACTCCATTGAGTGGTACCATGGGCAAGATCTTGTATCAAGCACTGCACAAGTTACAATAGAAGGACACCAATGTAGTATTTTACTTTGGATGCCCTGCTCATCTGGTTATATCGCAACAAGGCAGTGGAATGGCGGGAGGATCATGGTTGAGCCTGGTCAGTGAGTTTAGATGTGCAGTGTTTTTTTTTTTTTATCATGCTTTTTGCTCCTGCGACATCAATTTACACCAGGTTTCATGGCAGAGCTAATTTTTGAACCTCGTTCCAGAATGCAGCGCTAACCGCTGGGATACTTGCGGTAGCGATTCCACACCGCCGTGAGTATCACCTCCTGGAGTCCATCAGACTACATGGAAGGTTGCTCTTCCTGGCCATGAGCCCTGCACGATATGGCAAGCGTGAGATTGCGCAGTGCCACGGAGTGATCGCAGAGGTAGACTGGGAACTATTTGTTACCAGTCTCACTCTGTTCCCGGTGACGAGATGTGAGTATTAAATTTATTAGGGAGGTTTTTAGGTGGTGCTAAATGATTTTTTGCAAATGTGGAATGATTTGGCACCAGCACCAGATTATAGGAGTATCTGACAGTAATTAGCACTAGCACTTTCTATTACCTTACTTAAAAAACAAATTAATGATTGCACTCCACATATGAAGTATAGGATGCACAAAGTACAGTAAGCTCACAGAAGCTAGCGCAAAAACGATGCGCTAAGTGATTTCTTGCAAGTTTAGCGTCAGGAAGGTAATATGGGGGCATGCATTAAACACACTTATCTTAGCGATAACGCTTACATATCCAGACGTTAACATTGGCGTTCACTAGAGAATAGTGCCCATAATCTATGGAGTTGTTAAGGTTACAACAGCTCTGTTTACCACCTTCACGATGGGCGGGTGTTTTTTTCTATATTATTACAAACTAAATAAGACAATTTGTTTTTCTTAAACCCTTAACGACGGGTGGGGGTTGCCCGTGGCTTAACTCCGACAGGTGCCACCACAAGCTGCATATAGCGGCTCACAGCTGATGCGCGTCATTGGCTGCAGGGGAGGACTTACGTTCAGGCCGTCCCATTGCAGCCAATGGGACACGACGCGTACCATCTGCGGGGAGGTGCTGAAGCAGCCCATTGAAGTCAGCGTGGTGTAACTATATCCCGCTTCTTCAAGGCCCACCCGCTGCGTGGACGTAATCACATGTTCCGTGGTGTTAAAGGGTTAATTTACACCAACTTTGGAATAATTGCCTTAGGTTTGCAAAGGTATCTGAAGCACAGCACAGGTGATATGATTTTCTGCTCAGTGATTGGAGAGTTCTGTCTGCATTTCCTCAAGGTGATCCTCAAAATCTAGCTTGTTAGGGATACTTAAGGACCAAGGTTTGGAAACACTCCTGTAGAGCATGAAATAGCAAGAAGAAATCTGATTGGCATTGTGGAATCAAGCAGCAATTACTATCTTACTAGGAAAGATGTTGCTTTAATTCTGTTGCAATCAGAGCAAACCAGTGCAAATCACATTTTGTGAAGAATGCTAATGCTAACTTAAAAGCAGCCTTTTGTTTTACAAAGCACTATATTGTGAGCCTTTTCAAGATTGACATCACAAACCAGCAAATAGAGTCCCATGCTCTGGGAAAATGTTCAAGCTGCTGAATTACCTAAATGGTGTTAACAAACATCTATTCCTGAAGCCTCAAATTTAAAATGAAAACACATAAAGAGAAACAATAGGTAGATGGATGAAAAAGACAGATACTGAGATGATAGTAATTTTCAGACAAACCGTTAAACTCAGTTTTTTTTAAAGGTGAGGCTGTTACCTTCCCAAGCTCTTTTCTTAATTATGACGAATATAGGGATGAGCAAATACATTTCCACTTAAAAGCAGACAGTGGAAGGTTGTAAAACATGAATTTGTTTGTTTTGTCTGCTTTGGCTGTTATTGTCATGCTTTAAGCATTGTATCAAAGGGCTCTGAATGCTGGTTTGGAACATCGGAAATTATAGCTGTGTGATGTTTGATTTTTAGATAAATGCAGCCGCCAGCTGTCTTAAAGCAATTATGGCAGTGTTCAGAACATAATGGGGATATTCATGCATCATTTGCCATGGCAGATGCGTAATTTTATTAATGTTTTATGGTTATATCTGATGTTGAAGGAACCCGTAATTCTTCGATGTGGATCTGAACTATGTTATGTCAGGTTAGAGTGAGAAAATGGCACACTAAGTGGCACACAAACATATGTTACACGTTTACAGCTGGTGAACTTGAAGTGATTTAGTTACTTTTTTTTCCTCTGAGCAAGTTATATATGTTGGTAAACAGTATAAAGTAAAATATGTAAGAAACAAAATCAAGATACAGCAATTTGTTAGGCATTCAATTGCCAACTCTACATTTTAAAACGGTGTTTTTAAACATATTACTGTAATTATCCATTCAGGCGCGGATACAAACACCAATCTCAGGATGCAAGCTACTAATTTCATATACCTACAGTCTTGACCCACATTTCATGAAATATTCCCCTATGTCCTTGGCCTGCAGAAGGCAAAAAATGGTGGATGATGTCTATGCTGTTATTGATATGTAGGGATAGAAACACAGTGAGTGGCCAGCAAGTATAGAATTTACAACATGGGGCAGACATATTGGTAGTGTTAATTAACAAAAGAAGTGTAGAAAAAAAATATCATCTCAAATTTTAAAAAGCAACCATAAAATATGAAAAGTGGAGCAAGTGGCGGAGGTCATGTTGATAGGTGGATACCTTGGATGCTTGGTGGCTGGTTACATAGGGCAACCAATGGAGGTGGTAGATGATGGCTGTGCTGTGGATCTGGAAGGGGCGAGACACACTGATATGCCAGCTCTTTCTTACAAAATCCTCTTTCCTTTCTCACTTTTTCCTTTCCTGGCTTTTTTCCTGTCCTAGTTGGAATTCCTCAAGGTTCTCTTTTGAATCCACATCGCTTATCAACTGATATCAACTCTTGGTGATCCTTAACCTTGTTCTGGTCTACACGGTGTCAAGCAGCCACAGAGAGGAAAAAGTGCACAAGCTATTAATAACCTTATATTATTATTAGCTACTTAACACTAGTTCAAATATTGGTCAGCCACAATGGTAATGACCGGACTTGATGTGACGTGCTAAAAATGATATTCCATGGAGAGTCGTGCAAACCGGTTTCATGGAGGTTTAACGGCTTTTAACCCCTGACTCTAGCCTAGAAGTCATCTTCTGAGCTGTTGCCTTTTTGTGGCACTCTCTCTCTCCCTTGTCATATTGAACTCTCCCCATGTGTCCAGTCAGCAAAACGTCCATAAGACTACACTACTATAGAGAGGTTTATCTGCTCAGTAAGTAATTTCTCCGCAAATTGAATCAATCATACTCTACTTCTCACACAGCCTTCATGCGTCCTTTATCTCTATCTGACCCCGGCTATTACTGATAACCCGCTCTGTGTGTCTGACCCAGGCTATTACTGACAACCCGCTCTGTGTATCTGACCTAGGCTATTACTGACTACCTGTGCAGTGTACCAATCCTGGCCATTCTGATGATCTCTCTCTGTACCAATTTTGGCATACGGCTGACTTCCTCTCCTAAGACCCCCACTATCCTGACTAACTGTCTTGTAGCATTCTGGTATTTATCTGGTCACTGACAAGTGTTAGCTTTTCCCTCCATTCAAGGATCGGAAGGGTAGATAGAATTTTGGGTATAGGGACCGGCATCACAGAGCCAAGGGGGAATCGTGGCAATAATAGTGTACACTTATTTCTATACAAAATTTAATGTAAACACAATTCTCTATTGAATGTTAGCATTGCTTTTTTAATCGCCAACCTTCAATGTTATATTTGTCTGACTTAATTTAAAAATTGCCAACTAATGATGAGATCAATATGAAAGTCTTCATTACAATATCCTTAAATAACCCGCTTCAGCTTTAAAACACTTGCAGACTCTTTTTTGCATTCATAAGAACAAAACCTCCCCTAACAATAAAGAATGTGCCTCTGGCTTTATCCAAAGCCACAAGAATGATGAATAATAAATAAAAAACCTTGAAATGGAACATATGTTCTTTCAGTCAAAGCAACATGGTTGTGCCATCTTACTCTACTTTTATTTTTGCATTTAAAACCATTTGCTGTCTCTTTATTCACTCTAATCAGACTCTCTGAACAGTCTCTTTAATTCCATTATGTGAAATGGCCTTGTAGAGGAAGAGTTTTTATATGTTGACGGTTCGTCTGGAACTCTTGTTGCTCCTTTTGAATATTTTAAGTTTGATGGATGAGTTGGTTGACTTTCTAAAAACTCTAGACCAGAGATGAGATGTGAATAGAATAATTGTCAGATTTGTTTCACGCTTAAATAAAGTGTGGCATGACCCCCTAAAGAAATATGGAAAGAATGTCAAGCTTCGTAAGATGAAGTTTTGGGAATTATTTCAAACTTGTTTATATCATTTTGTTTTGGCTATTACAGTTGCATTAAACATTTACGTGGCGTGGCCTTAGGGGTTACCTGTATATCTCTGCTCATTACTCCTACATTTTGGTCTCCTCTACATTTAAGTCTCAATTATAGATAATCACAACCTGACTAAACAAATAACACACAACCAATTGTATAATACACAGTATAGGTTTCAAAAAGTACGTGAACCTGTGAATTTATTTACTATTGTAGATCTTCCTTTAATAGCAAGAATTTCCACCAAATGTTTTATGTAGCTGCTTATAAATGTTGAACAATCATAAGGATTATTTTGGTCCATTCTTTCCAATCTTTATCATTTCATCATTAGTTGTCGGATATCTTGCTTTCATAGCTCTCACTATGTCATGACACAGAATCTCAGCTTGGTTAAGATCAGGACTCTAAGGCTAGGGTCAGACGAACACATTTTTCGCATTGTCTGTAAAAAAGTGCGTTCGAACGCATGGATGTAATTTTTGACGGAATACGCGATAGCGGTCATACAATGTGCAATTTCGGCCGTGATTTTTTTACGGATCCAAACCAGGAAACTTTGGGTGTCTGGACGTTATGTTGGCCGGACATGAGCAGCGTCTGATGTCTCCTAATCAAGCATACACGCCGCTATGCGGACGCAGCGCACTCTGTATGTCAATACTAGCGGTTCAACGTTCTTGCAAAATTGCGTTTGTTTGCCGTTTGCATTGCGTGGCCGAACTTTCGTGCGGCCGTACTTCATATGTGGGCCTGCGTTGGACGGCATTTGGTGATACCACGGCCGTAATAAAGTGCTGCTAAACGCACGTTCGCACTGCGTTCGTCTGACCCCAGCCTAAATTAACTGTTCCAAAATATGAATTGTCTTTCTTTTCAACCATTTTTAAGTTGATTTACTTGCCTGCTTTGTGTCATTGCCTTGCATCACCTGCATCTGGGGTTAGGTTAGCTTGTGGTCATGGCTTGATGCCCTCACCTTTTTCTGTTAAATATTTTATACAGTTTGGAATTCATTGCTCCATGAATTTGCCCAGTGGGTTTGAAGTTTGGTGCATTCGAGAGCTGGTCACCCATTATACAAGGCAACTAGTCAGACGTGGGTTGGCTGGTTGTTTTTTGTTATCAGCAATAAATACCACAAACACTCTAACATATGGAAGAAATTCAACTCAGAATGCTAGAATTATCCAGACAAATATAAAATTAGTGGTAAGATCTTATTCTTTTAGCGCATTAGAACATGTGAAGTTAGGCACTGATGTTCACAATCTCCATTACATTTCATCCCATAGATGTTCGATGGGGTTGAGGTCAGGGTTCTACAGTCAGGTCCAGAAATATTGGGACATCGACTCAATTCTAACATCTTTGGCTCTATACACCACCACAATGGAGTTGGAATGAAACAAACACAATGTGCTTTAACTGCAGACTGTCAGCTTTAATTTGAGGGTATGTACATCCAACTCAGGTGAATGGTGTAGGACTTACAACAGTTTGCAGATGTGCCTCCCACTTGTTAAGGGACCAAAGGTAATGGGACAGAATAATAATCATAAATCAAACTTTCCCTTCTTAATACTTGGTTGCAAATCCTTTGCAGTCAATCACAGCCTGAAGTCTGGAACGCATAGACATCTGGGTTTCATTCTTGGTGATGCTCTGCTAGGCCTCTACTGTCTTCAGTTCCTGCTTGTTCTTGGGGCATTTTCCCTTCAGTTTTGTCTTCAGCAAGTGAAATGCATGCTCAATGGGATTCAGGTCAGGTGATTGACTTGGTCATTGCATAACATTCCACTTCTGTCCCTTCAAAAACTCTTTGGTTGCTTTTGCAGTATGCTTTGGGTCATTGTCCATCTGCACTGTGAAGCGCTGTCCAATGAGTTCTGCAGCATTTGGCTGAATGTGAGCAGATAATATTGCCCGAAACACTTCAGAATTCATCCTGCTGCTTTTGTCAGCAGTCACATCATCAATAAATACAAGAGCATCAGTTCCATTGGCAGCCATACATGCCCACGCCATGACACTACCACCACCATGCTTCACTGATGTGGTGGTATGCTTAGGATCATGAGCAGTTCCTTTCCTTCTCCATACTCTTCTCTTCCCATCACTCTGGTACAAGTTGATCTTGGTCTCATCTGTCCATAGGATCTTGTTCCAGAACTGTGAAGGCTTTGTTAGGTGTTGTTTGGCAAACTCTAATCTGGCCTTCCTGTTTTTGAGGCTCACCAATGGTTTACATCTTGTGGTGAACCCTCTGTATTCACTCTGGTGAAGTCTTCTCTTGATTGTTGACTTTGACACACATACACCTACCTCCTGGAGAGTGTTCTTGATCTGGCCAACTGTTGTGAAGGGTGTTTTCTTCACCAGGGAAAGAATTCTTCGGTCATCCACCACAGTTGTTTTCCGTGGTATCCCGGGTCTTTTGGTGTTGCTGAGCTCACCGGTGCGTTCCTTCTTTTTGAGAATGTTCCAAACAGTTGTTTTGGCCACACCTAATGTTCTTGCTATCTCTCTGATGGGTTTGTTTTGTTTATTCAGCCTAATGATGGCTTGCTTCACTGATAGTGACAGCTCTTTGGATCTCATCTTGAGAGTTGACAGCAACAGATTCCAAATGCAAATAGCACACCTGAAATGAACTCTAGGCCTTTTATCTGCACATTGTAATTGGGGTAATGAGGGAATATCACACACCTGGCCATGGAACAGATGAGAACCCAATTGTCCCATTACGTTTGGTCCCTTAACAAGTGGGAGGCACATCTACAAACCGCTGTAAATCCTACACCGTTCACCTGAGCTGGATGTACATACCCTCAAATTAAAGCTGACAGTCTGCAGTTAAAGCACATTGTGTTTGTTTCATTCCAACTCCATTGTGGTGGTGTATAGAGCCAAGGTTAGAATTGTGTCGATGTCCCAATATTTCTGGACCTGACTGTACGTGGGCCAGTCCAGTTTTTCCTCACCAAACTCCTCCAACCATGTCTTTATGGACCTTGATTTGTGTAATGGGGCACAGTCATGCTGGAATAGAAAAGTGTCTCCACAAAATGCTCCCACAAAGTTGGAAGCATAGCAGTTTCCAAAATGTCTTGGTATGCTGAAGCATTAAGATTTCCATTCACTGGAAGTAAGGAGCCAAGTCCAACCCCTGAAATAAAGCACCATACCATTATCACTCCTTGTCACGTACCCAGTCACTGGAGCCGCAAGAAAAACAAATCTGGTGCTGGTATATCCCTAAACCCCTAATCCGCCCCTCATGTCTTACCTCTCCGTCTCTCCTAGCCTGCAGAGGTGCAAGTGCTCCTAATCAACAAGCATGCACCTCCCTACAAAGGCGCAAAGCACCATGGATGCCTTGCTTTTGCATTGCCTGTCTGCCTACAAGCTACAATAGCCTCCTGTCTTCAGACTCCCCTGGAATTGCTGAACCCCATTTGGAATACCTGTTGCCGAACTTCTGCTTACTATTTGACCACGCTCATATTGATTACCTGCTGTCGAACCTCTGCTTGTATACTGGACTCCATTTGCCTAATTCCTCAAATTGATACCTTGCTGCTGGAACCGCGCTCCGTTCATTTAAAGACTTCTTCCTTATTTTCTATACTATGTTTTTGTTATTACTTATTATTATATTCAGTTTCCCAGGTTCTTTTTTTTTTTTTTTTTTTTTTTTTTTGTATTTCAAAATTTTATTTTGCAATAAACGAAGGGTCACAGACTGACCAGCCAGGTGGCCTCACAGGGCCAGATAAGACATGCTCAGAGAAATCACATAAAACATAAAAAGGGGATCTCAAAAGAAACTGCAGAATATCAAAAATTGGGGGAGGGGATACAATAACAGGGGGGGATGTATAAACTCGTCAGGAGGGTCGATCCAGCAAGAGCAAAACAGAGCGATGGAGTTCGCTGGGGGGGGCACCAGGAAAACAAAAAGAAGAAAAAAAAAAAAAGGAGAGGGGGAAAGGGTAGTGAGGGACTGCCAAATATATTGTGGTATTCCTGGCTCACCCCGGCAACCTTGAAGGAATTCCCAGGTTCTTTAGTCTCTTGTTTCTTCTCTCCCCTGTATACTTATATTCCTTTTTGTTGCTCGTGTTATTTAGTATTGTTCCCTGGTTCTTTCTGTTCATCTGTATACCCAGTGCCTTTATTAATTAGCGTTGTTCCCTGGTTCTGTCTCTCTGTTCATCTGTTGATGTAGTGCCTGTTATCAGTCAGCCTAGTTCCCTGGTCTTGTGTTTCTGTGTATCCAGTGCCTATTTAGTTTCCTATCATTTCTCAGTCTCCTTAGTTATACCCTATTTCTCTTTATTAATTATTCATTGTTTTCCTTGTCTCTCCTGTTTCCCTCAGCTCCTTCATAATCCTTATTGCTCTATATTCTTTATATAATTAAATAAATACATCTTTAATTTCCATATACTTGTCTACCCTCCTTTGTGCCATCGCACATTGGGCTAGACCACGTAACCCTGTGAGCTGAATCGTGACACTCCTTCACAAAACTTTACAGGTTGCACAAAACAGTCAAACGGGAAATGTCTCCAGTTATCTGCTAAATCCAGACTTGTCCATCAGACTAGCAAACAGAGAAATGGGATTTGTCACTCCACAAAACATGATTCCACTAATCCGGAGTCCAGTGATGGAATGCTTTACACAACTCCATCCACCTCTTGTCATTGTACTTGGTGATGTGAGGCTTGCATGCAGTTGCTCGGCCATGGAAACCCATTCCATGATACTACCACCGTACAGTTTTTTGTGCTGATAGACTGTCATGGTGGAGCACCTGTGAACAAGGAGGGGTGCATACCAAATGGGAGTTGTCAGCTCCCTATATATAAATTACACCATGACAGCCTATGAAGGCCTCGAGCTGCCGGGGAGCTCCAGGGTGAGTAGATCCTGGTACATTTTGAGCATTTTTAAACCTTTTGTATTTTATGTCTTAGATGCACCTTAGATGCACCTTAGATGCGCTTAGTTTTGGGGTTGAGTGCAACTTTTTGCTGTTTTGTATTTTATATATAGGGAGCTGACAACTCTCATTTGGTATGCACCCCTCCCTGTTCACAGGTGCTCCACCATGACAGACTATGAAGGCCTCGAGCTGCCGGGGAGCTCCAAGGGGAATAGATCCTGTAAGTGCGGACTTGGTCAAGTTAGATAGGACCTGTCAAAGATGGGGTACATTGGTGACTGTGACAGGCTTAAGCAAATTATGATCAAACTTTGTGAACTGAATCCCATCATTTTACCTCAGTCATATTTTTTGAGCATTTTTAAAACTGTTTTTTTTACACAGAAAATAATGGAAGAAGGTGGTCAATAATATGGAGTGCTCTTTCTTGGTGTTTTGTATTTTATGTCTTAGATGCACCCGCTTAGTTTTGAGGTTGAGTGCAGCCTTTTGCTGTTTTGTATATATATATATATATTATACTATTTAAAAAAACTGTCTACAGTCTAAATAGTAAAACTTTTATCATGTGGTTTCTGCAACGGTTTTGATGTTTTATATCTTCTAAATAACACAGGTATTCTACAAAGCATGTTTCTTTTAAGAACACATAATTATGGCTCTTTTTACTATAAAACTGTATCAGTTTCAGGAGTCTGACGACTAAAAGGTTATTAAACCTCCAATTAAAATACAGCCCGAGGTGTAGCAGGAAGACGAGTTTGCAAGCCAGCAAGTACTTCTCACCTTAGCACCGAGTTTCCAAGATTAAAGTCAATCTTGATCTCAGTGGTAACTGTTTTGTGTTTATTCTTTTGAATTTCCAATAACCAAATTTTCTTAAATTCTTCAAGATGAGTAAGAGTCAAAAGCGACTCTTGACACTCTATACAATGTGGATTTTCAACAGGGTGTCGTGGTGTAGTCTAATCTTTTTGAAGAACTAATCCAGAATATTTTATTCGATGTTGTTTATTTTAGGACAAACATGACTTGTGTATAAATGTGTGGGATAAACACAAATGTTTCAAGATAAAACATGCTGGAAAATTTGTGGAATTAAGGTTTATTTGTTTCTTATGTGCATCCTCTCTGTCTGTATATTCTGACTGAAGTCAGCCATAATCTGGTGTGTGCTATATAAAACATACATTATATATATATACTATAAATAGGGCTACTGAAAGACACATGTTTTGTTTTAACAAAACTTGATTATATGCCTAGTGTCTGATACAATGCACACACCTCTCAGTAAAGCCTTACAAATTGTTATACAGCTGCAATTACCTTTGTATATGATTTTAGCTGTAAAGGTAACAAATAAGTGACAGAAGTGCAACTCTTCTTCTCCATGATGGATAAATACAAAGTGCTCAGAGAATTATGATGCTTGGTTTTCCCACTAAAACAGCTACTTAGCTTTTCCTCATACTAATATATGTGTATATATATATTTGTCGGTCGGCTGTAAACCATTAAAACATTCTTATATGAACATTTATCCAGAATTTGTTGCACTATCCTATCAATTTGCTAACGCCTTAAATTTATATTCCTTAATTTTCTAGCATCATGGGCACCAAGAACTCTCCCACAAAAATGTGTATCCAGATGTTATCAATGAATAAATTATAGCTTTTAAAATTATAGCATGTTTTATACATGAAGTGGACTGGATAGTCCTGGTTCAGGCAGCCGCCCAGGTAGGGAATAGTGCTGGAAACCGCTTTTTGGGCATATTTGTTTATTTTGTTGTATTCCCAGCCCGGTAATTTTTTGTTGCTGTCCTTTTCCAGGTTTTCTTTTTCAGTCCCAAAGTGGAAATGTTTTCATGAGGGTATAAAAATAAACCCACGATTCTGTCTCTTCGCTGGGAAGCAGCAGGAGGATATGTGGTTGCTTAAAGCAACTTTTGGTTTCATTAGGTTAGGACCCACCTTGAAAGAGGTTGCCGTGACGTGGCAGGTGGGTTTAAGAAATAATTATATCTGGTCAATATACCATTGCAAAGCAGCAAATCCAGTGGTGGCCAAACACTTTTGCATAGTACTGCAATGAAGTAGGAGAGGTAGTAAAAATCCTATACTAACCTTAATGGGCAGGGGTTTCTCAAGACAAATACAAAACACCAAGGAGAGAGCACTCCATTACACACATCACCCATCCTTAAGATCTCGCACTTTTAAAGAGTTTCAAAGATTCTAACCACCATAGATAATAAATGATGGGAAGTTAGTTCACAAAATATGGCCTTATCTTAATTAAGCCCGTCACAGCATCAATGTATCCTATCAATGACAGGTCCTTAACTCCTTAACTATTCTACCTTTTTTCTGCCCATATGGGAGCAACTGTCTGAAGACAGAAGCTTTCCTGAAGCTCTCTGCAGGTCTAATTTCTCGTAAATTGCGAAGTAACTTTACCAAACACAGGAGCAAATGATCTCATGATCTAGATGTTACAGTAAAGATTAGGGGCACTATCATGTCATATCACTATCAAGGAGAAAAATTATCGATTGCTAAATTCCCCTTTGCATCCTGGTTTCACCAGCGGATTACAGAGCAGGCGCTGAGTCCAGCAGCCTACCCCGTAGCAGCTGCTAGGCTCGTGGATGCTGGGACGGCACGTTAGCACTGCCCCCAAGCATCCACTCCATGGAGTTCATAGGACTCCATGGAGTTCATAGGACTCCATGGAGACTTCTTCTGCTGGGTCACATGACGGGCAGGATCTTGCCTCTCGCGAGATCCTGCTGGTCAGCAAAGTAATTACGGAGGGAGACTGGGGACTTCCTTCCCCCAGTCTCTCCCTCTGCTCCTGGCGGCCAGAAGCAGCAGATTGTGCCGCCGTTCTCGCCACGGGAAGAGAGGGGAGTATTTGATTTTTTGGGGTGGTCAGCTGCTGCTAACTGATTCTGCAGCAGCTCTGAGCTGGTGTTAACTTATTCTTTAGCAAAAGCTCTTAGGATCACAAGGTCCTAACGCTAGTTACTAACACTAATTACTGAGTGCTTGCACTTTTCGCTCCCCATATTAAGTATAGGGAGCGCAAAGTACAGTAAACTCATGAAAAAAAGCGATACTACCGATTCGCTAATGGATTTTTTTTAACCCGTTATCGAAGTGGAAGAGATCTGTGCGGAGGGCTATCACCTCCTTTAAGCTAGCGCTAACCTGAGTGCTAGCGTTAGCTTGAGGGAGGTAATAGAGCCCTAGTTTGGCTGATTTTGCTGGCTTGGGATGTTTTTTTTAAATCTGAATTGCCACTTTTTGTGGACACCACTCATTGTATCATCATGAGATGCAGTAATGATTACAAATTTAGAAATTCCTCCCCATAGTGTGCCATCGGAATACTGGTATGTGATCAGGAGAAATGTATAAATAGTGTGAAGTAGTGTGTCTTGACAGGTGATCGTCCATTATATTGTCATTTATTTTTTACATTTTACTCAGGGAAAGGCAGGCATTCTGAGGCAGATTCAGTATCAGATGTCACCTCTAAAAAATAGTGCAGCGTTTAGAAATAAAAAAAAAAGTCAATTTATTTTGCTGGCTGCAATCCAGAATCAAAACCATGAATTCTACATCTATCAAACTAATGCTGACATGTAAAATGATACACTATAGGTATACTACCTCCATGTACCGGAGGAAATCATTATCATTATCTGTGAATTACAAGCCTCTGTGTAAATGCCAAGTCCCCTTTTGTTCTAATGTAGTCTCAAGTGAATGCATGATGAAAGATTCCTTTTGACTTCTTAGCCTTTGCAAGGTGCTTGCCTTCAGTTGACTTCTTTCATGTCCTCATTTTGCAGGATTAGAAGAGCTCAAGACGTGTATTAATATTCGGCGTTGTCAGGATTGTTCAGCGACTTTTATTAAAGTACCTCGCTTCCTCAAAGGGCTTGTTGTTTGCAAGTTGGAGATAGCAGGACATCCAAGAACTGAATAGATGATTGAGGAATTATCATCTTTGGATATGCCGATCAAACCCTACAGGAAAAAATATCATCTGTAGCTCGATGTTCTGTTCTGAAAGAAAGCTTCCAGTGGACAAAATGAAGAAATGTTGGAGAGGTCGGTTTTATCTAGGTCTAACTTTGATGTTGCTGACAGCGGAGGGCTTCAGCTTCTCCTACGTCAAAGTTAATCATGGTTTAACTGTAATGAAAGGCCATAGCAACTTCCTTTCTGAGGAAAATCTGCAATTTTCTGTCCCCAAAGAAAAAGATTCCTGCAAAGTAGAAGTAGTTCTCAATGAACCAATAACACAAAGGGTTGGAAAGTTGTCACCACAGGTATGCAATGTATATTTATTTGTCGCACTGTTTGCGTTTGCATGTAGCTTAACTGAAGTGTGCACTTACTTTTCACTACCCTTTATACTATATTGTAATAATTCCATAATTCTAATACAGATGGTCAATTCTCTTCTTCATTCAATATCCAAATGTTTCCCAAATTATATGGTATGCATCTATTTAAAATAATAAATAAAAACAGGTCACATGGTTTACACGTATTGAGTGTAATAAAATGAAAACAATGTGCTAGGGTTGCACCGATACCGATACTAGTATCGGTATCGGGGCCGATACTGGGTACTGCAGGAGTACTTGGTACTCGTGCAGTACCCCCCGATATTTTTTCCGATACCGGAAGCCGGCATTGAGCCGGCTTGCCGGCATCCGAGGGGCTGCGGCGGCTGTCCAAATGCTCTATCGGCATTCAGACAGCCGCCCCTGCGATACTTGCCTTCCTGGGCGCCGCCGGGAATGTCTCCGCGCGGGCGCTCGTTGGAAGGACCCCAGCCGCAACCACGTGGGACCATGTGATCACGGCTGGGGTCCTTCCAAGGAGCGCGCGCACGGAAGCTTTCCCGGCGGCACCCAGGAAGGTAAGTATGAACACAGTGAGCAGCTGCAGGGCCTGTCCGAATGCAGATAGAGCATTCAGACAGGCCCTGCAGCTGCTCTCCGCGACAATACTTGGTCCCACGTGGTCGCGGCTGGGGTCCTTCCAACGAGCACACGCGCGGAGACATTCCCGGCGGCGCCCAGGAAGGTAAGTATCGTCGGGGGGGTCCAAGCTGGGGGGCATATCCATGAGCCGGGGGGCATATCCATGAGCTGGGGGCATACCCATGAGCTGGGGGCATACCCATGAGCTGGGGGCATATGTGTGAGCTGGGGGGCATATCAATGTGTGAGCTGGGTGGGCATACCCATGAGCTGGGGGGCATATCCATGAGCTGGGGGGCATATCAATGTGTGAGCTGGGGGGGCATACCCATGAGCTGGGGGCATATCCATGAGCTGGGGGCATATCAATGTGTGAGCTGGGGGGGCATAACCATGAGCTGGGGGCATACCCATGAGCTGGGGGGCATAACCATGAGCTGGGGGGCATAACCATGAGCTGGGGCATATCAATGTGTGAGCTGGGGGGCATATCCATGAGCTGGGGGGCATATCCATGAGCTGGGGGGCATATCAATGTGTGAGCTGGGGGGCATATCCATGAGCTGGGGGGCATAACCATGAGCTGTGGGGGCATAACCATGTGTGAGCTGTGGGGGCATATCCATGAGCTGGGGGGCATATCCATGAGCTGGGGGGCATACCCATGTGTGAGCTGGGGGGGCAAATCCATAAGCTGGGGCAGTATGAATATATATATATATATCGGGGGGGATATACAGTTGTGTTCAAAATTATTCAACCCCCAATGCTGTAAAGGATTTTAGGGAATTTAGTGTACATTTGTAATTGTATTCAGAATGAAATCCTACAAGGACTTTTTAAAGAACCATATGCAACTAAAATGACATCAATTGGTTTTGTAATACAGTAGTAAATGTTTCTTTTGTGAATTCTTCATTGACACAATTATTCAACCCCTTAAAGACTACCACTCTGAAGAACAGAGATTCATTCAAGTGTTTTCAATCAGGTATTGAAAACACCTGTGGATGTCACGGAGCAGCAATAAAGCATAATAAGCACCAATTAGGCAGCTTTAAAATGACTGTGATACTCAGCTCCTTCTAGACATTTACTGGTGTGGTTACAAACACGGTGAAGTCAAGAGAATAGTCCAGGAAGACAAGAGAAGAGGTGATTACTCTTCACAGGAAGGGCAATGGCTATAAGAAGATTGCAAAGATGTTAAACATACCAAGAGAGACCATAGGAAAGATCATTCGCAAATTCAAGGCAAAGGGCACTGTTGAAACGCTACCTGATCGTGGCAGAAAGAAGATGCTGACTTCGACTGCTGTGCGCTACCTGAAGCGTAGAGTGGAGAAAAGTCCCCGTGTGACTGCTGAGGAACTGAGAAAAGATTTGTCAGATGTGGGTACTGAAGTTTCAGCTCAGACAATACGGCGCACACTGCGTAATGAAGGCCTCCATGCCAGAACTCCCAGGCGCACCCCCTTGCTGTCTCCAAAGAATAAGCAGAGTCGACTGCAGTATGCCAAAAGTCATGTGGACAAACCACAGAGGTTTTGGGATAGTGTTCTGTGGACTGATGAAACAAAATTAGAACTGTTTGGGCCCATGGATCAACGCTATGTTTGGAGGAGGAAGAACAAGGCCTATGAAGAAAAGAACACCTTGCCTACTGTGAAGCATGGCGGGGGGTCAATCATGCTTTGGGGCTGTTTTGCTTCTGCAGGTACAGGGAAGCTTCAGCGTGTGCAAGGTACCATGAATTCTCTTCAGTACCAGGAGATATTGGATGACAATGTGATGCAGTCCGTCACAAACCTGAGGCTTGGGAGACGTTGGATCTTTCAACAGGACAAAGAGCCCAAGCATACCTTCAAGTCCACTAGAGCATGGTTGCAGATTAAAGGCTGGAACATTTTGGAGTGGCAATCGCAGTCACCTGACTTAAATCCGATTGAGAACCTCTGGTGGGACTTAAAGAAAGCAGTTGCAGTGTGCAAGCCTAAGAATGTGACTGAACTGGAGGCTTTTGCCCATGACGAATGGGCGAAGATACCCGTAGATCGCTGCAAGACAGTTGTGTCAAGCTATGCTTCACGTTTAAAAGCTGTTATAACTGTAAAAGGATGTTGTACTAAGTACTAAGATTGAATGTCACTTGGGGGTTGAATAAAACTGATAATGATGTGAGCACAGAAAAGACATTTGTGGTTATTTCATTATAAATGTTATGTTATATTTGTCTGACCTACACGTGCCTCTTTGATTTAATTGTAAGCAAGATGACATAATGATCAAAATCAATGTCAAACTGGCCAAAACACTCAATTTCAGTGGGGGTTGAATAATTTTGAACACAACTGTACATGTGAGCTGGGGGCATTTTTATATGGTCTGTTCTTATTGGAAAGCGTCACATGACATTAAAGAAAAGTATCGGTACTCGGTATCGGTGAGTACTTTTAAAAAGTATCGGTACTCGTACTCGGTCTTAAAAAAGTGGTATCGGTGCATCCCTACAATGTGCTCTTATATTATACAAGGTGGAAAGCCTGCCCAGAGGGCAGTCTATTGTGGATATACTGCCCCAGCTCATGGATATACTGCCCCAGCTCGTGGATATACTGCCCCAGCACGTGGATATACTGCCCCAGCACGTGGATATACTGCCCCAGCACGTGGATATACTGCCCCAGCACGTGGATATACTGCCCCAGCTCGTGGATATACTGCCCCAGACGTAGAAATCCGCAGAAATCCGTAGAAATCACGCTCGTCTGACCCTAGCCTAAAAGGAGAGAGTCTCCCCTTTTAAGCCGTGCCTGGCTTTAACCCTTAGGCACCGGGTCGCACTTCGAAGTGCGGCTTGCTCCGGTGGGGGCCGCCATCTTGGATGGCGGCTCCACCCCCAGGTCCCCCCTCACTGCCTGACGTCCTCACGCATAGCGTGATGACATCAGATAGCCGGGGAACCCCTAGCTGCCCGGAATCCCCTGGTGGAGATAGGGGGTTCATTTGAACCCCGATATCTCCAGGCAGCTAGGGGGTCATGGAGGGTGTCAATCGAAAGGCCTGAGCATGGCCTTTCGAATGATACCCAACATGACCAGGTATAAAGTAAAAAAAATAAAAACCTGTATTCTTTTTTGTGTGTTACTTTTATTAATGCAGCAATATTGTTCACATTTCAATTATAATGTGAACAATGATGCTGCACTAATGATTTTTTTCTATGGGGTGCTTTTTCTATAAATCACGTAATTCCCCCCCAACAAAATGTAACAAGTCCCCATTTCTAATTTTTGTACAAGCGCACCCCATAGAAAAGAAGATTAAAAATTCAATTTTTATTGCATTTTTTGTCATAATATACAGCCAGGACATGACGTATACATATAAAAATGATATATTATGAATCTGCGGAGTCTGCCGGAAAGAACGATACCTAATATGTCTGGGTTATTTAATAAAATGTGGCTTCAAATCGCGGTTAAATATGATGAGGGAAAGGAGGAGGAGTGGCCCTGTATGTGAAAAACAACATAAAAACGAACCAAATAAAAGTGAGCGAGGTGAACATAGAGTCAGTTTGGGTTACGCTAACATTTGGCAATCATACAGTAGCTCGTGTAGGTGTGATCTATAGACCCCCCGGACAAGCAGAAGAACTAGATAATCTGCTGGTTGAGGAAATAGCCAAAATGGCAATGAAGGGGGAGGTTATTATCATGGGGGACTTTAATCTTCCTGATGTGAACTGGAAAACCAAAACAGCTGGGTGCACCAGGAGTACAAATATTCTAAACTCCCTACTGGGATTATCTCTAACACAAGTAGTTGAGGAGCCGACCCGTAAAGAGGCCATATTGGATTTAATACTCACAAATGGAGGTTTGGTATCGGACGTTGTTGTAGGTGAAAATTTGGGATCTAGTGATCACCAGTCAGTATGGTTTAATATAACAACAGGGATGGAGCCGCACCACACAAGAACGAAAGTTTTAGACTTTAAAAAAACAGATTTTTCGAAAATGAGATTTTGTGTGAAGGAGTCCTTATCAGACTGGAGGAGTTTAAAGGGAGTCCAGGAGAAATGGGATTATTTAAAGGAAGCATTATTGAAGGCCACAGGAAATTGCATTCAGCTTGTTAGCAAAAACAAAAAAGGGAAGAAACCACTGTGGTACTCTGCAGAAGTGGCCAAAATAGTGAAGAACAAAAAGATAGCATTCAATAATTATAAAAAAACTCAGGCAAACCTATAAAATTAGGCAGAAAGAGGCAAAGCAATTTATAAGAGCTTCCAAAGCACACGCAGAAGAGAAAATAGCTCAGTCAGTAAAAAAGGGGGACAAAACATTTTTTAGATACATAAACGAGAAAAGAAAAGTAAAACAAGGATTAGTTAGATTAAAAACAAAGGAAGGAAGGTATGTAGAAGATGATAAAAGTCTCGCTGACTGCCTCAATGAATATTTTTGTTCAGTCTTTGCAGAAGAAAAGGAAGGAAAGGGACCTCAGTTAGGAGAGAACACTAAAGAGACATTTACATATCAGTTTACAGAGGAGGAGGTTCTACAGCAGCTGTCTAAAGTAAAGACAGATAAGTCAATGGGGCCTGATGGGATCCACCCTAAATTATTAAAAGAGCTCAGTGATGTAATAGCAAAACCATTAACAGATTTATTTAACCAATCCTTGTTAACGGGAGTCGTCCCAGAAGACTGGAAATTAGCAAATGTTGTGCCCATTTACAAGAAGGGTAGTAGGGAGGAATCGGGGAACTATAGGCCAGTTAGTCTTACGTCAGTAGTGGGGAAATTAATGGAAACCATGTTAAAGGAAAGGATTGTTGAACATCTAAAAACACATAGATTACAGGATCAGAAACAACATGGGTTTACCTCAGGGAGATCATGCCAAACTAATCTTATTGATTTTTTTGATTGGGTAACAAAAATAATAGACACAGGTGGTGCAGTAGACATTGCTTATTTAGATTTCAGTAAGGCTTTTGATACTGTTCCGCATAGAAGGCTTATCAATAAATTGCAATCTTTGAGCTTGGATTCCAATATTGTTGACTGGATTAGGCAGTGACTGAGTGACAGACAACAGAGGGTTGTGGTAAATGGAGTTTATTCGGCGCAAGGTCTTGTTACCAGTGGGGTACCTCAGGGGTCAGTACTTGGACCCATTCTCTTTAATATTTTTATTAGTGATATTGCAGAAGGTATTAATGGAAAAGTATGTCTTTTTGCTGATGACACAAAGATTTGCAACAGGGTTGACGTTCCTGGAGGGATGAGCCAAATGACAAATGATTTAGGTAAACTAAAAAAATGGTCGGAGTTGTGGCAATTGAGTTTTAATGTGGATAAGTGCAAGATAATGCACCTGGGACGTAAAAACCCAAGGGCTGAATATAGAATATTTGATACAGTCCTAACCTCAACATCTGAGGAAAGGGATTTAGGGGTCATTATTTCAGAGGATCTAAGGGTAAGTAGTCAATGTAATAGAGCAGCAGGAAATGCTAGCAGAATGCTTGGTTGTGTAGGGAGAGGTATTAGCAGTAGGAAAAGGGAAGTGCTCATGCCACTGTACAGAGCACTGGTGAGACCTCACTTGGAGTACTGTGTGCAGTACTGGAGACCGTATCTCCAGAAGGATATAGACATCTTAGAGAGAGTTCAGAGAAGGGCTACTAAAATGGTGTACGGCTTGAAGGAGAAAAGTTACCAGGAAAGGCTTAATGATCTTAACATGTACAGCTTGGAAAAAAGACGAGACAGAGGAGATATGATAGAAACATTTAAATACGTAAAGGGAATCCACAAGGTAGAGGAAGGGAGTATATTTAAAAGGAAACAAAATAGCAAAACAAGAGGACATAGTCTTAGATTAGAGGGGCAAAGGTTTAAAAGTAACATCAGGAAGCATTATTTTACTGAGAGGGTGGTGGATACATGCAACAGCCTTCCAGTAGAAGTGGTAGAGGCCAAAACAGTAATTGAATTTAAGCAAGCATGGGATAGGCATAAGGCTATCCTAAACAAAAGATAAATCCAGGTAAAGTATCCATGTAATTGGGCAGACTAGATGGGCCGAAAGGTTCTTATCTGCTGACATTTTTCTATGTTTCTATGTTTCTATGAGCGAAAGCGGTAAAAATGAGCTGAGCACACAGCAGTGAAATGCAGCATAGTAGAGGAAGATTTAGTAGAGAAATTAACACTTCTCAGAAGCAGACACCACACCCTCAGTATAGTCTACATACATACAATGTATCAAATTCATTAGATCAGACTAAAAACAACTGTTGTTTACCGTTTGAGAACACAGGTCATTTAGAGGTGAGAATCTTTGCACGTACACATTAGTTTTTAATTCAATATCTAATAAACCGTTGCTTATAATATTCTGCAGTAATGAGTCTCTTTATTTCTAGAATTTTTTGTATTTAAGCATTTTTTATACTTTTTTCAAATGATTTTTTGCGAACTCGAACCGAACACGCCAAAAAGTTCGAAGTTTGCGAACGGCCAAAGTTCGAATCGAACTCCGAACTGATCGAACCGAACAGCTCATCCCTAATCGTTAGTACGGACGGTAAAAAACTGAAAAACAGTCGAACATTACTGCAGATCACGTCAACGGCGGACGTCCGAAAAGCTATATTGCAGTTCTGGTGTATTGCATATTGATTAATATAGTCTACTTGGAATGGACTAAACTGCTCTTCTTAAAATGACGCATGTACGGCCTGTTTATTTTGCCAAATGGGGGCCTTTAATTCCCAGACGGAGTTAATGGTCATGGATTGGTGTAAATCTGGCCCTTTGTTTGGACTTGGAAGCCGGATGGTGCAGCTGGGGTGACGAGATTCCTTTATGATGCTGCTAAAGGGAAGGGTTTGATGGCTATAGTACCACTTTTACTGTGTTTTCATCCTATATGTACATTAATGCTGTGCTGCCCCCTTATGGCAAACGTTATTTGTAGGAGAATTTTAGTATGTAGCTGAAACTTAAATTGAACTGCCACCAAAAAATGAAGGGCCCTATCACCTGGTTTGAGCTAAAACGCCATCGCTAAAGAAAAAAGTTAGCGCAAGTCGCTAAAATTTAGCGCCTGACTACCTACTATAAGATCACCTTGTCCGTGGCAGTCTGCGTAGTCGTTTAGCGCACGCTAGGGAAACGGTAAGACCCGGGCTGAGACCCAGCGCTAATGTGGTTGTGTACAGGATAGAACTTGTATAAGTATGAACGCATCTAGCGAATAGCCCTCAGACCCCTGCATTATTAAAATCCTCCGAGGTGGCCGTATCATCCATGTTTATATGCACACACATAATAATTAAGGCTAATGGGCAATGCATGATAAATGCCACCCAACAGCATGTAGAATCATTACAATGCATTTAATAGATCCAAAAGGAAGGCCCGGTGAATGACAATAATTTCCCTGCTGCAGTATATAAATAATACATGTTTCAGGGAAAGACTTATCCATGTGTTCCTTTAAGGACCAAGGATGTACTATGTACGTAATGGTCCTTTAACCCCCCTCCCTCCCTATACTCACCTCTCTGGCCAGGGTCCCACGATGGTCTGGCATGCTTGAAGCCTGCCCCACCTATTTATGGCCCTGGCCGTTGCGATGATGTCATCACCAGGTGCCCCTTGGCACCTGCAGTGTCAAATATGAGCCCTCTCTCTCCCAAATAGCTCCACGTAGGAAAAAAAGAGTGGCACCGCGGAAGAGGGAAGAGTCTGCCCTTTTCAGTGGTGCCCCTCTTTAACCTCTTAGGTGATTAACCAATATGGGGTCAAACATGGTCCAAGTGGTCACCCTAATAATCAACCGATTACATACTATAAATAACCCGCAGCATAAAATGTTTAAAATTAAGCAATATATTAGAATTAGGATATAGGAAACATATATATCATAATAGAGCCTACTGCAACAGCAGCTACATTACGGACCAGATACATTACTATGGTGTATGAGGCCAAGATAACACCTGTGCTGCATTCCTTTCAATTGCATGTTAATTTTGGGCAAGGACCTGTATTTTGTGTTTTTTTTGGAGTCAACTCAGCACCAGGGTTGAGCAGTAGCAATTTTGAGATTAGCGTCGCTCCAGAAATTAGTGCAGGCACCAAGGACTAAGTGATCTGTTAGTTACAAAAGCAATAAAGATATCTAGTGCTCCCCGTGTTAAGTATAGGACGTGGAAGTACAGTAAGCTCGCGCTGCGAATGGCTAATAGCGATGCGCTAAGTGATTTTTCCCGTTCGTAGCGGAAGGCAAACGATCTGTTGGTAAGGCGCTAGACCAATTTAACCCGGCGCTAACGCAAAATCATGCCAACGCCAGGGTTAGCTCACACCAGGTGATAGGGCCCGAAATGTCCTTATTGTGTTTATTTATGTTGCTGATATCCTACATGTTCTTTGGTTTTCTTTTGTTTAGTTAAGGAAATATTTTACTGTGTCATTGGGTGCATCCATTTTGTGATCTCTTGTGTTGTACACTGCCCCCCCCCCATTATCTTTACTTCGCTTAGTCCTCACTGTGTGGCTTTGGCCATAAAATGAAGTCTATGGATCGATCGCTGTCTCAAATCATTGGATTGTGTGGGATGTATTCAAAGGACATCACCGGGCGTAGATTAGAAGTTTTTTTAACCCTTTCACTGCTGAGGACGTGTGGGGAACATCCTCATTGACTCCTAAGGAAAGATGGGGTGTGTCACGGCTCACTGCAGGGGTTAAGGATTCGAGCCCAATATGCGGTTACTCAGATGAAGAGGCAGAAAGGGAAGGTTGTAATCCAGAACATAGGTTTATTAACCACTTGAATGCTAAGGACGCGCTCAGCGCGTCCTCAGCATTCCCCCTGGTATGCGGAGGACGCGCTGAGCGCGTCCTCGCATTGGGGTCAGCGTTCGGCCGGGTACCGCGATCGCTGGCCCCTCCGGTGCGGGCTGACATCCTGGATGTCAGCCCGGCATCCGGAGCAGTGGCCGCCATTATTATGTGTCATCGCGCCCCCGCGATGACACATAATTCAGGCGCCCCCCCCGCATGTGCGGAGGAGGCGCCTGAAAGGGAGGGGGGAGGTCCTTCGGACCTCTCTCCCTCCCGATCGGCGGCTCACAGGGGCTTAACCCAGGCATCATTTGGAAGGGCACAGCCTGCCCTTCCAAATGATGCCTGGCATTAACCCCTGGGGAGCTGGATCGCAAATCGGCGCTGAAAAGCGCCGATTTGCGATCCTTCCCGGGAGCTGGCCGACATCTTGGATGTCGGCCAAGCTTCCGGGAACTCCCCCAGAGGACTGGCGTCATCGTGCGCAGCACGATGACGCCAGTCCTAGCATTAACCCCTAACTGCCACGAAGTGTGGAGATAGGGAGTTCCAATGAACTCCCTATCTCCCGATCCGTGGCAGTTAGGGGTTAAATTTTGATATCGTTGGATCGGCCAGAGCATGGCCGTTCCAACGATACCAAACATGAAAGTAAAAAAAATTGTAAAAAAAAAAAAAAAAAAAGAAAAATAAAAATAAAAAAAAATTAAAAAAAAAAAATAATAAAAAAATAAACACTTTTTTTTTTTTTTTTTGTTTTGTTAATGCAGCAATATTGTTCCCATTTCAATTATAATGTGAACAATGATGCTGCATTAACGATTTTTGTATGCGGTGCGTTTGTTAAAAATGGTGTCATTTTCCCCAAAAAAAAATGTAACGAGACCCCATCTCTAATTTTTTTAACAAGCGCACCCCATACAAAATATATCCGCAATTGCTCGCATGTTAAAATGTGGAAAAAAACACTTTACACGCTGTAAATTATTGAAAATACATATTTTATTGCATTTTTTGTTATAATATACAAACATGACATAACGTATACATATAATAATGACATATTATGAATCTACCGAGTCTGACGGAAAGAACGATATATAATATGTCGATGTCATATATTAAAATAAGCCTTCAAAACACGTTTAAACATGATGCGCAAAACAGGTAAAAAATGACCTCAGCACAGGGGCGGGAAAAGCCTCAGCAGCGAAAGGGTTAAATAAACAAAAGTAAGCCTAGAAGGGGAATCTGAATAACTAATAACAATAGATAGGAGCTGGATGGGCAGGATAATATATACAGAGGACAGGGTATCCTAGCAGAAGGGATAGATAGGACAGGACACTGAATAGCACAATAGGGCTAACAGAACAGGTACTGGACGCTGAATAAAGAATAAAACACAGGAGGACAGGAACTAAACACTAAATAAAGAAGGAAATACAAATCAGAGCTGACCGAACAAAAAATGGGAAACAGATACAAAAGAACACACTTGCTGGTTACGGAGGGTAGAGGATCAAAAGATACAGAAGGCAAAAGGCAACAGAGGATCAGGCGCGGTATCAGAAGGGTTATGACTGGAGAGTGGTTAAATCAGGCTTAGGTCGGTGGCAGGCGGCTGGCATAGAAGTAGTCAGAGTCCAGAATCCAATGTCATACACGGGTAGATCAATAGATGGGAGTTGCAAAGGGATCCAGAAAATGGGGAATGCAAGGAATGTCCAGGAAGGAGGGTAGCAGAGATAAGGGAGTCCTTAGGATACCAGATGGAGGGGTTTCTCAGGATACCAGATGGAGGGGTTTCTCAGGATACCAGATGGAGGGGTTTCTCAGGATACCAGATGGAGGGGTTTCTCAGGATACCAGATGGAGGGGTTTCTCAGGATACCAGATGGAGGGGTTTCTCAGGATACCAGATGGATGGGTTCTCAGGATACCAGATGGAGGGGTTCTCAGGATACCAGATGAAGGGGTTCTCAGGATACCAGATGAAGGGGTTCTCAGGATACCCGATGAAGGGGTTCTCAGAATGCCAGACAAAGGGGGTTCTCAGGGTGCCAGTTGAGCATCAGGCAGGTCAGTGCATAGCACACAGGTCAGGCTTGCAATGAGTCGTTCTATGGATAGAAAAGACGATGCAGAAGCCCTGATTCAGAGGTGAGGCTGGATTAAATTGGCAATGCAGGCCCAGCCCACACCTGAGGCTGGAGAGGTGAAGGAAAATCAGGAACAGATCCCTGAGTACCTAGACACCAGTCCAGGACACCAGTCCAGGTAATGGCAAAATCAGGACTGGAACTGCACTTCATTTGCCTTTTTTACCGAGTCTGCGGCGCGAATCGTGACAGGGTGGAGATAGGGGGTTCCTTTGAACCCCAATATCTCCCGACTGTTGGCAGCTAGCAGGGTCATTTCTGGTATCATTAGAAAGGCCAGAGCATGGCCTTTCTAATGATACCAAACCTGACCATGTTTAAAGTAAAGAATAAAAAGAATTAAAGTTAATAATAATAAAAAAGAAAAATGTGTTTAAGACGTGAAATGGCTCAGCAGTGAAGGGGTTAAGCTCCCTGTCATATCTCATTCAGCTGCTATCATGCCATCATGGTTATTTTTAAAGAGATTTGAAAAGTCACCGCACGTTCGGTGACTTTTCGTTCTCTTCAATTCGGTTCCTTTTGCCGATCCCATTTCGGTGGCCCTGCGGTGTATTCATCAAGCACCACAGGGCCCCCGAATTGCAGGGAAAAGCTGCCGCAAACCTGACGAAAACTAACCGCAAAACCCACCGAATGCATGCCGAAAACCCGCAAAAAAATCCGGACTAACCTGCCGAAAACCCGAGCAGGAGCCGATCGCAGCCTCCGGAAAAAGCCGAGACCGCAGAAGAGGCAGTGAATAAATTAGCAAAACAGTTTACATGAATGATTGAAAAGTGAAACTCTGTTTGCAAAGAAACTACTGAGCGAAAATGTCTGAAATTTACATATGAGGTCCAGGGAATGATAATAAAAAGGGCTGTTACAGAAAAAATAAGTAAACTTAAAAAAAAAATCCAGAAAAATGCTTAAAATATCCTAAAAAGACTTCCGTGAGGCGGGCCAAGAGTATGGCCGCTTTTACTTCGAGCTCCGTCTAGAGCTACCAACTAAGCTTCTGCTGAGCGGAATTCTGCTATCACGGACGATAAAGCTATTAGCTGGAGCTAGTTCAATCTCGGCTGCATCGACCTCTGTTTTTTTTTCCCCGGCTGGAACCGGACGAGCAGCTCATTCAGCCCCGAAGTCACCAGGCCGCAATTGCGCCACCCGTCCCAGCCTATGCTAGGTGTGACTTTATGGAACCATGGTTTGGGTTTTATTGTTGCTCTTTTCTGTGACCCCGGTTGGAACAGCCCACCTGGTTCAAAGTGGAGAAGATTACCGACTCTGCTCACAACAGACGGGGCTCGGTTACGAGTCGTGCCGAGGGCCGAGCAGAAGGCCGACGGGCATGAGAAGCCGCCATTTTGCGGAAACACGAGGAGGGGTGCCGTACTTCGGGACACAGACCACGAAGACCTGGGAGGTCACCCTGAACGACGCGGCCGGTCCGGGCAGGCAGCCACTCGGCCACCTAACGAGCAGGTACGGAGACCTCCTTCTATCCAGGGCAAAGACTCACCTCATTATTAACCGGGGTCAAGACTGTTACAGCCGGCCGCCATCTTGCCGTGGCTGCATGGTGGACTAACGGCCCCCAGCACAGGCCGAACACGACGCACCGCAGAGGAGTCGGGAAACTGGCGCTCAATTTTTCCGCCCTGGGGTTCCCCTGGGGCACACATCGCTATTGAAGGGCCTTGCTGTGGGACCACAGACCCCACGGAATCCCACCGTCCCCTGGGGTGATCACAGACCGAACTTTACTTGTCCCAGATCTACTCTTTATATAAATTTTTTCTGTCCCCCTTAGTCGGGGGGCGCTTTTCCACCTTGCTACACAATAGCCATCGTTAATCTTTGGAGGAGTCGGGAAACTGTCCCTCAATTTTTCCACCCTGGGGTCCCCCTGGGGCACATAACGCTATTGGAGGGCCTTGCTGGGGGGGCACCGACTCCACAGAATCCCACCGTCCACTGGGGCGATCACAGACCAATTTTTCTGTCCCCCTTAGTCGGGGGGGGCGTTTTTCTACCGTGCTACACAATGGCCATCGTTAATCTTTGAAACTTCAATTTTTTTCCGTCCTCCTTGGCAGGGGGACACTTTTCTCCTCAATTCAAGATTCACATTTTTCTGTCCCCTTTGGCAAGGGGGCACTTTTCTCTTCAATTTTTTCTCCACCGCATGTGACCAGGGGCGCCCTTGCTGGAACGCAGTTGCCCCTCTAATTTTTCCTAGTCTCCCCGACAGGGGGGGCGTTGCATTTTTCAGCTTCAACCAACTGAAAACTTTTCATAGTCCTGGGGACACCTGTGGCGCTTTAACGTTCCACAACCTCGACATACTATCGTGCACCGCCGCCTGCAGGTGACCCACAACACTTCTATGGTCCGAACCCCCCCGGAATATCTTGGACGCGGAGGGGAGACAAATTTGTAATGACAAGCAGAAGCGCAAAGAAATCCTCAACCAAAATGATCCCTAAACCAGCCCCGGGCGTGGCGGGATTCGCCTTCCCCACACTCTCTGGATTCGGTAGAGCTAGAGTCCGAGTTATCAGCCTCGGAAGTGGCTGTCTCATTCGCACGGCCCACGGATGGGACACCCCCCCCTGAGTGTGGCGGACATATCTGCGGCTCTCTCTCCGCTGCTGGACGACAAACTGGGTCGCCTCACAGCTACCATCGAGAATGTTCTATCACAACTGATGTCACAAGCTCATAGGCTAACAGAGGTGGAGGAACAGGTGTCCACCTTGGAAGATACGGTTAACCCGCTACAAACACAACTTGACCAACAAAATATCATCATTCAAGGTTTGACAGATAAATTGGACGACCTGGAAAACAGGAGCCGCCGGAATAACCTGCGTATCATTGGCCTACCAGAAACGGTGAAGGGTCAGGCCTTGCAAGAATGGGCGTCGGTCTGGCTCCCCTCCCACCTGGGCTACAGCGATGAGTCCTGTCCGGTGGCGGTGGAGAGAGTACACAGATTAGGTCCAGACCTGAATCCATCTGCGGGGCGCCCACGACCGGTGATTATGCGTTTCCTGAATTATACAGACAAAACCAAGATCCTCCAAGCTTACCATCGCCTACGAAACCTGGACTACCAGGGGGACACCCTGCGACTCTTTCAGGATTTTTCCGCAGCAGTATCTTTCAAACGACGGGCGTTTTCTTCAGTATGCTCCAGGCTGGTAGCCCAGAAAGTCCGCTTTTCCCTCCTCTACCTGGCCAGACTCGGTGTGGTTTTTAATGGAACAACACATTATTTCGACACCCACGCGAGGCTGAAACCGCTCTTCTACGTGGAGAGGAACTGAGCGGAGGGGCGACACCGCTACCTAGGCGCTCCCTGGCTTGGGGGGAGCAGCATCCCTCCTAATTTGCTTTCGGTCAGGCGTTGACGCTCAATAAGCGTGTCATAAAGCAAACGCAACTGTTCGTGATATTTTGGCTAATGATTGGTCCAGTTTTACAGGATGGATGGCACGTCCCTGGTTTGATGTGCTGTTCGCTGGTTTCTGTTTTTCGATGGTTAATATTCATAGTTTTAAGTTTTAGTTTCAATATGTTATGGTTCCGAAACAAAAAGGTTCAAAATCCAGATTCAAGTCAGCAGTCGTGTTCTATACCCCCTAGACTGAGAAAGGTGGTTGCTGCTGGGACAGTCACATTTCACCATTACAATGAGGAACCCCCTCTGGATACATCAGATACGCAGGGTCAACTCGCGTGCTTAACCCCCGGTCCAGGGTAACCCCACCTCCGGTTCCTAGGATCTCCTTTAAGGTGGTCTCGTGGAATGTGGAGGGTCTAAACTCCCCTATAAAAAGGAAAAAGGTACTCACTCACTTGACTAACTTGCGACCGGATATTGTCTTTCTCCAGGAGACCCACTGGTCTTCGTCCACTAACCTTCTCAGGGCACCCTGGATAGGCTATCAATCTTCAGCTCCCTATGTTAACAAAAAACGTGTCACGGCAATCTTGCTAAATAGGAAACTTCCACATGTGGTCCTTGAGGAGCGAAACGATCCACAGGGCAGGTTCTCCATCCTGTTGGTGTCCATCCAAGAGGCAAAATACTTGCTGGTGAATGTGTATGCCCCCCATCCTCCACACCAACAGTTTTACTCTGACTTATATACACAAATGTTACAATACACTTTCGATCACTGTCTAGTGGGCGGAGACTTTAACGCAGTAGTAGACCAGACTTTAGATCGCTCTCGGCCTAGAAGGTCGCCAGACAACCTGCAGTCCACTGCGGGACCTAAATTCCTACAAGACCATATTGCACCAGTAGACGCGTGGAGGTTTCTTAACCTGGAGGGGAGGGATTACTCCTTTTATTCCCACCCACATGATTCCTTTTCACGCATTGATATGTTCCTCGTGTCTCTCTCCCTACAATACACCTTACTTGACGCCTCAATTGGCATGATACATATCTCTGACCACGCGGTGGTCACAATAGAACTACATTTCAGCTCCCCACTCCCGCAGTCCCGCAACTGGCGTTTCCCGGCTTCCCTATACAAGTCAGAGGGATTTAAAACGCATGTGGAATTGTGTTGGCACAATTATGTGGATGACAATATCGAACACCTAGATGACACAAATTTATTTTGGGAAGCGGCCAAACCAGTAATGAGGGGGCATATTATAGAATATGTTTCGCGCAAGCGAAAAGAGATCAATAGGAGACTACTGGAAGCGCATTCAACCCTAGTGGCCTCATATAGGTCTCACTTACTGCATGCCTCTGCCCACTCCGCGACGGCCTACAAAGCCAGCAAGAAGGCATATGCCGAAATAGTGGAGGACAGGGCACAATATTTCTGGTTTCACCAAAAAAACAGGTTTTTTCGTTGGGGCAACAGACAGAGGAAATTACTGTCCAACCTTCTCAGACTGCAAACGCCTACACCCCCCTCAATTTCGAGAATCAAAACACTTACCGGGGAGCTCCTAACCGATCCGTTACAAATTAATACTTATTTCAGGGCCTATTTTGAAAAATTTTACAAGGCAGAACCGGACGTTTGGGAGTTGCAGGCGGGTATCTTTCTAGAGGCTGGGCTACCGGAATTAACCCCGGAGGCTCGGGAACAGTTGAACGCCCCAATTACCCCGACGGAAATCCAAAAAGCCATTGCTTGCTTACAGCTTCATAAGACACCAGGTCCGGACGGGTTTTCGGCGGAATTTTATAAAATTCTACAGAGTCAGGTAGTGCCACACCTTGCTACGCTGTATAATAATATTTTACAGGGAAAAGACCCCCCACCAACCTTTAACACCTCAAGAATAGTTGTCCTTCCCAAACCAAATAGAGACCCCATGCTCATCCCGTACTACCGTCCGATTTTTCTTTTGAATGTCGACCTGAAACTTTTATCCGGTATCATGGCTGGCCGGCTCCAGACGCCCTTGACGGACTTTATTTCTCCTGCACAGACGGGCTTTCTAAAGGGACGTCACTCCGTGCAGAATATTAGACGTACTCTGGCGGCAATATGGGCTTCGAATGATCGTCAGCCGTCGGCGGACCTGGTCCTTAGTTGCGATGCGGACAAAGCATTCGACCGAATATCGTAGGCCTACTTGCGGCAGTTTTTTAAATACCATTTTTTTGGAAGCGCAATCAGAAATGTATTTGAGGCACTATATCTCTCCCCGGCGGCCATGGTGACAACTAATGGACTCAACTCTAATCCTTTTTTACTGGAACGTGGAACGAGACAGGGGTGCCCTTTATCCCCTCTCTTTTTCAACCTAGCTCTCGAACCGCTTATACGCATACTTCTAACACGACCTGACGTCGAGGGCATTCGGGTGGGCGACCAGGAGGTGCGGGTGGTGGCGTTTGCAGATGATTTGCTCTTGTTCCTCTCCAACCCAAAAAGGGCGCTCCCAACGTTACTTGACTACTTAGACAAATTCTACATAGCCTCGGGTTTTAAAATTAATTTCGAAAAAACTTTGGCCATTCTTCTGGGTAGGAACAGCAGGTCCGCCTTGGCGAACCACATGCCATTTAGTTGCTTTGCTTGCTTCGTGGACCAAATTGCCACTATCGTATATGGGGAGGATTAGCCTCATAAAAATGGTGGCGTTCCCACGCCTGTTATATCCGATCCAAATGCTACCCATACTCATCAAACAATGAGATAGTTCGAGCATCCACTCCCTATTTAATAAGTTTATATGGGACGGGGGGAGGGCACGCATAGCACTACACAAACTACAATAACCATACAGCCTGGGAGGCGTGAATATGCCTGAGATAGGATCATACAACCTGGCAGCCCAATACCGCCTAGTAGCAGACTGGATATCAAACTCCTCCAGATTCACGGACCATACACTAGATCAGGCAATGGCTTATCCGGTGTCTGTGGGGGCTCTCCTCCATATGACCCCTTCTTCACTGCCGCCCACCCAAAGAACGAACCCCCTTCTCACTGTAGGCCGAGTTGCATGGTATAGGGCCAGGAAACACTTGGGCCTCGCCTGGAAAACTTCAATTTATCAGCCCTTGCTTCGCAATCCGAGCTTCCAAGGTGGCTCACCCGTCCCGGCCTTTCGGGCTTTAGCGCGTAAGGGTTTATCCCAAATTGGTCAAGTGCTGGGCCTGCCCTCACACACCCTGCTCTCATACAAAGAAGTATGCAACATTCTAGCACCCACACATCTGCACCCCGTGTATTACTTACAACTCTCCACATTTATCTCACAGCAGATACGGGACTTGTGGTCCAGAGATTTCCTTAACCCTCTGGACACAGTAATGAAAACTGGCCCTTCAACAGCTAACGTTCGACCCCTACTCCGTCCCCACTATGACTGGACAGCCGCAACCACAGGTATAGCCTCTTGGTGTCTTCACCTCCCGCAGCAATCACCCTTCTCGCTCATAGCAGCCACTACTAGATCCCGCAAACAAATTCCTTCGGCCCAATATGGGGAAATGTTTTTCAAATTATTGCATGGGGCTTATGTGGCGCCAGCCAGACTGGCCCTCTATAATCCGCTAAACTCGGGACGCTGTCTTAAATGCTCACAAGACAGGGCGGATCTTTTTCATTGCCTGTGGTCCTGCCCCTGTATCCAACTCTTCTGGAACACCATTAAAAGGTTCGGATCCGGACTCCTAAAATTAGTAATGCCGATCTCCCCAGACTGGGTGTTGTTTAACATTCTTTCTGAGCAGGAAACATGGCGGCTGTCCAGGGTCCAGAAAACTCTTCTGGGCATTGTTGCAGCCGCCGCAAAAAAAGCTATTTTGGGCCACTGGATCGAAGTCAGGCCCCCCTCGTTCTCGATGTTCTACACCAGGCTTTACTCTATCTTTAGACATGATTGGGCGGAAGCGAGTCTCCATAAAGAAGACAAGGTGGGAGAGTTTTTTGGGGTTTGGGGGCCTTTCATACAACTCCTACCTGAGGACAGCCTGACCCGGATTAAAACCGATTTTCAGTATACGGAATGGTTTCTGTTGAATTCGATATCTTACCCGCCATTGATACCAACGTCTGTATCCAGATGACTACTTAAACGTATCCAGATAATAAAATTAATAATTCGTCCGGAGACAAGGGGAACCGTATGAGATTATGTTTCGGGGATGCAATTTAATGCATTAATGTATGACTTATCTTTACTGTAGATATGATTGTTGTACTGCTTGAATCTTTAATAAACATATTTAAAAAAATATATATACAGTTGTGTTCAAAATTATTCAACCCCCACTGAAATTGAGTGTTTTGGCCAGTTTGACATTGATTTTGATCATTCAGTCATCTTGCTTACAATTAAATCAAAGAGGCACGTGTAGGTCAGACAAATATAACATAACATTTATAATGAGATAACCACAAATGTCTTTTCTGTGCTCACATCATTATCAGTTTTATTCAACCCCCAAGTGACATTCAATCTTAGTATTTATAACTGTAAAAGGATGTTGTACTAACAGCTTTTAAACGTGAAGCATAGCTTGACACAAGTGTCTTGCAGCGATCTACGGGTATCTTCGCCCATTCGTCATGGGCAAAAGCCTCCAGTTCAGTCACATTCTTAGGCTTGCGCACTGCAACTGCTTTCTTTAAGTCCCACCAGAGGTTCTCAATCGGATTTAAGTCAGGTGACTGCGATGGCCACTCCAAAATGTTCCAGCCTTTAATCTGCAACCATGCTCTAGTGGACTTGGAGGTATGCTTGGGATCATTGTCCTGTTGAAAGGTCCAACGTCTCCCAAGCCTCAGGTTTGTGACGGACTGCATCACATTGTCATCCAATATCTCCTGGTACTGAAGAGAATTCATGGTACCTTGCACACGCTCAAGCTTCCCTGTACCTGCAGAAGCAAAACAGCCCCAAAGCATGATTGACCCCCTGCCATGCTTCACAGTAGGCAAGGTGTTCTTTTCTTCATAGGCCTTGTTCTTCCTCCTCCAAACATAGCGTTGATCCATGGGCCCAAACAGTTCTAATTTTGTTTCATCAGTCCACAGAACACTATCCCAAAACTTCTGTGGTTTGTCCACATGACCTTTGGCATACTGCAGTCGACTCTTCTTATTCTTTGGAGACAGCAAGGGGGTGCGCCTGGGAGTTCTGGCATGGAGGCCTTCATTACGCAGTGTGCGCCGTATTGTCTGAGCTGAAACTTCAGTACCCACATCTAAAAAATCTTTTCTCAGTTCCTCAGCAGTCACACGGGGACTTTTCTCCACTCTACGCTTCAGGTAGCGCACAGCAGTCGAAGTCAGCATCTTCTTTCTGCCACGACCAGGTAGCGTTTCAACAGTGCCCTTTGCCTTGAATTTGCGAATGATGCTTCCTATGGGCTCTCTTGGTATGTTTAACATCTTTGCAATCTTCTTAGAGCCATTGCCCTTCCTGTGAAGAGTAATCACCTCTTCTCTTGTCTTCCTGGACCATTCTCTTGACTTCACCATGTTTGTAACCACACCAGTAAATGTCTAGAAGGAGCTGAATATCACAGTCATTTTAAAGCTGCCTAATTGGTGCTTATTATGCTTTATTGCTGCTCCGTGACATCCACAGGTGTTTTCAATACCTGATTGAAAACACTTGAATGAACCTCTGTTCTTCAGAGTGGTAGTCTTTAAGGGGTTGAATAATTGTGTCAATGAAGAATTCACAAAAGAAACATTTACTACTGTATTACAAAACCAATTGATGTCATTTTAGTTGCAAATGGTTCTTTAAAAAGTCCTTGTATAATTTCATTCTGAATACAATTACAAATGTACACTAAATTCCCTAAAACCCTTTACAGCATTGGGGGTTGAATAATTTTGAACACAACTGTATATACTAAAAAAATCTATAATTGAAGAGACTCTTTACTGCAGAATTTTATAATGAACGGTTTATTAGATGATGAATTAAAACGGGAATATTTTTAACATTGAAGCCTATGGGATTCTCCTGAATAAACCACCGAATGGCAGGGCATTTCGGGAACCTTTCACTGTTAGTTTTTGTTCTCTGAATAGCCGAAGTATTGCATTTTCATGGGGATTTCACTGCCCTCGAACAGGCACCGAACAGGTACCGTATGTGCAGGCAATTCGCCAGGATTTGGCGAATTGCCTGCTCTCTGGATAGCCGAATGGCCAAGAAAGGTAACCGAACCCTGATTTTCAGTGTTCGGATACCTTTCTCAAGCAATTTGGATCTCTTTGAATTACCCTGTTTATTTTTCCTTTTTACATGCTGTTACAAAGAAAGAAAAAAACAGCAGCATGTGTTTTATAAGGTTGTTTTGTTTATAATGTAAAGTATCTAGCTACAGTTTATGTTAGTGGTAGTGTCCCTATTACACAATTCTTCTAACAGGGTTATTCAAAGAGATTCGAAAAGTCACCGCACGTTCGGTGTCTTTTTGTTCTCTTCAATTCGGTTCCTTTTGCCGATCCTATTTCGGTGACCCTGCGGTGTATTCAGCAAACACCACAGGGTCCCCGAATTGCAGGGAAAGGCTGCCGCAAACCCGACGAAAACTAACCGCAAAACCCACCGAATGCACGCCGAAAAGCCACAAAAACATCTGGATTAACCTGCCGAAAACCAAGCCCGAGCAGGAGCCGAACAGAGCCGAAGCAGCCGAGACCGCAGACGAAGGAGGTGAATAAATTAGCAAAATAGTTTGTGTGAATCTGTGAAAATGAAACGCTGTTTGCAAAGAAACTACTGAGCGAAAATGTCTGAAATTTACATATGAGGTCCAGGGAATAATAATAAAAAGGGCTGTTACAGAAAAAATAAGTAAACTTAAAAAAAAAAAAAAAAAAATCGGACTTTTAACAAAAAAAAAAAAATTAAGAAAAATGCTTAAAATATCCTAAAACATCTATAAATAAAGAGATTCTTTACTGCAGAATTTTATAATGAACGGTTTATTAGATATTGAATTAAAACGGGAATATTTTTAACATTGAAGTCTATGGGATTCTCCTGAATTAACTTGCCGAATGAAACCACCGAATGGCAGGGCATATCGGGAACCTTTCACTGCTGGTTTGTGTTTTCTGAATAGCCGAAGCAGTGCTTTTTTATGGGGATTTCACTGCCCTCGAACAGGCACCGAACAGGCACCGTATGTTCAGGCAATTCGCCAGGATTTGGCGAATTGCCTGCTCTCTGGATAGCCAAATGGCCAGGAAAGGTAACCGAACGCTGATTTTCAGCGTTCGGTTACCTTTCTCAAGCAATTCGGATCTCTTTGGATAACCCTGTAACAATACCAGTCACAAAGTACTGTTGTTATTATCATCATCATCATTATCAGTTATATAGTGCCAACAGTTTCCACAATTATTTACATTAAATAAATAAATAAATAAAATAAAACTGCAAATTTACAAGTCTATTCAAAGAAAGATGAAACTCGAGGCAAGAGGGCCATGCACAAATGAGCACAAACCTATATAAATGCACAAATCTAACTAAACTCTGCACAGATCCATATTAAATCTGGTACCCGATTCTTAAATTATCAATAATATAATACAAATTGCATGAATCAAACAGTATGGGATTTTTTTAAAGCTGCTTTTTTAAGTGTTTTAGTGTTATTTCTTGTCCACAGGTATTTGATTGCCATTTTCTGGTAAATGAAGTTCAATACACACATAATGGATGTCCCATTTTAGATGAAGATGAAGTCATGCTCAGACTATACAGGTTAGTACCTGTGGAATATCACTTTATATAAGTCTGAAGATCTGTTGTTCTATTCCAACATTTAGAAAGGTACATACTTTGTAATGTGTACACTGCCGATGGGCTGCTATAAAGGTCTGTAAGCCAGTGATGTTACCATCGCCATGCATGTTAAAAACATTCAAACTGTCATTATTGTATTATTCATATGGGGGCTCTAAAGAGAGGTTATACAGTAAGAGTAAGTCAAATGAGAGCCAGATTAATAATTTAAGTGTTGTTGAACATTTTTTTAATCATAGCAATACTATTCCAAACCCATCTACTTTACCTGACCATACCCCTGATACTCGCGTCAGCGTTTCCATGCTGCCGTGAGTATCACCTCCTGGAGTCCATAGGACTCCATTGAGGCTTGCGCTGCCGGGTCGCATGGACCATGGACTGATTCATGGAGGGACTGTTTGTCCCCAGTCTCACTCTGCTCCCGACAGCCAGAAACGGCGGATTGGGCCGTCGTTGGTGCTGCGGGATGAGAGGTAAGTATCTGATTTTTGGGGCTGTTTTCAGCTGATGCAGAATGATTCTGCAGAAGCAGTATCAGTTAGCACCAGCTTCTACATGTGGTTAACTTTTTAGTTACCACATCGGTGCCTAAATTAGCATTAGGACTTTGTATTACTTTACTTATACTAAGGCTAATTACTGTTTGCGCTCCCCATGTGTAGCATAAGGAGGGAAAAGTACAGTAAGCTCGCACAAACAAGTGCAATCACCGATGCGCTAACAGGTTTTTTAACCCGTTAGCGTTCAGAATGTTATATGGGGGGGGGCATGCGTTAAAGTTACTTAACCTAGCGCTACTGCTCACATACCTGATCACTATTGCTAGAATTAAGATTGTAATAGAGCCCTAAATTGGCATAATACCAGAGAAAAATCATCCTAAAAATGGAGACTTTATTTCAGCATAGAGAGTGTTGTTTTACTTAAGTTTCGGTGTCATATGTTTGTTAAAAACATAGGTAAAAAGTATTATTTACTTTGTAATAATGCATGGTCACAAACCTGTAGACCAGGGTTTCAAAAAACCTGTCCTCAGGACCCTCCGCCTCGCCAGGTTTGCAGGATATCTGAAGCACAGCACAGGTGATATGATTTGCTGCTCAGTGATTGCAGAATTCAATCTGTATTTCCCCAAGGTGATCTGCAAAATCTGGCCTGGTTGAGGGTTTCGAGGAGAGGTTTGGGAAACACTGCTGTAGACCATGAAATCATATGTATTGCTCTAATATTGGGTTCAACAGTCATGGTCCAACAAATGCTTTGGAACTACATTTCCTATGCGTCTCCACCAACCTAATGAATGGCTGAGCATCCTGGGAGGTGTAGTTTCAAAACATCTAGAGAGCCAAGGTTGCGGACCTCTGAACCAAATCCTTAATTTGTTCTATGTCTCGTGGTAATTAACTTTTTTGTGATGTAAATAACACATGAAAACATGCTTTCCTTTATTTTCCTTAAACCAAGGGAATTTAATTCATGACATTATCTTTTATTACGCAGGAGACAACAGTAGAAAAGCAGCCTTTAGTTGTTAACTCTAACTTACATGTTTTTGGTGTTTAGATTTACAGAAAACCAGACGTTTACAGAAACATTTCTGTTAAGGATAAAATTAGTGGAACCTGATTGTAATATTATAAAACTTGGTACAAAACATCTGGAAGTTCCTGAGTTTTATGGCCTGTCCAATGTAATCGATAAGAACATACTTAGCTTTGACTATAGTAAAAGGGTGAACCTCGCCTGCACTGTTCGAGTGGCTTCTTTAGAATCCCATTTGCCAGCCCATGGCCAACTTGTTACTGGAGACCCTATGAAAGAACAGCCACGTGGAGATCAGCCGGCCAGCTTTTTCCATGGATCCAGTGAGTTTACGTCTTACATTTATGTCAATTGCCATATATTTACATCATATCTACATCTCAGGTTCTAAACTAACTTTCCAGGTGCATTCCAGCGGGAAGCTTATGTTTCTGCCAACACGGGTTTGAGTCTTCTGTTACTAAATCACATTTTATCATAAATTTTAAGAGGTGGCTGAGAACAACAGTAACTTTAACTAGTGAATTAACCTGATGAGGGTGAAGATGAAAACATATTAGAACTAATTAAGAGGCTAAATGGGAAACAAATAAGGTTTGGAAGAATTCCTCAATCATTATCTGTTAATTCCTGATGCGCCTCATTGGGTGAGAGCAGACTAATTTGCATACGGAGGATTCATCCTTGTAATGGCACAAGCAAGCTAAAACCACATGAGACCTGAGCGGGCACCCACCACAGTGCAGGCCACTAGTGCTGTTGCTCGTCCTCAGGATCCTCACCCCCCTTCTCTCACTTTAAGTTTACATGGTCATCCAGACGTGGATCCCTTGCTTGATGTGCCTAGAGGGGTGTCAGCTATACCCTCCTGACGAGGCCTAACAAGGCCAAAACGATCGTCGAGGGTTGCTCCACCTCTCGTGCAGGGATACTAAATCACATTTTATCATAAATTTTAAGAGGTGGCTGAGAACAACAGTAACTTTAACTAGTGAATTAACCTGATGAGGGTGAAGATGAAAACATATTAGAACTAATTAAGAGGCTAAATGGGAAACAAATAAGGTTTAGAAGAATTCCTCAATCATTATCTGTTAATTCCTGATGCGCCTTAAAGTGCCCCCACCATTTTTTATATAGATTGTTGACATATTGTTTGTTGTAGTTTAATTAATCCAGTAAGTCTCTGGAGGTGCAGATTTTCCCTGTTAGCATTCCCCATGTTAGCGCAAGATAGGGAATAGGGTCCTGTTTCTCTAGCTTACACTTGAAGAGGGAATCACAGTACTCTACAGAAGGGTTGGTTAACAGTTGAACTTAGCAAGCATCTAGCATCCCTATCTGTTTAGAAGATGTGTGAGTCGTTTGCAAATGCTCTATATCAGGGATGTCCAAACTCAAGCCCTTAGATGTCCATGAACTACAACTACCATGCTTCTCCATCCATCTAATGCAGTCAGAGATTTCTGGGAGTTGTAGATCAGGAACATCTGGGGGGGCCGGAATTTGGACATCCCTGCTCAAACACGTCATGACGCACAGCTGATAGCAAACAGGAAGCTCAGGAAGATTGCGTTACAAGGGTTTTCTGAAAAGAATATTCATCAGCAGTTGGGCTAACATAATGTATGGACAGATTTGGGAGAACATTTAAATGAGCTAAAGTTGTTATGGAAGCGATTGGTGGTTTTAAATGTCATTCCTTGAAAAAGAATATTCAACACTCTCTTGAGGCTGTGTATACTGTATAGTAATATAATATCAAATTTTGTAGGATATAGATCATTGTCACCAATATACATACTTTACTCCATCCATGTTCTTACACCCTACATATAGATCTAATACTGTTGGGTCACTGTACTGTTTTAATAGTGAGGTTATATACAGTTGTGTTCAAAATTATTCAACCCCCACTGAAATTGAGTGTTTTGGCCAGTTTGAAATTGATTTTGATCATTCAATCATCTTGCTTACAATTAAATCAAAGAGGCACGTGTAGGTCAGACAAATATAACATAACATTTATAATGAAATAACCACAAATGTCTTTTCTGTGCTCACATCATTATCAGTTTTATTCAACCCCAAGTGACATTCAATCTTAGTACTTAGTACAACATCCTTTTACAGTTATAACAGCTTTTAAACGTGAAGCATAGCTTGACACAAGTGTCTTGCAGCGATCTACGGGTATCTTCGCCCATTCGTCATGGGCAAAAGCCTCCAGTTAAGTCACATTGTTAGGCTTGCGCACTGTAACTGCTTTCTTTAAGTCCCACCAGAGGTTCTCAATCGGATTTAAGTCTGGAGACTGCGATGGCCACTCCAAAATGTTCCAGCCTTTAATCTGCAACCATGCTCTAGTGGACTTGGAGGTATGCTTGGGATCATTGTCCTGTTGAAAGGTCCAACGTCTCCCAAGCCTCAGGTTTGTGACGGACTGCATCACATTGTCATCCAATATCTCCTGGTACTGAAGAGAATTCATGGTACCTTGCACACGCTGAAGCTTCCCTGTACCTGCAGAAGCAAAACAGCCCCAAAGCATGATTGACCCCCCGCTATGCTTCACAGTAGGCAAGGTGTTCTTTTCTTCATAGGCCTTGTTCTTCCTCCTCCAAACATAGCGTTGATCCATGGGCCCAAACAGTTCTAATTTTGTTTCATCAGTCCACAGAACACTATCCCAAAACTTCTGTGGTTTGTCCATGTGGCGGGATGGAAGTCCACCTGCGGTCCTGCTCTATCTGACCCCCCCTTTGGTGGTGTCCGGCCCGACTACCGAGTGGCACGGCACTCGGCGTCTCGAGCGCCCTGGAGGATGAAATGGCGTTGGTCCGGCGTCTGGAGAGATGGTGCGGTGTTGCCTTGGGGATCCCGTTCCTGGGTTGAGTGGTGATGCAGGAGACCGCTGAGTGTCTCCTGCAATAGTGATTGTAGCTCTGAAATGAAGACACCAGACGCGGCTGTATACTTTAAAACAGTGAACTGAATTTTATGGGTTTCATCAGGGTCATTTATACAACTTCCAACAAACAGATTACCAGTTCCCCCACCCACACAACCAGCACTGATTGGCTCCTTTCCCAGCCTCCTGTTCCCTATCAGGTCCCTTTCAGCCTTCCCATTGCCCAGGGATTAGGCAGATGAGGTCTTGGAAAAACCTCCAATCAGCTGGCTTGCTGTATCCTCTATCTTGCCCTTTCAGGCTCCCCCATTGTCCAAGGGATTAGGCAGATGAGGTCTTGGAAAAGCCTCCAATCCTCTGGCCCGCTGCATCCTCCATCTTGGGGCATGAGATCCTTTGTTCTGTGAAACCATGCTGGGATGAGCAAAATGGCGACGGGGAAAAACACATACAAACGGTTTCTTTCATACTTTTACAGTCACATCATACAGGGTACATATTCATTACATTACACCAATAAAACCACATCTAGCAATAAAATAAGAGGTCCATAGGCTCACACGCAAAACGAAAACGAAAACAGGAAAAATGGTCTTTAAAAAGGGTTCAGTCTTTAGTCCTGTGGCTCGCTGAAAAGAGCTCTCATGTCCGTTCCGTGACAGTCCACATGACTTTTGGCTTACTGCAGTCGACTCTTCTTATTCTTTGGAGACAGCAAGGGGGTGCGCCTGGGAGTTCTGGCATGGAGGCCTTCATTACGCAGTGTGCGCCGTATTGTCTGAGCTGAAACTTCAGCACCCACATCTGACAAATCTTTTCTCAGTTCCTCAGCAGTCACACGGGGACTTTTCTCCACTCTACGCTTCAGGTAGCGCACAGCAGTCGAAGTCAGCATCTTCTTTCTGCCACGACCAGGTAGCGTTTTAACAGTGCCCTTTGCCTTGAATTTGCGAATGATGCTTCCTATGGTCTCTCTTGGTATGTTTAACATCTTTGCAATCTTCTTATAGCCATTGCCCTTCCTGTGAAGAGTAATCACCTCTTCTCTTGTCTTCCTGGACCATTCTCTTGACTTCACCATGTTTGTAACCACACCAGTAAATGTCTAGAAGAAGCTGAGTATCACAGTCATTTTAAAGCTGCCTAATTGGTGCTTATTATGCTTTATTGCTGCTCCGTGACATCCACAGGTGTTTTCAATACCTGATTGAAAACACTTGAATGAACCTCTGTTCTTCAGAGTGGTTGTCTTTAAGGGGTTGAATAATTGTGTCAATGAAGAATTCACAAAAGAAACATTTACTACTGTATTACAAAACCAATTGATGTCATTTTAGTTGCATATGGTTCTTTAAAAAGTCCTTGTAGGATTTTATTCTGAATACAATTACAAATGTACACTAAATTCCCTAAAACCCTTTACAGCATTGGGGGTTGAATAATTTTGAACACAACTGTAGATCTTTCATTTAGGCTAATGTCTGATGAACGCAGTCTGCGCACACTGTGCGTGCGTGCATAACGGACAGACGTACTGACGGAAGATACTGTAGACACCACACGACCCATTTTTCGTGACGGACGTTTAAAAAAAACAGGGAACTATGGGAAATAAAATTTAATATGAAAAATGATAAAAATCTGAAAATGATATGAAAAGCCATTTTGTGCGTCAAGGTGCTGGACATCGCAAATGCGCTGCGTCTGACATCTCATCCTCATTCTCACAGAACGCTACGCGGACGTGGTGCACTCTGCGTGTCCGTGGTAGCGGTTTTACGTTCTTGCCTGACTTGCGTCCATTGCCACGTGCGTTGTGCGTGCGCAGTTCGGTGCGCACGTACTTCGTGTGTGAGTCTCTATTGATCATGATTCTATGCTACGACGGACGTTAAACTGTGCGGCAACACAGATGTGATAACTGCGTTCGTCTGACATTAGCCTTAATCCAGAGTTAGGAATCTTTAAGTATGATAACATGAAATGTTACTGACAAGCATTCCAATTTTACAAATAAGTAGTTGTTATCTCTCTACGTTATTGGGGAGAACTGTTCATGGATGTGACTTCATAGCTAGGAAAGTTGCCCTACTTATGACTGAGCTTGAAAATGGCTGACTTAATGCAACATCACATTCATGGCATATATAGATAGAATTATTCACTTCTGTAATACCATGAAGAGTGTGTAGAAATAATCACTAGGACAGAAGATTCTGAGACATGTCAACTATATATATATGTATATGTCTGTTCTAAATTTCTTTAACAGGTCTATACACTAAAAGGTGAAGCTCAGGAGAATTGGCAGGAGAAGAGAACACTCTAGACCTAATAGCTGTCACGGATCCCCCTTGGGTCTACGATACTGGTCCCTGTAAACAGTATACTATCTACCCCTCCGATCCTTGGAATTTTTGGTAAGGCTAAATACCTTCAGGGACCTGATCTTGTAGCGCCGAGCAACGGTTAACAGACACCAGAATAGGAGAAAACACTTAGCCCTGGTATCAGAGGTCTTAGGAGAGATGATCAGCCTTATACCAAGGGTGACACTCAGAGCAGGGTTGTCAGGAATAGCTGGGTCAGTTCACCAAGCAGGGTTCTCAAAAATAGCCACGGTCAAACACAAAGCAGGGTTAGCAGAAATAGCCATTGTCATACACAAAGCAGGGTTCTCAGAAATAGCCGGGGTCCTAAACACAGAGGGTTCGTTTTAAATAGCCAGAGTCATGCACGTAATAGCAAATCGCAAATAGCACTGAGGGAAGCAAAACCACATCAGGGCATCGAGTCCGCTCGAGCAGACTTATTTTAAACCCATCATGCTGCACCCTGCCCCCTGACCACCATTATGACAGCCTTGAGCTTGCACATCAATTGGCGCCCGGCAACTGGGCAGTGAGGACGGCGCTGCCGGGTGCCGAATCTTATCCCGGACACTGGATGCAACAATAGGCGAATTGCAAAGTGAGATAAATGGGAGAATTTTTCTGGTTTGGCTATTTTGACCTACATTTTTCACTTCTCCAGTCAATTCTCATGAGTTTTACCTTTATTGAATAGACCTGTAAGTGTTTGTGGTTCATGATATTCTGTATTATCCTAAAGTAAACCATCCTTGTTGAGCTTCATAAAAAAAAGTCTGCATTTTCATCCTCACACAGTGTTGCGGAGTCAAGAAGTAACAGTCTAACTTTTATTTGTCACGAACATAAAGTTTATTCAAAGTGTTCTAGAAAGTGTGAGTGATCTGCCTCTGTTGTCCTGTGGTTCAGCCTGTGCCACAACCAGAGCACAACCTGTGTCCCGCAATGATTAAATCAGAAAAGAGTTAATTAGACAATTTATATTTTACTGTATTACCAGATCAAAAGCCAAGCCCTCTGTGCAAGATAGGAGACTGCTTAGTGGGGGTAAAGAAGATTGATATGGTTCTAAAAACTAGCTGTGAGGAGTTTCTCCTAATGGGAATTAAATATCAACATCTGGACCCTCCGTCACCTAATATTGATTACATTAGCATCCGGCTGGATCTAACTGATATCCGCAGTAGAACTTTGTACAAGGTGAGTTATGTAACTGATAATATTTTTAAAATATGTACTTCTTTCAATATACTACATTTCCTGTTAACTACCTATAAAGCCCAAATTTTGCTTAAATTAGCATTCAGTTGCTTGCCTAAAAGGTGACATAATCTAAAAAATGTAAATAAATTATTTTGGGAATGTGGGTCTAAAGTATCTGTTTAACCAGTTTAAATTGAGAATAATAAATAAATAAATAAATGAGAATGCTGTCTGAGTTTTTCTGATGTGTATGACCTCTTTAGTCTCTTAAATTTTTTTCTTGCAGTCAGAACATGCATGGATTCCAGTCCACATTCAAGATGCTGTTCCCAATCAAATCCCCAGAGCGGCCTTTATGTCGATGTTCATTTTAGAAGTAGATCAGTTCATACTGACTCCCATGACCACAGCTGCAATAGATGCTGAGGATGGTGAAACACCCAAACCTCTGCTGGTTTTCAATATCACAGAACCACCGCCAAAAGGTTATATTACACACCTGTCTGATCACACCAAGCCTATCACATCCTTCACGTGGAAAGACCTCCACGACATGCAGATAGCATATCAGCCTCCAAACAGCAGCCATACAGAGAGGAGAAATCTGGAGGTAAATAAACAAAAAAACATTTTTGAAGTACGAATTGATTTGTCCTTTTGCGTTGAATAATAACCTATGCAGGAATAATGTAACAACAACTATGACATGCCTCTGAATTATTAGCATAAATACAAAACATTATCAGGGTTATTCAAAGAGATCCGAATTGCTGGGAAAGGTAACCAAACGCTGAAATTCAGCATAGGGTTACCTTTCCTGCAACGGCGTAGCGTGGGTTGTCAGCGCCCGGGGCAAGGCAAGAATTGTGCCCCCCCAACCTGTGGACACAGTAACACAACCTGATTCCCTTCTACCAGTAGAGTATTGACCCCCGTTACCCCACAAGCACATGTATTGTGTATTAACAAAATACTCATATAAAAATATTAAAAACACATGCCCCCCCATGCTGCACCGCTGCTACCAGTCACCCTGTCCCATTATACCCTAGCATAGTTCCACTCTCACACTATACCCAGTCACTCTCTCCCACTACCGCCCAGTCACTCTCTCCCTCCAATACCCCCCAGTCACTCTCTCCCAATACCCCCCAGTCACTCTCTCCCGGTACCCCCCAGTCACTCTCTCCCAGTACCCCCAGACACTCTCTCCCAGTACCCCAGTCACTCTCAACTATCTATCCAAGTACCCCCAGTCACACTCCCCCAGTATCCTCAGTCATTCTCTCCCTGAACCTCCAGTCACCCTCTCCCCGTACCCCCTCACTGTGTGTTGGTCACGCTGCTCTGGTGTCACACAGTGTCACCTACCTGCGTGGAGTCGCTGGTGGCCTGGGGGGAGCTGTCCAGGGGGTTTAGTGGCGACCGGATTTAAATGTGCTACAGGGCAGGCGCCTCCCTCCCTCCTTCCTGTACAGCAGCTGCAGGGCTGCCAGTGGCGTGGTCTGGCACAGGGCTTCAAGGGGGGCTGACAAGCGTGGTACAGGGTCAGTGTTCTGTCAGATAATGCTGCGCTGCTTCACGTGACTCATGCGTTAAGGAGGAGTCAGGACAGAATTTCCTGTCCTGGTCCTCCCTTCCGGACGCTGAGTGCTAAGTCACTGCTGGCACCGTAAAACTGGTTGCTGCCCGTGAAAGGGCCTCTCACGGACACCATTGTCCATGAGCAGACACCTTGCTGATCCCTGCTGGAAAATGTTAGTGGTTCAAATATCTTTTGAAATTTTGCACCCCCTCAGAAAATAGCACCCGGGGCGACCACCCCCGAGGACCCCCCCCCACGCTACGTCACTGCTTTCCTGGCCATTCGGCTATTCATAGAGCAGGCAAATCGCCAAATGTTGGCGAATTGTCTGCACATACGGTGCCTGTTCGGTGCCTGTTCGAGGGCAGTGAATTCCCCATAGAGAAGCAATGCTTTGGCTATTCAGAGAACACAAACCAGCAGTGAAAGGTTCCCGAAATACCCTGCCATTCGGTGGTTTCATGCGGCAGGTTTATTCAGGCGAATCCCATAGGCTTCAATGTTAAAAATATTCCTGTTTTAATTCAATATCTAATAAACCGTTCGTTATAATATTCTGCAATAAAAAGTCTCTTTATTTGTAGATTTTTTAGGACCGTTTAGGTATTTTTCAGGATTTTTTAGCACACGTTTTTTTCAAATCGTTTCTTCTTTATTCTGTAACAGCCCTTTTTATTATCACTCATTAGATCTTATATGTAAATTTCCGACATTTTCGCTCAGTAGTTTCTTTGCAAACAGGGTTTCACTTTTCTAACATTCAAGCGTACTGGTTTGTTTTTTTTCACCTCCTTCATCTGCGGTGTCAGCTTTTTCCAGCGGCTGCGCTGCATGTGATCGGCTCCTGCTCGGGTTTCTCCGGCGTCTTCGGCGGGGTTAATCCAGATGTGTTTGCTGGTTTCGGTGTGCGTCCGCCCTCGTTTTGCAGTGAGTTTTCGGCAGGTTTGCGGCGACTTTTTCCTGCATTACGGCGGCCCTGTGGTACTTGCTGTAATGGGATCGCCGAATCGCACCGTATTCAAGAGAACGGAAAGTCACCGAACGTGCACGCATAGATTTTGAGATCTAGCTTTAAATTCTGTTACAGTTACAAGTTTTTATAAAGCACTAACAAGTTCCGTACCGCTGTACAATGGGAGGCAGAATAACAAATATACATACAAGTTAAACAAACAGAACAGTAGGAGAGAGGACCCTGCTTAAGAGAGAGGGGAGGGTAAATGGAGAACATGAAATAGTAGGGTGCATGTGGACTGGGTGGTAAGGCATAGGCATTTACTTATTTCTTAAGTACAATGGGTCAGACAAACCAGACATAAAATTATCAAGCAACTGTGACTGGTGGAGAATGATTAAAAAAAGAGGACCGACGTCCAGGAAGATGGCCGCTTGACTGGTGAGCTCCGCTGAGCGCGCTGCATATACCCCTATTCCGCTGCACATACGCACCCATGGGTAAAGCCAGGAAACCCCCACACACTCCAGGCCCCCCAGAGAACATTGGGAATCAGCAGACTGGATCCATCAGGCCGTTTTTAGCACCTCTTCTGACCGCTGAAAACGCTGACCCGGAATCCAAGATGGCCGCCGCCTCATGCTCCTCAGTCTCCAGCTCTCCAACACACTCGGTGAGTGCCTGGGACCCCCCAAATGACCTTCGCCAGCTTCTACAATACCTCCCCAGTAAAGAGGACTTAGCCATGGCCACCACTGAATTGGGAGCTTCTCTCCTCTCAGAAATCCGCGCGCTGCGCACTGATCTTGGCGGCATTCAAACCAGGCTGCAGCACGTGGAGGTGACGCAGGAACAACAGTCTGCCACGTTAGTGGCCCACTCCGCTGCAATCACCACACAGCGCTCAGCCCTACAAATGATGGCGCGTCATTTGGAAGATGTGGAGAACAGGAATCGCCGGAATAATATCAGGGTTCGTGGTCTCCCGGAGATAGAGAATACGCAGGAGGAATTAAAAAGCACGCTTATCGCTTTATTTAATGATGTCCTGGGAAGGGATCCTGACACAGTTATTGAACTGGAACGTTATCACAGGGCACTGAGACCGAAGGGCCCACCTGACGCCCCCCCACGTGATGTGATCTGCTGCCTTCTGCGCTACCCGCTGAAAGACTCCATACTGGCAGCGGCCCGAGGCTCTCGCACCATCGATTTCGCGGGGGCTAAGATCTCACTATTCCAAGATCTCTCACCTGCTACATTGCAGTCCAGAAGAATGCTACGTCCGCTCACGGCTGCCTTGCAGGACATGAAAATTCAATATAAGTGGCTCTTTCCCTTTGGCCTCCAGATCCGCACGCCATCGGGACCTCTTAGCCTTCGTAGCGAATTGGATCTCCCACTGTTCCTGGAGGAACTCTCACTTCCACCGGACACACTCCCGGCTTGGCCAGACCTGGCACTGCTGTACATGCCGCCAGAACAGGCTCCGCAACGTCCGCGACGATCCCGCCGCAGACGCCGTTCCTCCTCCTCGCAAGCACGGGTGACCTGACCTGGCCTCCACCGGTCTCGCCTGGGTTGCACTGGGACCTCCGGACCTCTCCCGACACTGTGGAAGCTGCCCCCAACTGGCACCGGCGCCTCTCCGACCTGAAGACCTTGACAACGACGACGTCAGTATCCTTTTTATATGCTCCTTGCCCTGCGAGACCCCCCTTTTCTCTGGGTCCCCCGACCTGAGGTGGGCCTGACGGCCTAAGCCTCTTCTCAGGATAATTTATGCGACACAACTGGAGGCAAGGCTCCTACTCGGCCCTGAACTTCCGACGGCCTGCTCATATTGTTTAAGGTCTGAAACACTATAAGTTTCAATGCACCCCAGGGGTGGCTTGAATGAGCTGTTCTCTTTTTCTTTCTCTTTTTCCTGGAGTACACCCGTGTACTTATCTGTTCTGGGGGCTGCGCGTTCAGCGTCTCCTATGTGCTGTTTGATTTTTCTCATTGAATTTTTTTTTGGGAAATTTATTACTTATTATACTTCGCTGTCTTTTTAATAGCTGTTGCTAAAATTACACTCAGAATTTACCGTTATATTATTTGACCTTCACTGTTGATTGTCCCGTGCTGGGTAACCCCCACGAGTCAGTGCCTCCACAGAGTGATTGGTGGTGTCCGCACCCCCCTCTGTGGCCTGGGACTCTCCCGCGCTCAATCAGTGACGCGGTGAACTGTCCTATTAGGCACGTGCTCCCTGTGTATATATTTGTACCATTATAATTGGTTGTTAGTTTTTACCCCCCTGTACCTGGTCTGCCCTATTGGGCGCTTCCCCTTACCCCCCCCCTCCCAGGTCTCCTTGCATCAATAACCTCCGCACCAATCTGACATGGCCACCGTCCCCCGCACTCTTAAAGTTCTCTCCATAAATGCGAAAGGCCTGAACATCCCCGAAAAGCGCCATGCGGCCCTCAGGGAATTCACTTCACTTCATGCGGATGTAGTGCTAGTGCAGGAAACCCACTTTTCGCATGCCCGACCTCCCTCATTTAAAAACCACAAATACCCTATTGGTTATTTCAGTAATGCTACTGCTGGTAGAGTTTGCGGAACTGCCGTGTTGTTTTCTCGCTCCACCCCGTTTAGCAACCCGACTTCTTTACTGGACCCGGCCGGTCGCTATACGTTTGTGAAGGGCCAAATTGGTGCGCAATGGTACACTTTTGTTTCCATATATCTCCCGAATCGGCAGCAACACTCCGCCATTCGCTCTATATTTCATCAACTTCAGGACTTCCAGGAGGGTATTTTGGTGGTAGGAGGTGACCTCAACCTGCCACTCGACGCTCGCCTAGACACTTCTAGAGGCGTCACTAGCACCCCACACACCGTCCTCCGCCGCACCCGAACGGCACTACACTCCCTGAGACTGATGGACTGCTGGCGCTCGCTCTTCCCCTCCGCACGAGACTATACATATTATAGTGCACCGCATCAACTCTACACACGCCTCGACTATATTTTCCTCCCCTTCGGTAGTATGCACCTCCTGGAATCTGCCACCATTGGTCCCATGACCTGGTCAGATCACTGCCTGGTCCTGATCACGCTCTCCTCACCCCTAGCCCGACCAAGGGAGAAACTTTGGCGCCTCAATGAATCCCTTCTCACTGACCCCCAGATTAAAGAAGGCCTCCAGGACGCGCTACAAAATTACTTTAAGGAAAATGACACACCTGACTGCTCCCCGCAGATTATTTGGGAAACTCATAAGGCCGTCATTAGGGGATACCTAATACAGCAGGGCGCGCGTCGTAAGAGAGAACGCACTGCGGAGCAGGAGTCCCTCTTGCAGCGCATAGCGGTCCTGGAACGTTCCCATAAACTGCACTTCGACGATGACACTTACGCTGAATTATTAGACCTGAGGTCACAGCTCCGTTCTCTTTTTAATAACAGGGCTCAGAAGGCCTTCCTGACGGTACGCAAAACCTTCCATGAACATGGAAATAAATGCGGTAGGCTTTTGGCCAACGCCCTCCGAACCCACCGACAGGCATTATATGTCACCCATCTTCGCACACCACAGGGACCCACCGTTACCCTCCCGAAAGATATGCTTGGCCTCTTCCATGATTATTACACTAAGCTCTATGGCCTCCACACGACTCCCGATCAGACGGCCCCAGACACCACCCAGCGCTTCCTTCGCACCCACTTACGCTCAAAACTGACGCCGCACATGAGGTCCTCTATAGAGGGCCCAATCACTGCGGAAGAACTGCATGAAGCGATCAAGCGTCCTGATGGCTTTACCCTTAAGTACTATAAAATCTGCGAAAAACTCCTCTCCCGCGCTTGGCTGGCCTCTTTTAATGGCCTGACTGAACCTGCATCACATCTGACACCACAATCACTCTCTGCCACTATCACACTGATCCCTAAACCAGACAAGGATCATGCCCTGTGCGCTAACTACAGACCAATCTCCCTCCTGAATCAGGACGTAAAACTTTTCGCTAAGGTCCTTGCCCTGCGCCTTGCTAACCATATGAGACATCTGATCCACCCTGACCAGACGGGCTTCATCCCGGGGAGGGAGGGACGAGATAATACTACGCTGGCTATCAACCTGATTCACGCTGCCCAGAAACCTGGTGCCGGCCCGACCTTGCTCCTCTCCACCGACGCTGAGAAGGCGTTTGACAGGGTACACTGGCCTTTCTTATTCCAGACTTTGCATCATATGGGGTTTGGCCCCAATGCCCTACGCTGGATAACCGCCTTATACGACTCACCCACCGCTCGCATCAACTTAAATGGCACCTTGTCTCCCCCCTTTAACATCAAAAATGGCACTCGCCAGGGTTGTCCCCTCTCCCCTCTTTTATTTGCATTATCCCTGGAACCCCTCCTTCAAGCTATCAGGGCTAACCCCTCCATTCATGGTGTGGGTGTTGGGCGCCACACTCATAAGGTGGCGGCATATGCAGATGATCTGCTATTTTTTGTGCAGCAGCCCCAGATTTCTTTACCCTCACTCATTGAACTACTACGCGAATATGGCTCGCTCAGTAATTACAAAATTAATATGTCAAAATCGGAAATCTTGAATATCTCAATACCTGCCCCCCTCAGCACACATATTCAATCCACATTCCCCTTTCGATGGTGTACCTCGTCTCTTAAATATCTCGGAGTCCACCTCACCCCAGCGGTATCAAACCTTTATGTCACGAACTTTGTCCCTTTGCTTCGGGTCCTGGAAAAAGATCTTACTCGATGGGCCATCCCACATATCACATGGTTTGGGCGCATAAATGTCCTTAAAATGAATGTTCTCCCAAGAGTCCTTTACTTATTGCAAACCTTGCCGGTACATGTCCCAACTGCTTTCTTCCGATCCTTACAATCCCTTTTCATTAGATATGTCTGGGCCGGGCGTAAACCAAGATTGAGGGTGGCGCTGCTGACGGCTCCTCGCTCTCGTGGGGGGCTGGCTCTGACGCATCTGCAGCGCTACTATCAGGCTGTTCACCTTCTGCGGCTGGTGGAGTGGAGCTTGGGTGCCTCCGGTAAACAATGGGTGGCGTTGGAACATGAGTTGGTAGGGCGCTCGCTCACCTCCCTCCCTTGGCTTATAGGCACCACTGCCCTTACTGATATCCCCACACACCCGACAGTTTCAGTCACAATGGCCATCTGGCGGCGGCTGCAGAGGTCCACACGTTTGGCCCCCTGGCCTTCACCACTCCTGCCGCTCAATCATTTACCGGCCTTCTCGCCACGACTGCTACCTCTCTCTGACGCGGCTTTGACACAGACCCCCCTACCTGGCCTCTACATAGATGGGGACCGACCTAAAGCCCCAAAGGACATCCCACTGACCCACCCCGACTCCTTCCTTACGACATTTCACATGCACTGTCTCATTACATATCTTCGCTCCTTGGCTCCTTTAGACAAATACACTCGCCCACTGACCGCATTTGAGCAAGTGATTACCCGTAGGACCCTTCCCCAACATGGCATTTCGACCATGTATGGTATCTTGCAAAACCTTTCCCCCACCACGCCCCTGTATGTGGCGAAATGGGAATCGGACCTTCACCAGACATTCACAGAGGAAGAATGGGATCAAATGTTTGCGCTCAGTACCCGGTGCTCTATTGCTACTCGCACGCAAGAAACGGCTTACAAGCTGCTGTCGCGTTGGTATAGGGCGCCCATCACTATTGCCACATATTCGGACACAGCAGATGCTTCCTGCTGGAGATGTGGATCGCAACGCGCAGATCTATTGCATATATGGTGGTCCTGCCCAGTGTTGCAACCCTTCTGGACACTGGTTCATGATGCCATTAGCAAGGTCTCTGACACTCCACCCTCCTTTACACCAGCAGCAATGCTGCTCCACCACACACCGCTACCTGTGGACACATACAGAAACACCCTTGACATTCGTCTGCTGAATGCCGCGAAAGCGGTGATACCTAGACACTGGAAGTCCGCGATAGCCCCCACATTTCGGGAATGGTTAGATGAAGTCCAGCGTACCAGAGATGTAGAGGATCTGCTGCACCAATCCTCTGGCACCACTGCCAAACATCTGCGGCGCTGGTATTATTGGTCTACACCAGCAAGCACGCCACCCTGAAACCCAGTAGACCACTCTTGATCGCAACTAAATAACAAACGAAAGACCGCTTCCTACATACCCCCCTTCCTATTCCACTCCCTTTGTCACAGGCCCTACTTCCCTCCTTTCTTTTCTTTAATTTTCTGTTTAAATTGGAATTTTAAATTGGTATTTTATATGTTTCCATGCACATAAAACGTCAGGAGGAATGCAATACTGCAACCTGCGTGTCTACCATCAGATGCATATGTCACAAGTACTACATGGCTGCCTGAATATGTTGTAATGCACTTAATGTCCTGTAAAATACGTGTGTAAAAATAATAAAACTTTATTACAATAAAAAAAAAAAAAAAAAAAGAGGACCCTGCTCAAAATCTTACAATCTAAGAGGAGAGGGGTGACACACAGAGGGGAGGGTAAATAGCAGAGTATGTGAAATAGTGGGATGCGTAGGGGCTGTACGGGAAGATGGAGCAGGAAAGGTGCAATTGGGGGAATAAGGAGTGAGCTGAGAAGTGTCTTTAAAAGAAATGCATTTTTAAAGAATTTTTGAAAGATTGGAGGTACAGAGACAGTCCAATGTTGAGAAGGAAGGAGTTCCATAGATGTGGGGCAGCTGAGGGAAAATGCTAAAGGAGAGAGTGGGGGATGAGTGCACAAGAAAGGTTAGGATGTGGGCAATGTGTTTAGCAGAGCTTGACAAGATTTGGTTATTGACTGTATTTGAGGAGTGAAAGAGAGATCAGAGTCTAAGAGGATACTGAAGCAGCGAGCATTAATTTACAGTTGTGTTGAAAATTATTCAACCCCCAATGCTGTAAAGGGTTTTAGGGAATTTAGTGTACATTTGTAATTGTATTCAGAATGAAATCCTACAAGGACTTTTTAAAGAACCATATGCAACTAAAATGACATCAATTGGTTTTGTAATACAGTAGTAAATGTTTCTTTTGTGAATTCTTCATTGACACAATTATTCAACCCCTTAAAGACTACCACTCTGAAGAACAGAGGTTCATTCAAGTGTTTTCAATCAGGTATTGAAATCACCTGTGGATGTCACGGAGCAGCAATAAAGCATAATAAGCACCAATTAGGCAGCTTTAAAATGACTGTGATACTCAGCTCCTTCTAGATATTTACTGGTGTGGTTACAAACATGGTGAAGTCAAGAGAATGGTCCAGGAAGACAAGAGAAGAGGTGATTACTCTTCACAGGAAGGGCAATGGCTATAAGAAGATTGCAAAGATGTTAAACATACCAAGAGAGACCATAGGAAGCATCATTCGCAAATTCAAGGCAAAGGGCACTGTTGAAACGCTACCTGGTCGTGGCAGAAAGAAGATGCTGACTTCGACTGCTGTGCGCTACCTGAAGCGTCGGGTGGAGAAAAGTCCCCGTGTGACTGCTGAGGAACTGAGAAAAGATTTGTCAGATGTGGGTACTGAAGTTTCAGCTCAGACAATACGGCGCACACTGCGTAATGAAGGCCTCCATGCCAGTACTCCCAGGTGCACCCCCTTGCTGTCTCCAAAGAATAAGAAGAGTTGACTGCAGTATGCCAAAAGTCATGTGGACAAACCACAGAAGGTTTGGGATAGTGTTCTGTGGACTGATGAAACAAAATTAGAACTGTTTGGGCCCATGGATCAACGCTATGGTTTGGAGGAGGAAGAACAAGGCCTATGAAGAAAAGAACACCTTGCCTACTGTGAAGCATGGCAGGGGTCATTCATGCTTTGGGGCTGTTTTGCTTCTGCAGGTACAGGGAAGCTTCAGCGTGTGCAAGGTACCATGAATTCTCTTCAGTACCAGGAGATATTGGATGACAATGTGATGCAGTCCGTCACAAACCTGAGGCTTGGGAGATGTTGGACCTTTCAACAGGACAATCATCCCAAGCATACCTCCAAGTCCATTAGAGCATGGTTGCAGATTAAAGGCTGGAACATTTTGGAGTGGCCATCGCAGTCACCTGACTTAAATCCGATTGAGAACCTCTGGTGGGACTTAAAGAAAGCAGTTGCAGTGCGCAAGCCTAAGAATGTGACTGAACTGGAGGCTTTTGCCCATGATGAATGGGCGAAGATACCCGTAGATCGCCGCAAGACATTTGTGTCAAGCTATGCTTCACGTTTAAAAGCTGTTATAACTGTAAAAGGATGTTGTACTAAGTACTAAGATTGAATGTCACTTGGGGGTTGAATAAAACTGATAATGATGTGAGCACAGAAAAGACATTTGTGGTAATTTCATTATAAATGTTATGTTATATTTGTCTGACCTACACGTGCCTCTTTGATTTAATTGTAAGCAAGATGACTGAATGATAAAAATCAATGTCAAACTGGCCAAAACACTCAATTTCAGTGGGGGTTGAATAATTTTGAACACAACTGTATATATATGTTTACTTCCACACATATATATTTGTATTTATTTTCTTATTGATTTACTTGGAATACTTGTTCTTCAGTTTGTTTTTTTCTTCATGTGAGGCAGTATATCTCCAGGTATATAGTAAACACACTGTACCAGAACTATCAATAGAAAACATCTACATCCAGGTTTAATAATTGATATACAGATCTATTCAAAGAAAAGTGAAACTGGCAAAGTGAAAATTCTAGGTCAAAATAGACAAACCAAAAGAATTCTCCCATTTATTTCACTTTCCAAATCCGCTAATTGGGCTATAGATTGTTCCCTTCTCCTACCAATTCTCCTCATTTTCACCATTCATTCTTTGAATAGACCTGATAGTCTATTATTAGATTAATGCAATTAAAACAAAATTACCTTTAATGGATCATATTTTTTTTGACAGGTTGAGTTTGAAGTTCATGATTTCTTTTTTGAGAGAAGTTCTCCTATTACCCTCCACATTTCAATCCGCAAAGCTGACACAAATGCTCCCAGGGTGTCCTGGAATATGGGTAAGACTATAATTAAGAATACTCTGTTCCTTAGTTGAGTGTCCTGAATATATAGTTGCCTTTGCCTAACTAAGAACTGGCCATTTCCATTGTAAACTGCAAACTCCAGGGAGGACCTACATTCAGGTATAAATCACCAACAACCTGATAGTATGATCAGTTTGGGATTGCCAAAAAATCTTAGCAGTCAGCTATGACTCAAGTCACACAAATTCAAGGAAACATTAACAACTCAATGACTGGGGGAACTGAAGGTCTACTCTTGTCTGAAAAATATTCTTGAAGGGACACTCTAAGCATTGTGTCTTCTAAGTGTAAATTACTTGTTACAGTGCCCTTAGCATACGTCCTTCTCTACCTCCTCCATGGGGCTCTCGGAGGGCTGGTTCAGCTCTCCAACTGCAGGGGTTTAGATGAGCCTGAGATAACCTCAGCTTCAGGGACTGGGAAAAGGAGGCAGGAATCTGTTTGGGTACCCGCTCCCTCCCTCCCTGCCAATAGATAGGCTGGACTCTTACTTGAGGGTCCAGCTCCATGTGGCCAGTATGGTCAATGCTTAAATATGTTCAGCAATGAGGCACCTCGGAAGGAGAGGGGTGCAAAATCAGGGAGTGTGGTCTGTCCTGAAAATTGTTACATACACAACCAGAATGGCTGCACTCAAACTGAACATGCATTTTTCATAAGGGTGCTATTGAGACCAATGGCCATAACACACCAATTCAGCGCAATGCACTTTAATATAGATTAAAGATTTTAAAAATATCTGCCTTAGGAATGAATGATGAGAATGTGGATACAAAATGTGATCCTACATTGTTATATAATGGTTTGAATTGTTGAAAGTCTAGATTGTCTGTTACGTCCAATGATACATTTTAGACATTCTGTTTGATTTGATAGCAGCCATACAAAGGGTTTCGGTTTAAATATTGTAGCATATCCTAATGTGTTTTATCTAAAAACTAATGATCTGTTAATGTTTAATGGCAATCTATTCTTTACAGGCTTAGATCTCTTAGAAGGGCAGTCTCGTCCAATCACTTGGGAACAATTTCAAGTTGTAGACAATGATGACCTTGGTGCAGTCCGTTTGGTGATTGCGGGGGGTTTGCAGCATGGACATATCACTGTAAGAGGTAATGTTAAATTAGCTTTACTGTAATCTATGTATATATAATAACAATGCTCTATTGGTGTCCTACAATGTGCAATACAAAGAGTTCCAAAATATTAGCAGATGTTAGGAAGCCACTTCGGGGAAGTGCTTTTGATTCACAGTTGGGATTAAAATGACAATGCAATTAGAATGACGAAAACTGGGTATGGGTTATATTAAACAAGGGGGGCATGCCATTGTCTCCCGCCCCGCACAGCCATCCATTGGACAATAGGATGTCCCCCTCCAGCCAATTTATTATAGACCGCATGAGCTGTGAATGGTTGGGGGCTTAGTGAGATAAACTGTCATGCCACCCCCTCTTTATAATATTTACCCCACAATAGCGAGTGGGCAATAGCTTAATTGCTAATATTATTGTACCCCAACAGTGCTGAGATTTTAGTGAGATGCAGCTGAGGACTGTTCACCACTTTGGTGATATGCCCCCATATGCGTTATGTTAAGTGAGGGCATAGGAAGATATGAACGTCATTGAGAGTATAAAAAAACTGTGTTACGTAGTAATATTTATATTTATAATCCTATGCCTTGCACAAAAATGAAACACTAAACTTATAGAGTAGGTGGATGTATTCTTAGCATACTTTTAGAAATCTTTAATTTTAACTTGTCTGTGGACTACTATGAGAAACTGCATTAAAATCATAATATGTCATAGGGGGAACAGACTAGAAAGCAATCATAAGCTAACAGATCATACAAATAAAAACATGCACTACTTACATTCTGGGACAATGATAAAGTTTTAACAGACATAAATATTCACAATACTATGCTTCTGCCTCATGGGTCTTCAATGTTCTTAAAGACTAGTGAACACTGAAGAGGTTAGTACTCCGTCTGGCTAATTCTGCTAAACCCGTAGAGTGGCAGATGTGTAAATTCAAATTGATATCAGATGAAAGTTGATAGTGTGTAATCCCCTATTAAAAATTCCGAAATAAAATTGAATATCCGTAGGACTGGAACTAAACCGTTCAAGCGGAAAATTGGGAGATTAGAACAAATCTTGAAGTTGAGGTGATAAAGTTTCTCCACAAATAACCCTGGATGGATTGGTATATAGCATCAGCAAAATGAGAGCGGGCATAAACAAGCCTGGAAAGTAGTGATAGGGCTATCAGAAAAGAACACTGATATAAAACACACCATGGGCATGCCTGTAACTACACTTAACTTTTTAAAATAAGACTTGCACAGTCTATAAATGAATATACCATGAATTAGGAAAATAAAATTATATTTTGCTAGTGTTATACAAGAACATTAAAATAAGTTTGGATTAAGAATTTTGGATATGTCCATGCTTGTTGATCAGACTTTATATCATGTACCTAAAATTAACAAAACTTAATTTGGGTCAATTCAAATGTAAATAAAGGGACATATCATTAAATTTATATAGCCCCCTTGCTACCATGTTGTTTTCCATATTACAACTGCCTGGACGCAGTGTACTTATGGAAAACACATTTGTAGTAGCCTTACACTGAAAACGTGCCTGAAAAATCATAAAAGAACATTTTCAAATTGTATGCACTGTTTGACAGACCAATGGCAGTATCTGCTGTCCAAAAATCACTATTGCGTCTCTACAATACAGCCTGGGCTCCAGTTTTACTTTAGAAAAGCAACGGATTTCAAGATGTTTTACGGTTTTGGCACCTTAACCGTCATGCCCGAGGTGTTAAAACTTTGGAGCCCAATTGCAAACAAATTTTCATTGCATTAACTGAAATTTCTTTGAATTGCTCCAGAATTAGGCCAAATAAAGTATACTCAATGGATCATATTACAATGTTGGTGCTAACTTAACCAGAGCTGTTGTTAACTTAAAACCTCCATAGGCTATAATGTCTCTGATAAGTTTACAACAGCTCTGGTTAAATTAGCACCAACTATGTAATATGGCCCAATATCAGGGAACCAGCAGGTGCTTTGATAATTGAGTAAACTCAATCTTGGAGTGAAGGGGTTAGTACATATCAACCTGTGAATTATTCATCTCAAAACCATTTCCACATAGCATTGTTCTCTGAATAACTATTTGTTAATAAGCTGAAGAAGGATAAATCGATATCTAATATCCTGAAATTGATTTGTAAATGAAATTGCATTTGTTCCTACCAGGAGCGAAAGGATTTATGTTCACTATTAAAGACATACAAGCTGGCATTGTTTGCTACCACCATGATGACAGTGATACAACTAAAGATTTTGTAGCCTTCAGAATATTTGATGGACGCAACAGTATCAGGCACAAATTTCCAATTAACATCCTCCCCAAAGATGACAGCCCACCTTTCCTCATCTCAAATGTTGCCATTGAACTTTTAGAAGGAGAGATGGTTCTCATCCAAAGGTCAACACTGTGTGCATCTGACATGGACTCCAGTGATGATTACATACGTTTTAACATTAGCAGGCCATCTCTTGCTGGGGAGGTCATGAAGAAACCTGGACAAAACCACTTAGGTATGACATTTGAGCACATTAGCTGCATTTTGAAATAGACCATGAAATCCATTTCCATATCCAGTTATGTCTAGTTTTGTGTTTCACTAAAAAAGTAGTAAAAATAAAGTTAATTTTTCATCATAGGGATTGCAAAACATATTCACCTTGTAGAGCCTAAAGATTGAGGCCTTTATAACTGTCAAAAGTCACGTTTAATATTGCTTTATTTAAATATTTTTGTTTCTAATGTGTCTTTTTTGTGTTCCAAAACAGTACTACTAATGATCCCAAAACATTGATTTTTTTTTAAAATTATTATTATTATTTCTTTTTTAGTTTCTCTTTGTACAAAAACATGTTGGATGATAATAATTTTTGTAATAACAGCAATAATATAGACATTATTATTGGTCTAGAAAATGTTGCAAAATTGAGTCCTTTAATATTTACTGGTTTCTTCTTTTCAAAGCATACCCTGTTACCAGTTTTCTTCAGAGGGACCTGTTTAATGGCATCATTTATTATCGCCATTTTGGAGGAGAGATATTTGAAGATTCATTTGAGTTTGTTTTATCTGACAGTCATGATCCACCTAACCTATCTGAGCTGCAGGTATGTACCAAGAAATATATGTATATATGCAACAAACCAGAAAGAGAGCACTGTAGTTAACACATTCAAAGACTACAACAGCAGCTTATACATTTAAACATTTGAAGGTTTAGAGATTTTACTACTTCTTTCAGGATTACAACAGTTCTTAACCCATTCAAGACTTTCTAAAAGGTTTATAACCCTAAACTCTGTTGGAAATGGTGTAAATTTGGTTCACACGATATGGCCATGAGTTGCTTAAGCCTGTCAACAAACGCCAATATATTCCACCTTTTGACAGGTCCTATCCTTATCATCTAATGACTGCTAATATGGGACCAACTCACTTACTGAGGACTAATTCCTTTCTGGAGGTCGTTTCTGGAGGATAAATAGATCCTGTGGATGGAACACCTGTGACAGGGAGGGGTGCTTGCCCAAGGGATGTCAGCCCTTTTCATACAGAATACACAAGAAGGGTAGCACTCAACCTTTACTAAGCACTCAATGTGGGTGCATCTCAAGACAATGTTATACAACAAACCAGAAGGAGAGCACTCCATTAACACATTCAAAGACTACAACAGCAGCTTATACATTTAAAGATTTGAAGGTTTAGAGATTTGCTTTTGGGCTGCAGATCAGAAGATTGAGATATCTCAATATTGGGGCACCGGATGCTGCCTTTGAAGCCCAAGATATCGCGATCTCAGTACTGAAGGGGTTATGACCATGCAGGGCCACTGTTTCCAACTGGTACATCCATTTCATTTGAGTGGTACTGGTTCTTCTGAAGTCCATTCCCTGAGACATCTGCAGCTGATTGGTCAGCTGATCGGCCTTCAGTACCCCCTGTTTTATTTCCTATCGTTAAGTTATTACTCCACAATTGCTTGATGGCATGAGATGTTATGCTTTATGCCTGGTCAGGGGCTCTATAGGGGTTTTTTGTGCCCATTAGTAGCCTCAACATTATTGGTCCTTTATGTAAGGTTTTACCCTGTTTGGGTGGCTACAGTAGTGCTCCGTTTTTTCATTCTATGTTTTAATATACATTTTATTTGTTATATGTATTGTCTATGTTTATATAGCACTTATGAGATGGGTGTTTTTATCAAAGGGCTCATTCTGCTGGCCAAAAAATACTTCTATAGTTCCATTTTAACTAGAGCTTACTGTTTCCATGCAGGAAATATGGATCTCAAAGCTTTAGAAATAATTGATATGCATGAGGTGTTTAAGTTTTAGGGGCTTGTACTCGAGCCCACTTGCAAATTAATTTTGTTTGCAATAAACAACATTCATTTGGCATTGCTTAAGTATTAGACCGCACTGAGTATATTCAGTGTTATTGCACCAGCAGGTGCTTCTGAAGATCGAGTATATTCCATCTTCGTAGTGAAGGGGTTAAGTAATTTAGTAAAGGTTTACACTGCAATATTTACAATCACTCTTGTTATGTAACTATTAAAAATGTCATACTTGTAATATGAATTTTATAAATTCTAAGCATTGATTAAGTTATTAATTACTTATAGGCTGTGATTATACATATCACCCCTGTGGATGACCAACTTCCAAGAGAAGCCCCAGGAATTATACGCCAGCTGATAGTTATGGAAACTGAGATCGTATATATCACAAAGAAACAGCTGCATTTCATAGACATGGAGTCGCCGGACCGGGAATTAATCTACACAGTCACCACACCACCTTGTCATATATCAACTCAAAGGTACATGTAACTTTGCTTGAATTTTTACCATAGACTGGGCAGCAAAAAATAATGTTTGGTTGATCATACAGTGCTTGAAGCCATTGCAGGTAAGTTATTGATAAAAGAAACAGTAAAAATTAATGTGAACCTTTATCCCATATTTTCTCCTTTTGTGGCTCAATATTTCCTAATAGAGTTACATGTGTAACACAGCTTGTTGGAGAAGAAACGGGCATTTTTTTATTTTATATAATTATTGTACATTTATTGAACCATAAATGGTATTAGGGCACTCTGATTTATAACCTCTATGTGCAAATGAGATATTTACAGTAATTTGTGTGAATGTATGTTCCTAGACAGTCATTACATTATGCTCCAGCTGCTGTTGTGCCCCTTATCACCTACAGCAGATTTTTTCTTCTACTCCAGATTTTCACTGAAGGTGTGGGTGGTCACCAGGAACATTTTACACAAGTAGCAAGACTGAAAATTGATTAGCCAATTTTTAAGAGTTGGGTTGTACTTTAAAGCACATTTTTATTTCTAAGCTAGATGTGTTACTTGAGGCAATTCTCTTTTTTTCATTCGTAGAATGTAGTTTTCCTTTCCTTAGTAGTATTATTTTAAAATTATTTAAACCCTAAAAACTAGATTATTATTTCATTTTTTATCTCTTCTACTTATATGTACTACTATTGCTCTCACATTGTTTATTTTATTGCTTAGCATTTATGCTGAGAGTACCATTATTAATTTTTTGTGATGTTACACCTGTTCTATTCTATGTCCCCTTTTTTCTTTTTGACCCTCTCAAGTTTTAATTATGAAAAATGCAAATAAACATTTTAAAAGAAAATAAAATTTGTAAGAGCTAAAATAAAACTGATGACTACAATGTTAACCTATAAATCTCAGAATTCAATATACCAAAATCTGACACCAGACTCAAAATAAAAGGAGTATAAGGGATAGGATTTTTTCATGGTTCATATAGTAAAAGTCCAAGGGAGACAAGAATTAGAAATGTGCATTCGTTTTGGAAAAATTCAGAATTTGTAACGAAATTTGATAATTCGTAGTTCGGAAATACTTCCGAATAACGAGTCGATGTGATACGAATTCGAAACGAAATGGTATATAACAAATTTATTTCGTTTTACTCTGGGTCGTCATCATAAAAGAAAAAATTGAATAATTGATATCAACTATCGAATTTGAAATGTACTATCAAATTGATATCAACTATTGAATCTGAAATGAACTATCAAATTGATATCAACTATTGAATTTGAAATGAACTATCAAATACATATCGCCTATTGAATCTGAAATGAACTATCGAATTGATATCAACTATCGAACTTGAAATGAACTATCGAATTTGAAATGAACTATCAAATTGATATCAACTATCGAATTGATCTTAACTTAAAATACAAGTAATAGTCAGCAAAGGACTTTATGAAACAAATTAATTTTGTTTCATAGTTTCATTTAACTCAAATACTAAATCTGTGACACATCTTAAAATTTAACCGTAGCTTTTCTTTTAACAGCAAAATTTGATTAATTGGGGTTTTATTTAGTGATCCAAAATTCGAATTGATATCAACTATCTAATTGATATATGAAATTCAAATCGATTTGAAAATTTCAAATCGATCCAAAACGAAAAGAAATTAGTTACGAAATTCCAAAATCTAAATTATTTAAGTCGTAACGAAATGAAACTAAACTAAACAAATTTTTCAGCCATGCACATCCCTAACAAGAATGTGATACTTTTGTGCTCTCTCCAATGACCCATCTTTAATCAAATACTTGTTGGTTTTCCCAAAGAGTTCTCTAATGGAATTTTAACATGCCTGCCTTAGGCTAGGGTCAGACTAACGCATTTTTCACGTTGTCCGTGAAAATGTGCGTTCGAAGAATGGACGTATTTTTTCACGGAATACGCAATAGCGGTCATACTATGCGCAGTTTCATCCGTGATTTTGTACGGATCATCAATAAAACACTTCTTGCATCTGGACGTTATGTTGGCCGGACATTAGCAGCGTCTGACGTCTCCAATTCACTCACACACGCCTCTAGCGGACGCAGCGCACTCTGTACGTCAGTACTAGTGGTTTAACGTTCTCGAAAAAATGCGTTCATTTTCCACTTGCGTTGCGCAGCCGGACTTTTGTGCGACCGTACTTCGTATATTGGCCGTCATTGCCCGGCATCTGCTGCTAGCACGGCCGTGATTAAGTGCGCCAGAACGCGCGTTCGCACTGCCTCAGTCTGACCCTAGCCTAAGATCATCATTCCGAAGCATATTTTTTACTTTCTCCCCCTTTCCCTTTTATCATTTTTTTTTTGGTTTTCAAAGTTTTTTATTTGAAAAGCATGTCAGCAGTTAAGAGAGACAGACATATAAAGACCGCGCAGTGCCCGTCTCAGAGAAATACGACTAAGGAACAACAGTATAAATAGGCCACGGAGGTCCAATGCCGGATATACGCCAGGGATTGTGCTGCGCAATGAGCACAATCAAAATGAGCAAGTGAGCCAACCAGATTGACAGTGATAAACATCACAGTAATAACTGCAGTGCCCGCTAGAAACCAAACTAAGAGGGGGGGAAGGACAGAAATGGGAAGAGGGATAAAAAGGAGTGAGGGAGGGGGAGAAAAAAAGGGGCCTCCGACAAAGCGGAGGAAATGGGAAAGGTAGCCCTCAATAAAAAAAATGTAGTACACCGCAGCTGACCCCTAAAACCCCCGCAGGGGTATAGAGGGCCGGTGGGTAACCACAGGGCACAGGTCCCCGAGGGGCCAAAGGACAGAAAGAGCCTAGGTACCTGACCCACGGCACACCCCCAGGAGAACCTTACCTCTTAAGGCACAAAAAAAATGGGAATGAGGGGCAGGGGAAAAAAGGGGCGGGATATGCGTCTAGGTCAAAAAACCAAACAAAACAATGCAGAGTTCTCTAGCGCAAAAATAAACGTTCACCCCAAGCAGGGTAGTCCACAGGAAAACCAGAAGGTTAGAAAAAGCGGTGTTGCCTTGACCATCTTAAAAGGCCGAGGTTCAAGGCCCCGTTGTCACAGCCGAGGCCGAAGTATCTGCTGTGTCCGCCGAGCCCCATGGCACCCCCAGAGTTTCCAGTAGCGCCCGAGCCTCCTCTACAGTAGTCGCCGTTAGGGTCTGGAAGCCATGGTGGATCAGAAGGGACCCCTATACGCCCCATCGGTAGCGGATGGTATGAAACCGGAGTGCCGCCATTACTGGCCCAAACTGTCGCCTGGCCTCTAAGGCCAAAAATGGTAAGTCTCGGAAAACCGAAATAACCGTTCCCTCGAAGTGCACCGGGGGGTCCGGATTGTTGCCTCCAGTAGACGCTCCCGGGTAGCGATATCTGCAAAGACCGTGATAACGTCTCGGGACGCCCTCTCCGGGGCCGCAGCAGCTTTCCTCACCCTGATAGCCGATAGCACCGGGTCCGGGCCTCCCGCAGGCAGGGTCAGAGTCGACTTCACAAACCAGGTAACATAACCCAGGAGCACGGGATCAGGAACGGAGTCCGGTATGCCCCTTAATTTCAGGTTTCGGCGACGGTGGCGGGTTTCCATCGCCAACACAGCACTCTGCAATCCCACAACTTGGGCCTGTAGGTCAGTGACTCGAGCAGAGGAGGCGGCCTGCGACACCTGCAAGTCACTGGAGTGAGCGCCCAGCACCGTGACCTCTGTTTGAAGGGACGCCAGGTCTGTGCGCACCTCTGCAATCTCCTGAGCCCAGGAGGAACGCGCCTCGTGCAGCAGCATGCGGATGTCTTTTTTAGTAGCCGGGAGATCCTCCGTGGGAACCGGCACTTCCAGCCGCATGGGCGCCGGCAGCAAAGCAAGGAGCAGGATCGCCGCCATTCTCCGTTGACACCTGGGAGCAAAACGAAGGCCTCAGGTCTCTCGAGCCACCCAAGGAGATGCGAATGTCAGGTAGGATCGAGGTCTCCGCAGCCCCAGGCTTTTTGTCACGCTTACCCATGGCCGGGGATTATCCAGAGCGCCCAGGGGTTGTAGGCCCGAAGCCACAAGATGGCTGCCGTTCACCCACGATAGCGGGCCCAAAGCTTTGTGCGAGGCAATAGGAGCCGTGACAAGGTTCTGACAGGTCCCGTAGATGACCAGGTGAATCCAGCGTCAGGTACACACCAAGAGGGGACAAACAGTGCGTGGAAGGCAGGCAGTAAGGGTGAATTTGTGCTAGGATCCGCAGGAGCTGCACAACCATGCGACCAACTCGTTCAGCTGCAAGCCACGCCCCCTTTATCATGTTTTTTGAACCTTCTACGTCTACTTTCAATATACTTTTGATACTTCTGTTTATATATTTTTCATACTACTGAACTTTGTTCTGTATTTTTAATAACTATTTGATTATTATTTATTTATTAATGAAAAGTTGCAGTAAAATAATAATTCTATCTATAATAAAGATATAATATGTACTTCCCTTAAATCTTAAGACACAGTTAACCCCTTCGCTACCAAGTTGTTTTCCATAAATCCACTGCCAGGGTCTCTGTGCATTTATGGAAAACAAATTTGCATTATAAGTAGATTAATATTGTGCTTCAAATATAGATTCAAATATTGAAAGCGGACTTTCAAATGTATGAATTATTCGACAGGCTGATGGCACCATCTGCTGGTCAAATAGCAAAATTACATCTCTCCATAGTACAGTTTGAGATCTGTTTATTTCTTGCAAAAAAAAAAGGGCTCCAACCTGTTTAAACTGTTTTGACACTTTGAGTATCATGCCGCAGGTGCTAAAGCTTTGTAGGCACATTGTGGAGGGCTCTTGTAAATTAGTTTTTTTTTCCAGAAAGCAAAATTCCTTGCATTGCTCCAATATTGGAGCACCAGCAGGTGCCTTGAAGATTGAGTGTACACAAAGAAATAGCAAGGCACTTCTGTTAGATATATAAAATAAAATGAATACATATTTTAGTAGTGTTCCCCTCAAATGGCTTCTCCACTTCATCTGCTCAAACAGTTAATGTCCGTAAAAATATGTGAGGTCAATTTCTACATTCTCAGTTAATCTTGCCTGAAAGCTTGACCATGACAATTTGATCCCTTACATCCATGTTAGATATAAAATCGTCATAATCAAGCCTTGAGGATCATGTCTACTCAATCTTGTTATTGAAGGTGGTGAGTGAGTGAAATCTAGCCCAGATGTGTTATGAGTAATAATTCAGGCAATTACAGGTTTTTTATTTTCTTCCTACAGCAATTTTGATGCTGGAAAAATTGTTTTAGTAGAGCATCTGTCCAAGCTGGAGAAGGACCATTCTGCTGTAATGGCAACGACATTCTCCCAGGTATTTGGGCAATCACACTCACACACATATGACGTTTCTTAAATGTCTGGCAAATGCTGTGCATTACCTCTCTGACTAAAATTGTAGAAATGTATAGTGCAGGTTTGTACAGAGTGCACAGTGTGATCTAGCACATCATGATGCTGTGTGAACCGGTCCTCCAATATAGGTGTCAGGATAAAGAGTCACCCAGCACGCAGACAAAACCCAGTTAAGCAAGGAAACCCCTAATCTGAAAGGCTGGTCCTTAGAATGGTCAGTACTAAGCTAAATAGAGTATATGAACAATACTTAGAAGTACTGAACCCACAGGGACAAGAGAGATATCGCAGAACAATTACTAAGCCAGAGGTCAGTACACGGAATCAGTATAATATATAACCATAAAGGGAATATAGAGCAAAATCAAAGGTCAGATACCATAGCCAGGATCAATATAAACCAAACAGGAACAAGAGCAGAAATCAGAAATTAAGAATACTTAGTCAGAAGTCACACCAGGGGATCAAGAACACTGATAATTGGGAACGCACTGAGGGGTAACTAGAAACCACAGAAGGGCACAGAGCTCATTCAGTTGCTCCTACAGTATTTAAAGTCCTCCTAGGTCTCTGACTAGGTGCAGCAGTCCCAGATGTTAGATTGCCAGAAAGGCACCCTCTCTGCCCAGGAAAACTGACTATATCTATGTATTCAATTACTTATTTATATGGCAATATCTACATTTTCTGTTAAGATTTTTAAGACTTAGATCTCAATTTATTTCCATTGGATAAGCATTTTCAAATGATTACAATCTGTTAGAAGAACTACAAATGATGATCTAAAAAAAATCCACTAGGCATTAATGATGACTTTCATAGATAAAGCATTTGATAATTTTCTAACTGGTTGTAATCACTTGAAAATGCTTATCTAAAGAAATTAAAGGCCTACGTTTGTTACTGATCAATGTTACGTAACTGTATACCATAATACAATATATTAGGCATACCAGTGGTTTTCAGGACAGTCTTTATGCATGTGTGTTTTAGACATGTGTAATTTGATTTGGACCGAATTGAATTTTGGCCAGATTTCCATATTGCCGAATTGTCAAACTGAAACAAATCCAAAATTGAAGTTACTGAATCAATCCAAATATATTAGAGTTAATTTGTTTTCATTCAGATGACTGAAGAAGAAATTTCAGTCGCTCACTGTGCATGCATTGTTCAGAATAAATTAAATGAATGAATAACTGTCTGATTTCTCCGAATAGTATTAGAATAGCAGGTTGAGCAGTTTAATGCATTGGTGTTTTTAAATAACTACTAGTTTTTTTTTGGTACATTTATTCATTTTTTTGGTACAGCTATTCATGTGTAGCACCAGCAGGCCACAGCATGCAAAATTTACAGTGCATCCGAATTTCAAAAATAAATCGAAATATCTGACAATTTTGAAATGCTTCCAAAACAGAAATAGTGGAAATCAGAATCATGGAAAACAGCAGTTTCCGAAGTGCTTCCCAATCCAAATAATTGGAAATCTGAAATTTTCTGAACCAAATTTTCTAGCACTACATACTGTAACAGGAACGCACAGGGTTCTGTCCAAAATTCCACGACCAGAACCAGCCCGTTATTCGTCCGTCTCTTCTCTGTCCCAGAACCGCGCCAGGAGACCCACAGTCACCTTCCAGACTGCCAGACTTGTAGCCCTGACATTTCAGAGAGATTTACCAGTGAAGCCAAGTGTCCCCCACACACTACCAGTGAGAAGTGATCCTTGGTAATAGCAGGAATAGAATGAATTTATTTTCCAGACAGACAGTTTGCACAATGAGGACTAGAACAATATCACTCTGCTCTCTGAGTACCACTCTCCTCCCCAGTGATAACCGTATCTGTCCAGCACAATCAGAGGGGGAGGATAAACTAATACAAACGAACAACTCTTAAGAACTGCAACACAAAAACATGGTTTAAAACAAATAACATAAAGCATGGCAATGTCCAAATGCTCTATGAACAGTCTCTAGCCGCAGTCTTCGGGCACGAGGTTGGCATCCACTCCTCTCCAATGGGCACAAACTCCATATGTAGTGCGGGCAATGCTGTGAGTGTCCGCACCAGCATGTCTCCGATACTTATAATTCAAGTCAATGAAAAGGTGGGGGAGGCTTCCGTCACACAAATTTCTACTAAAATGAATTATGGAGATTCCATATTCCCATGTGCATAATAGTAACACCCAAGAAACTAAAAGTGTCAATATATTTTTCAATGAGCTGCATGACATATGGTGAAATCAGTAACCTGGATCGGCGCAAATGCTGCTCTCTGGGGTCCTGGAGTCTCGTATATATATATATATGATAAAGAGAGAGACAATGATAGTGCAACACTGTTATATACAATGTACTATGAATGTATGTGGTATACACCCCACTTACAAGTGTAGAGCCGTACACTGGCTCTAAGTGGGTCCAGACATGCGGGTGATTGTCTTCAATTTCTTAGGTTAGGTTTCTTAGTTTGCTAAGAAGTAATTTTTCAGTTGCTATAACATACATCAATTGGGCATACTGTAGGATAATAGAGGGACCCTGCGGGGTGCACAAATTATTTTTATAGCGTTAGCCCCTTTATTGGAGTTTAATATATGTAATATTTTGTTTTTGGGACGTATATGACGAAAATGGGGAAGTGTTTAGAAAGCCCCAACTGTTGAATCCAGGAAAAAAAGAAAAATTCTACACCTTCCTGGTCGAGAACCGCCGACCGGAAGTAAAAGAGCGGCGCTTGGAACGCGGTGGAACGCGGAAGTTAAAATGGAGCATTGGAACGCAGTGGAACGCGGAAGTAAACCGCGCATGCGCAAAATGGCGGCGCCCATCAACAGATGCCGAAGAAACCGGAAGGATCAATCAAAGAAGCAGACAGGACATATGGGGACAATTAAGAACATTTATGGACACTATAAAAGGGTCTACAGGCCCATGATACCATTCCAGCTGATGAAGCCGCTACTTGATGCGGCGAAACGCGTTCTGGTGGTGATTTTAATTATATTTTAAATAAATTTTATTTTTTCATCTCCTATCCTGATTCCTGCTTCGTTGATTCCTGTAAACATCGGTGGTTTTTCTTCTGGGTTTTTCTCCTACCAAAAAAAAACCTATGGGCATATATCCATGAGCTATGTGAGCTCCACAGAATGTGAGTACAACTCCAACTGTACATAATATTGTGACCTTAATTTGTGGATCTACACAAGGATTTCTCTTCCTGTTTTCCTTTCTACTGTTTAAACTTCGGACAAAGAAAAAGGAAAAACTTTACTGTAAGGTGGGGGTCACCTAAGAAATTGAAGACAATCACCCGCATGTCTGGACCCACTTAGAGCCAGCGTACGGCTCTACACTTGTAAGTGGGGTGTATACCACATACATTCATAGTACATTGTATATAACAGTGTTGCACTATCATTGTCTCTCTCTTTATCATATATATATATATACGAGACTCCAGGACCCCAGAGAGCAGCGTTTGCGCCGATCCAGGTTACTGATTTCATTATTGTGAGCAATGGTATAGGGGAAACCACTATATCCTGAGATTGGCTATCTGGGCACCCTGGTGGTGGATGCATGTTGTGTGGCGCTGCACCATTTGTTGTTTGCATGACATATGGTGCCTACAGCTAAAATATATTGTAAATTGTAAGAGGGAAAATGCTGAAGATCTGCTGTATTGTTTGTTTGTATTGCACTTTGTTAAACTTTAACTGGAGGCAAAGGTATAAGTTGTGTTTATTTGGATGACTCTAACTTCAACAAAAAACTGCAAGTCTTTAATCAATGTTTTATATGATTTGTGTTGTAAATCATCAAAATTGTGTCCATACACACCATGTCTGTTATCAATGTTGAACTTGGCATGTACAGTATATTGTTTCTGTTTGTAGCACGCTGTGAGTCACATGAAAGTTGCTTACATTCCTCCAGTGGAAGATATAGGCCCAGAACCCCAACATTTCCAGTTTATTTTGTCTGTCAGTAACCAACATGGTGGCACATTACAAGGCATCTGTTTTAATATTACTGTCCTTCCGGTAGACAACAGTCCACCCCAGGTGAGTAAGTAAAAAAATGTATGAGTTCTAAACATATATGTATATGTTGTTGTTACTATGAAATAGACTTTTCAGCTATCATTAATAACCTCTCTGACAAACCTACATTTCAACTGTGCCTCTTTATGGTTCCCATTGCGTACTGGTCAGCATTTACTGCTGGTTTAAAGTTTAAGGGGGGTAGTATATTAAGATCGCTTTGATGTTTTGCATAAACATTCAGGAAACACTGTTTTTTTAAATCAGGCTTTGTGTATTAAAACAAAGTTTTCAAGTAAAGACATTTTGGGAATTTTCTAAACTAAAAGCAGTTGGGCACACCAAGACTATTTTGAAGACTAGGGCATTATACCTCTTATAGGTCTCTGCTTTGAGAGAACTCTTTGTAAAATTTTGACTATTAAGTGAATATGAGCGTAAATCACAGCACCACAGTGTTTATTTTGCACAGAAGTGATTGTGTTTGCATATCAGTGTGTGGTTTAATGGATGATATATTGATGCACGTAACTATTGGTTCAGACACTTACAAAATGTCTGTAAAGCTTGGTTTCTACTCCTTTTTTGCCTGTAAATAATTGGGCAGACAGCCTCTGCCCAATTATTTATTTATTTTTGGTGATTTTAGTCACCTTTTGTCCCTCACCAGGTGCAGCTCCTCCTCTTTGGCTTCTGGGAATCCCTAACCCGGTAGTCCCTTAAGCTTTTCCCTGCAATTTGTGCTCCTACATAACTTGCATAGTGTAGGGACTGCATATTGTACACCACAATGTTACTTGCACCCTTTACGTAAGAAAGTTCCAAAGTTGTGATTGCCATTAAAATTCACCTGTCATGCTTACCTGTAGGACATCACCATTGTCGGTCTCCTATGAGCAAGCTCTTATGTCTGTTGACAGATAGACATTGACAGTTTGATTTGGACCTAATATTTCTTTGCCAATACTGTCACCAAGCTGGCGGCACCCTATATGAAAGTATGACAGGTACACTTTAAGAAAATGAAGATGAAGGCTGTGTATAATTTATTTTGGGTTCTTATTTATCATTAATTCTGTTTCAATTTTTTGTGTACTGTTACGGTAACATATTATCATTTTTGGACAGGTAGATATCCATGATCTGAAAGTTGATGAAGGTGGTAGTTGTCAAATTACGATGGACAATATCCACATCACTGATAAGGACTCAAGACAAGATCGGCTTCAAGTTGTCCTGCATCGAGCGCCTTTGGAAGGTGTGGTTGAACTGGATGGATCTGCAATAAGTGGAGGGGATCGATTTACTTGGTTCGACCTAGGAAAGTTCAACCTTAGGTGAGGATAATTTTTATATTCAACAATATTTGGAATGTGTATACCAATCTACAAATAATGTTATGTTTGTCATTTTCATATTTCATACATTAACCATATAGACAGATGTTTAACGTATATATAATATATTGTGGTAATACATTGTTTTCCATAAACTACTTTACAATTCATGGTTATTGTAATGTTTGGAAATATATAGTCTATACTAAGGCAGGTACGTAAATAAGTGGAATCACGAAAGAAAACCCCTGCAGAAATAGTGACAGTCAATATCCAGCAACAGAAATGGGGGTAACCCTGAAATATCCTTTGTTCTATTATTGTAATGTTTGCATCAAACTATTTATGATTCTTGCCTATAATTATTAATATTTATATACAGTTATTTTTACATTAGAGTCAAAAAATAGTGTTAAGAACACTAATGGCTCAATTTTAATTCCTTGGGATAAGCATTTTTAAATTATTACAATCAGATAAATTTCAAATGATTTTTCTCCAGAGGACACCATTAATGTCTATGGGAATGTATGTAGATGAATAATTTGAAGATTCTTCTAAGAGATTGTAATAATTTGAAAATACTCATCTAAAGGAATTAAATTATGCATTTATTTTTATTATTTATTTTTTAATCAATCCATGCATAATGAGGAGGTAGTTAGGTAATATAAGAATGCTAGATTGGTATACAGAACCTGAAGTTCAGGGTCAATTCCTTGTGAGATCATAGATATTTATTTTCCAAAATATAAGCTTAGCAATTGGATGTGATAAATCTGACCAACTGGTTGAAGGAAATGGCAAGTATTCTTACGGTGCGTGTTTATCTTCTATTCTCCACCATATTGGATCCGGATCTTACTATTCAAAAATGATTGAGTTTTACAAAACAATATAATACAACAATACTTTAAAATAGAAGTGTTACTTCAAGATACATTCAAGATTTTACAGGTTGTGCATGCTACCTAATAAGCTTTAACACAGACATATAGCTCTGCTTTTGAAATGTATATGTGTTGTGAAACTTGTTTTAATTGTGGTTAATATCCATTTTCATTTCCAAAGGTACCGGCATAGTGGCTCTGAGACTCTACATGATGAAATATTATTTATAGCCACTGATGGCATCAGCTCAACAGAGTTTACACTTAGAATACAGGTTAGTATCATTGTTTTTTTTTAATATAATTTTGCAAGCCTAACCTATTACAATGCTATGAAATGGCATTAGTCCCAACATTTTTTCCAGTTCCTACATATTAAAAGAAATAAAGCTGAATATAAAGGGAAATATAATATACTTTCATATGCCTATTTATTGTTCGAATGGTTTTCTCCCTGCTCTCATGCCTTTATGATTCCTCTTCAATAACACATTAAAATAAGTATTTTTAATTGTACTCCTATGACCCCAAACCATAATACAGATTTCCTAAATGTTTACTCATATATATAGATTATATATTATACACTTCCTCCCATGCCAGCAAAACACTGGTGCCACCTAACTTCCAAATATTTAACCCCTCCAGTAACTAAAACCCCAACCTATACTCCCTATATGTACCCTAACTATACCACTTACACCTCCCTACTTTTAACTCCCCATATCCTTAACTGTATATGCCTAGATTGTGGTTTGGCAAGGGTATGTAATAGCATATTGCGGATCAGCACAGTTAATACGTTTTATTGAATAGAACTTTAACTTTATTAAATAACTATAGATTTAGGGCTATTTTCCAAAGTTGGTGCTAACTTAACCAGAGCAGTGTCAACTTAACAACTGCATAGACTATAATGGCTCTGGTAAATTTTCAACAGCTCTGGTTAAGTTAGCACCAACTTTAGAATAGGGCCCTTTATTTATTTATTTTTATTAAATAGCTGATACCTAAGGTTTGAATAGCAACCCTCTTAAGTTATAATATGAATAAAGAATGTTTTATTTTTTCTATTATATTGGTTAATTGTTCTTGAACAGCAGTTATTTGATTATTTTCAGTTTGCATGCAGGTTTCCCCAGTGAACGATGAGCCACCAGTGATGAAAGAGAATCTTCTTCCCTCACTAACATGCCCAGAAGGTGAAGATGTTGTCATCTCCACGGAATACATCTATGCCACAGATGCTGATAGCAATGATTTGAAGCTAATTTTCATGATTGCTCGGCAGCCCCGTTATGGCATTGTCCAGAAAAATGGAGTTACCATAGATCGTTTCTCTCAGAGTGATATCCTTGCAGGATCAGTGATCTACAAACATAATGGTATGTAAAAAGACATGAATCATGAAAAAAAACGCCTTGAGAAGGAATTACCTTTTTGTGTCGTGGCATTAATACAGTATAAAGCCCCATATATTGTCCAATTAAACCCTTCTTTACCAAGTTGTATTTCATAATGTCTCTGGCTGTAAGGACCAAGTGGATTTATGGAAAAACACCTTCCATTGCAGACAGTGCAAAAATTATTCTACCCTTCATGAAATATATTTTAGCTTCATTTTAGAGAAAGTAAGCGTATTTTACAAGCAGAGGACTGGCCAAAAAGCACTACTACATGTATAATGATACACCTGGAGATCAGTCTTTCTGTTACCGAAAAATGGAACTCGAGCTGTACAAGTGTTCAAACAGTTTCAGCACCTTGGATGGCACGTCTAAGATGATAAATATTTGGGAGCACATTCTGGGGCCCGTTTGTAAAATAATTTTGTTTGCAGTAAACAAAACTCCTTTGCATTGCTCCAGAATTTGACCAGATCGATGTCACTTGATCTTGGGCTCCTGCAGGAATTTGCAAACATTGAGTATACTCTACCATTGTAGTGAAGGAGTAAATAGCATTAAATAGAAATCCTTGTTTCAGACTGTTAATTCCTTTTAGCAAGTCCCAAGAATCCACTTTACTCGTAGTAAAGTACTCTTCATCGAAGAAATATACAGGGTTATCCAAAGAGATTCGAAAAGTCACTGCACGTTCGGTGACTTTTCGTTCTCTTCAATTCGGTTCCTTTTGCCGATTGCATTTCGGTGACCCTGCGGTGTATTCAGCAAGCACCACAGGGTCCCCGAATTGCAGGGAAAAGCTGCCGCAAACCTGACGAAAACTCACCGAATGCACGCTGAAAACAAGCAAAAACATCTGGATTAACCTTCGAAAAACCCGAACAGGAGCCGAAAAGGAGCCGAATCACACAGAGCCGAAGCAGCTGTGACGTAGAGGAGGCAGTGAATAAATTAGAAAAACCATTTGTATGAATCTGGGAAAATGAAACGCTGTTTGCAAAGAAACTACTGAGCGAAAATGTCTGAAATTTTCACAGGAGGTCCAGGGAATGATAATAAAGAGGGCTGTTACAAAAAAAATAAGTAAACTGAAAAAAAAAAAAAAAAATCGGACTTTTAAATTTTTTTTTAAAAATTCAGAAAAATGCTTAAAGTATCCTAAAAAATCTATAAATAAAGAGACTTTTTGCTGCAGAATTTTATAATGAACGGTTTATTAGATATTGAATTAAAACGGGAATATTTTTAACATTGAAGCCTATGGGATTCTCCTGAATAAATTTGCCGTATTAAACCACCGAATGGCAGGGCATTAGGGGAACCTTTCACTGCTGGTTTGTGTTCTCTGAATAGCCGAAGCAGTGCTTTTTCATGGGGATTTCACTGCCCTCGAACAGCGACCGAACAGGCACCGTATGTGCAGGCAATTCGCCAGGATTTGGCGAATTGCCTGCTCTCTGGATAGCCGAATGGCCAGGAAAGGTAACCGAACGATGATTTTCAGCGTTCGGTTACCTTTCTCAAGCAATTCGGATCTCTTTGGATAACCCTGATATTTGAAACCCCATTAAAGTGTACTTTGTATGTGTGATGTGTACATATAGCTCCCAACAACTGGTGGAACCACTGTGGGACACATGAGTCCATGGGCTACTGATATTATGTTTGAAATAGAGCCAAGTATAGTGTCCTAGATAGTGTCACTGTAAAATCTGAATCTGAGTTTTATAGTAGATTTTCCAGCTTGTTGAATGGAGAAAGTAGTTCTTCCCATCAAAGAATGTTATGTTTGCAAATTAGCACATTTTTCATCTTACAGGTGGAGAGGTCGGACTGACACCTTGCTATGACATTGTAACGCTTGTTGTCTCTGATGCCGAAGCTGATACTGAAGACTGCTGTTATAATGGGCCACGTCTACCTTTGTTGCCTAATCATGACCAATTTCCTGTTTATGATCTAAATATCACAGTTTCCCCTGTGGATAACCAGCCTCCTTCTATCATAATAGGTAAGGCAAGACATGTTATTATACAGTTTGAAAATCTCACTGGCCGGCTTTCATCTGTGGCACAGAAATTGGACCTGTCAGCCTCTGCAGATCAAAAATCCGTTATGGTCAGGCTTGGACTGGGAGCATTATGCTCGCTTGCAACCATTAATGAAAAAAAAATACTGTTTGCAAAAAACTGGTGTTAAGTGATTTTGCATTCACATAATCACTTGATAATGAGAAAAGACTATTGTAGTGGACACCAGCGGTGTCGTGTGTGACCAGTATCCAGTAGCAGCTCCCAATTATTACGTTCTGAGCTGCTAACTCATACCAGGGCCAGTAATAGTGAGCCTTAAATGGTTAAAGTTGCATGCCATCATTTGCAATTTGCAGCTCCTTCTTACCGGTTTGGCTGGAAGAAGTCTCTTGGATTCCATAGAGCACAAATTAGTTCTCAGTGTCCTGTTTGCAGTGAGAGGAGGCATCTGAGTATGTAATTCTTTTAAGGTGTTTATTTTTATATGTAATTTGACTTTGCTGCATTAAAGTCACTTAACATCAGTTTCTTGCAGCTGGCAATTTATTACGGTAGTCGCTAGTATTGACGAGTGGGGCCCTTACAAGTAATGACTCTCTCGTTGATAATAATGGCTCGGATGGAATGGAGCCCCACGAGAGTACATGTACTAAATGTGAGCTAACTAACTTGTTTTAGGAGTGTGGCAAGCATGGTATGTATTGTATATATAGGTATAGTTAGAAGTGTACAAAACAGGGGCGGTCTGACAACTCAGTCAGCTCCTGGGCAATTAGAGATCATGGGGCCCACTTTTTCTGCCTTTCCACATGCAAGTGGTGTAGAGACCCAGCCAAAAAGCCAGGCCTGACCAAGCTTTAGGAGGCCCCTTCATAGGCCAGGGCCCTTGGGCAGTGCCCCAGTGCCTGAATGGTCAGTCCACCCCCTGGTTCATAATTAGATAAGTAACGTGTGTACAAAAATAGGAAACATGATTAAAGTTTCTTGCTACTGTTTAACATTTTTATCTAGCTGCTAACTCTTAAATATTTCTGGACCTAGGGATAGCAACCTTGGCCCTCTAGATGTTTTGGAACTACATCTTCCATGATGCTCAGCTACTCATTAGGTTTCGAGAACCTCATGGTAAATGTAGTTCCAAAACAATCAAGGATGTTGAACCCTGTTCTAGAAGCCAAGATAATTTGTTCACCTCAATGTTGTGGTATTTAAGTTAAGTGATAAAATGTGAGCATGTTAGTGTTACAATTACAGATCCATAGGGATTCATGAACATTTAAATAACAATAAAAAATTTCGTAAATTTTGTTACAAAACAAAGTGAACTTTTTAAAATTGTTTCTTGCACAGGTGCCATATTTGTCGTGGATGAAGGAAAGTCAGCTGCGATCACAGTTGATCACTTACATGCAACTGACCCCGACACTGACATCTCTGCAATAAAATTCATTCTCGCCTCTCCTCCTCAGTATGGCTTCATTGAAAACATCCTTCCTTCTCCAGGATTTGAGAAAAGTAACATGGGAATCAGTATTGGTATGTGAATAAGAAAGCATCTAGTTCCAAGCTACCACCACTTGACATTTGATACCATTAGTGACACGTTACCTTTGACATCATATACAAAATCTGCATTCGAACATTCTACTGGTTTATGTTCAAACTTGTAATAGGACCTCTAATTTTATGTACTCCTTTCTTATTTCCATTTTTTGAACTCTAGCAGTTTATTCATATCTATCGTCTCAAACATTTTTTTCAGTGAAAAGCGCCAAAAACCTATGAAAATGTAGTTTAAGTGAAAGGTTATTTTCTATCTCTCCCAGATTCATTTCTCTTGAAGGACGTAATATCCCTTAATATAAACTATGTTCAGTCCAGACATCAGAGGATTGAACCAACTGCTGATCAGTTTACACTCTACGTAACTGATGGCAAACATCGCTCCACAGACAAATCTTTTTACATTATTATCAACCCAACAAATGATGAGGTTCCAGAATTTATGGCAAGAAACATTACAGTAAGTGGGATTTTATCAGTTTTGGAAATATAAGGAAATTAAAATATTGGAAAAAAGTTCATAATAATTTGTAGCTATGGAAATGTATGTGTTTGAAGTCTGTAAGCACTGCCAGCACAAAGATCTTAGGCGGAGTCCTGGTTTTATGCTATTTGCATTTATAGTTGTCTGTATTTTTTCTATCAGCATGATTTGGTTGGTACTTTGGTCCTCCTGCATGCATTTATTAAATTCTGCTGCTTACTCTATTTTGAAAAGGCACCAGGCCAGGCCTATCTATAATTACAAATTTTAAAAAGCTTAAAGGGATACTATAGGGTTAAAACAGGAGGGGGTAGGAAATGGAGGGGTTAAACAATAACCTTTCTGAAAACCCACCACATTCACCCCCATCCCATTTTAACCCTTTAGTTTCGTATAAAATCCAGCACTGGTCTCCCTCTGATCTCTGCAGGATATGATATGCTTCTAGTTTAGCATGTCGTGTGACCATAAGGGGGGGCTGGGCGCTCCAGCCGCACCAGTGGCTCTCGGTGCAGGAAGAATTGGATACCAACAGGTAATTCTAGTTCCCAAAGGTCTCCAGGCCCTAAACCTGAGCTCAGATCTCCCTGTGCTGAGGATCTGGGCAGGACTAAGCCCCTACATTTGGATGGCTGAATTAGCCCTTTGATTTCTCCCCCAGAGGAGAGGAGGACAGGAGCTCACAGTAGTGTGACCACGCAGATATGATTAAGCACTCACACTGTGTAGAATGCTTTAATAACATGTTTTGGCTCTGTTTAATTTTACAATAACTGCAATCACTGTCTTATATTCACATTTTTCTAATAATATTTAATGTGTTTTTTTCTTATTAATGAAGGTTGTAGAAGGGCAAATGAGACATCTTGATCCATCAATAATAAATGTGTCAGACATGGACATGCCCCAGAATCAGTTAGTATTCACTATTACAGAGAATCCTCACCATGGAATGATTATAGGGCAAGAACATGGCATGGGTCACACGAGCTTCAGTCAGCCTCTTTATGGACATCAGAATAATAATCTGCCTGTAATCCAAGAGTTCTCAATGGATCTTCTTAAGAATGGTATGTATGTATGTATGTATATGTGTGGTAGATATTGTATATTTTACAGGGCGTTGATATGTCTGCAGGTATCAGAAAATGCCCACATTTGGTAAAAGGAAACCCTGCTAATGATTGCTCAACTTTATAACCACCTACCAGTCATTTGACTGTTAACAGAAAGCATTTTACAAGTACAGATATATTTATATCAACTGGCAAAGACATACAGGGTTATTCAAAGAGCTCTGAATTGCTTGAGAAAGGTAACCGAACACTGAAAATCAGCGTTCGGTTACCTTTCTTGCCATTCAACTATCCAGAGAGCAGGCAATTCGCCAAATCCTAGCGAATTGCCTGAACATACGGTGCCTGTTCGGTGCCTGTTCGAGGGCAGTGAAAACCCCATGAAAAGCACTGCTTCGGCTATTCAGAGAACACAAACCAGCAGTGAAAGGTTCCCCTAATGCCCTGCCATTCTGTGGTTTCATTCGGCAAATTTATTCAGGAGAATCCCATAGGCTTCAATGTTAAAAATATTCCCGTTTTAATTCAATATCTAATAAATTCTGCAGTAAAGAGTCTCTTTGTTTATAGATTTTTAAAGATATTTTAAGCATTTTTTTGAAATATTTTTTTTTTTTAAAAAAAGTCTGTTTTTTTTTTTTTTTAAGTTTACTTATTTTTTCTGTAACAGCCCTTTTTATTATTATTCCCTGGACCTCATATGCAAATTTCAGACATTTTCGCTCAGTAGTTTCTTTGCAAACAGCGTTTCACTTTCAAACATTCACACAAACTGTTTTGCTAATTTATTCAGTGCCCTCGTCTGCGGTCTCGGCTTTCTCCAGAGGCTTCGGCTGCGTGTGATCGGCTCCTGCTCGGGTTTTTCGACGGGTTAATCCAGATGTTTTTGCAGGTTTTCGGCGTGCATTCGGTGGGTTTTGCAGTTTGTTTTCGTCGGGTTTGCGGCAGCCTTTCCCTGCAATTCGGGGACCCTGTGGTGCTTGCTGAATACACCGCATGGTCACCGAAACGGGATCGGCAAAACAAACCGAATTGAAGAGAACGAAAAGTCACCGAATGTGCGGTGACTTTTCGAATCTCTTTGAATTACCCTGTTAATGCTATTATTTTATCACCTTTATCTAAACCACTATAGGATGAGGAGTACTATGTTGAAAATTAAAATTGTAAATGTAATGATTGTAATAGTAATACAAAAATGATATATACTAGATATGTGCACAATTTTTTTCTTTTGGATCGATCAGTCACGTTTTTCAGTTCGTTTCGGTGAATTCGCTATGTTACCGTGATACATGTTTTGGATCGATTCGTTAATTCGGGAGATTAGTATTTCGTATTTTATATCGATTCGTTATTTTGTTTTTATTAGATATTTGTTTTTTTTCGTTATTACGGAATGTGAAAAAGATGTATTAATTACTTAATCCCACTGTCCTTGGTGCGGAAATATGTTTCAGTACCAAGGACAGCAGCACTGCGATGCTCCGAAGCAAAATATCCCCCTGTCCATGGTGCTGAAATAGGTTTCAGCACCAAGGACAGCAGCCTCGCAGGGCTCCAGAGCAAAAGATCCCTCTGTCCTTGGTGCTGAAATAGATTTCAGCACCAAGGACAGCACCCGCTGAACGTAGCCAGACTGAAGGAAGAAAAAGAAAAAAAAACACTGCAGTCAGCAAAGAATAAAAGCCTTGTTGTTTTAAAATAATTAGAAATCCAAACATTTCACCAAAAAAATACAAAAAAAATCAATAAATAAAAAAGCTTTTTGCTGCAAATGAAAAAGAATAAATGGTTGAATAGATATCTAATATTTTATCCCATTGAAATCTTTGGGATTCGCCTGTTAAGGCTAGGGTCAGACGAACGTGAATTCTACGGACTGTGCGTCCATGCAGTACGGACAGACGTTAGTACGGAAGATGCAGTAGTGGCCACACAGTCCGTTTTTTCACTGACGTACTATTTGATGGATGTAGCAATGCAAAACCATTTTGTCCATCAAAAATGCTGGACGTATAAATGCAGTCCGTCTGACCACATTCCATCACTCACACACAAAGCTATGCGGACGTTGTGGACACAGCGCACTTTGTGCGGCCGTTCTAGGGGTTTTACGTTCTTGCCTAACTTGCGTCCGTTTGCCACGGTCCTTGTGCGTCCACAGTTCAGTGCAGACATACTTCGTTTGTGGGACTCCATTGGCCTTTATGTCATGCTATCACGGACGTACTTTTGTGCGCCATCACGGACGTGAACGCTGACGGGAGCCTAAACCTGTCGAAAGAACCGCCGAAAATCACATATCTAATTTATACCCCTGTATATGTTTGTGATTTTAAATAAGCATATTTCCAGTATGCATTATTCTTGGTTTGTCTTTCATTTACTTCAACTATTGCTGTAGAAGTAGTGCGTGCCTCCTGAATAGATCAGCTATGCACGTCATAGCCATTCATGGCCACCTAAGGGTCCAGATTAAATTTTTTTAATTCTGCATTCTTGTTTTTACTCTTTGAAATCATCACAAAACTAGCGTTCCTCTAACCAAAGTGGATAGCCAGCATCGAGCACAGTTGTTCAATTGTTCAGCTAATGAAGGAGCACAATACAATGTTTACTTTTTATTGTTGGTTTCTTATAATTCAATGTGGATGTGTCATTTTCACTTTTGATGTGTTGTGGAAACATACATCTAAACATGCCTTGAAGAGGTGTCTAGGGACATAGGAGAGATTATTTCTCACATCTCTCAATATGTGATCATGCCCATTGCATTTTTCCACATTACTATTCTTGTGTTTTCTCCTTCAACAAGACACCAACATATGGCACCATTTTCCTGGGATGGCTCAAGGGTGTTCTTCTAAGCCCAAAAAGAATTAATGAAGTGATGCAAATGAATAAAGGAATTATATTGTAGTTCAAGTCACTCATGTCTTTCATAATGATTCTCTGTAGTTCCTAAGTCAGGAATATATTCATATTAGTGTGCTTAATAATTCCTTAGTAGGACTTGGGAGAACTATTTTCAAGTTCTATATTGATAATACTGCTTGTCAAACCTCATGTATATCCAAAATACTAGGTCGTTATATGTGGTAATATATTTTATAGAGTCAATATTTCATATTGGTCATGTGTCCATATAGAAACAGTAATAAATACTCAATTTCTAACAGGAATGAAGTTGATGTACATGCATGACGATTCGGAAAGCCTGATGGACAGTTTTACAATCCAGTTATCAGATGGGAAGCATTTGATCAAGAAAACAGTTTTTGTGAATATTACTGCAGTCAATGATGAAAAACCAGTGCTAATAAAGTAAGTCTCAAAGCCCACACCTGACCATCACATGATGCTTACCTTTGGCTTAGGTTCACTATTAATCAATGGTGAAAGTGGCTCCAGCGACTTGAGATGTCAGGTCCTAAGTGGAAAACCCTGGTCAAAAAATGCAATCTTCACCAAGATAAATTAAAGCTGTAATTTTATTTTCTTAATAAAATATAGGTGCCTCTACTCACTGAGGTCGAGATTGTTTGTGATGGTCGAAGAGCCGATACAGCTTGAAACTGAAAGTAAAAAAAATGCAAAGTTCAGTTTAACTGAAAATCATTCAAAAAAGACACACATAAATATTTGATAGGATACTTAAGGTAATAATTACAACTCATATATGCAACTAAAATCATGAGAAATAACCAAACAATGAGAGATTGAGTATGGGTCAAGACACTCCAATCCCTCTGAGAAGTGTTGATTTATCAAATAGATTGTTGATGTTCACAATGGAAAAATTGACATATGACATGCATCCAGATGCCCTGATGTGCCGCATGCAAGTATAACTAAAAACTACAGGAACAACATAAAGGATCTATTAAGGCAAATGAATCCTTTCACACCAAGTGACGTGTCATGACAGTCCCAAAATACTGTTCCTACAGGACAAGTGACTGTCATAGCATAAAATGTCAACCTCTCCTCATTGGGATACCTCTGATGTGCAGCAGGTCAGAACATCCAGTTGACATCACTGTCGCTGCTGTGTGGTTGATGTGATTGGTTGTAACATCAACTATTTGACATTGAGATGGGAAATGTGTTCTTTCCATGAGGCGAGAACACCCGTCCTTACAAATGAGTTAAGCAGCTAATGTTGAAAACATGATTTTGTTTGCAGTTATTTACTGGTAATTTATCATATTGTTCTTGGCAATAAAAGAAAAAACAATATGCATGGAGTCAGCTGAATGACCAGGAAATTCAGCCTTGCACTACTGATTGACAGCCTTTAGATTGGAGACAAAGCCCTCTGAAGTGTTGTCATCAATGAAAGGGATTAACAGACTCCGCCGTGACTACTTAAATGTATCTTAAGTGGCCTTGGTAATCAATTTTTTACCTGTAAAGGGAATACATTGATTTCTTTATAATTTTATATTAAGTATTATTTATTCTTATTTCTTTGCTAAAAGGTAACAATATCCAGTATAGCTTTTCTATCTTGCCCAATAGCTTATAATTTTGACTAGCACTAAATCCTCAGTGCACACAAATGTGAAATATTATTTTGATAAGAAGATACTTAGAAAGATAGTGTGAGAATTACTTGATATTCACCTTCTTGCCTTGTGAGCCTACACTGTACACGCTGCAAATACTGGGGGCTTTATTCCAAGTAGGCCATTAGTGTTTGCAAGTGAGCTGTTAACTCTCAAAGCTTCACATGAAAATGTGAGTGGCCTCGCTGCTATTCATTCTGTTGAGGAAACTTACTGTATATTTGCATCTGCAACACCACTTAACACCTTACAAAAACATGAAAATATTCAAAAGTCACCTGCCATTCCTCAGTGGAGAGGAAGATGCAATCTGCCTCTCCCTCTTGTTGTATTATGAAGAACATGGTGATCAAATAGTTTTCCAGTGCTCTTCAGACTCAGTGGAATGTGCACGCTGCCAAAGCCTACCAGTATAGTGACTGACTTGTAATTGAGTTGCGGTTTGCCAACCGCAAAGGTATAGCACCTACACAAGATTTATGCTTTTGCGACTGCCAAACACCAGCGGACAGTGAATAGGGCCCTCACAATTTGCAGCAAAGTTTGTGTCTCCATTATTAATTTTTTCACATTAATCCATTATCCATTCAGCCTTACACACCAGGCGATGCGACCTGTGAACCAGTAGCCATATTTTTTTTTATTTTTTTTAAGGCAGTGTGACGCAGTGTTGGGAATTGGAGAGCATTATGTTCTTTCAAGTGCAGTACTGTCAGCTGAGGATAAAGACACACCAAGAAACAACATCTATTATATTATAGACAGAACTCCTGAAGATGGGTATCTCCAGATAAAGGTTTGTGCCTTATTTTATTCAAATGATTTTCTATGTCCTCTATCTTGCAGAGGAGAGCTTGAAGGTTTTGGGTCAGTAAATACAAGTAATATATTTTAAAGCTATACTTTGAAATACAGAAGTCCAAAGCAATCACGTATTTTGTGGCACGTCTTATCTCGAGGTAGCAAGTTGTCCTCTTGACATATATTTTGTTTTCTGGAAATAACTTTAAAATGTTTTTCAGGCGTGGTCAAAATTTACACCTCATTTTTCGAAGTGTTTCTTGGGAACAGAATTTGTCTGAAGTCAAATTAGTTCATGAAATTTTAGCTCCATCCGAAAATTTTAGATTGCTTATAAATGATTGTGGTTTTAGGGTTAGTGGTAGGGTTAGGGCTATGGTTAGGTTAGAAATGAGGTTTAGGGCTAGGGATAAAAATAAGGGTTATGTCTCTAATTTTTTAACCCTATCCTTAATTTCTAACCTTAGTTTTAACCCTAATATCTAAGTCTAGCCCTAATCCTAATTTCTAACCCTAGCTCTAACCCTAATTTCTAAACCTAACCCTAAAAACCACAAAGTAATTCAGTAGCTATCTAAAATTTTGGATGGAGTTGATAATGTTACAAAATAATTTTACTTAAGCTGATTTTTGTTCCTGGAAAACAGTTTGAAAAATGACAGGAGGCATCTTTTTTGACCAAATCTTAAAAACAGTTAAAAGTTGTAATCTTGAGATAACAAGTGACCAAAAAAAAGAAAAGGCCACACTGGACTTCTGTAGTGAAAACAAGCAGGACATACAGGGTTATTCAGAGAGCGTGAAAAGCAAGAGAATGACTGGAGAATGACTGGAGAATGACTGGAGAATGAAAAATTCTAGGTCAAAATAGCCAAACCAGAAAAATTCTCCCTTTCATCTCACTTTCCAAATCGGCTATTTTGACCTAGAATTTTTCATTCTCCAGTCATTCTCCTGCTTTTCACGCTCTCTGAATAACCCTGATAGTAATGTTAAAAAATAATTAGTGGAAGAATGGTGCTGGGAGGAGGTGGCCCACAACCCTTGTATGGTAAGGGCCCTGAAGAAAATGTCCCCTTTGCCTTTGTCCCTTGATCCTGAGATCTGATATCTGTGAAGTATATAATCCTTGAACCTTGGTTTATTTATTCATAAAGTTGAGCCTGTCAGTAGAATTCATTATAGATTTTAAACATGTAAACTGGAGTTTACTTCCAGAACTGAAGAGGAGCCAGATCAGAAGATAATGAATGACTGAGCAAATCATTTTTTTTTAACTAGAATGGGGAGAGTGAGAAGAACACCTACTTTTTTTTTTTTTATAGCCACTGAACAATGTGGTCTAGGTATGCTGGAGGAAATCATAAAACACTGATGTTAGCCCAGCGGTGCAACCCTCCATGGAGTTCTACGAACTCCAGGAGGTGATACTCACGAAAGTGCTACAGCGAGTATCACTACGGATAGCGCTGTGTTCCGGGGCAACGTGCTGAGGTAGCTACCGCCCCGGAATCTAATGCTAAAATGGGGACGGGTAAACCTGCAGGCGCATGTTTTCCTCCATACAGGGTTATCCAAAAAGATCCGAATTGCTTGAGAAAGGTAACCGAATGCTGAAAATCAGCGTTCGGTTACCTTTCCTGGCCATTCGGCTATCCAGAGAGCAGGCAATTCGCCAAATCCTGGCGAATTGCCTGAACATACGGTGCCTGTTCGGTGCCTGTTTGAGGGCAGTGAAATCCCCATGAAAATGCACTGCTTCGGCTATTCAGAGAACACAAACCGGCAGTGAAAGGTTCCCCTAATGTCCTGCCATTCGTGGTTTCATTCGGCAAATTTATTCAGGAGAATCCCATAGGCTTCAATGTTAAAAATATTCCCGTTTTAATTCAATATCTAATAAACCGTTCATTATAAAATTCTGCAGCAAAAAGTCTCTGTATTTATAGATTTTTTAGGATACTTTAAGCATTTTTCAGATTTTTTTTTTTTTTTTAAAAAGTCCGATTTTTTTTTTTTTTTTTTTCAGTTAACTTATTTTTTTTGTAACAGCCCTCTTTATTATCATTCCCTGGACCTCCTGTGAAAATTTCAGACATTTTCGCTTAGTAGTTTCTTTGCAAACAGCGTTTCTTTTTCCCAGATTCATACAAATGGTTTTTCTAATTTATTCACTGCCTCCTCTACGTCACAGCTGCTTCGGCTCTGTGTGATTCGGCTCATGTTCGGCTCCTGTTCGGCTTTTTCGAAGGTTAATCCAGATGTTTTTGCTTGTTTTCAGCGTGCATTCGGTTAGTTTTCGTCAGGTTTTCGGCAGCTTTTCCCTGCAATTCGGGGACCCTGTGGTGCTTGCTGAATATACCGCAGGGTCACCGAAATGCAATCGGCAAAAGGAACCGAATTGAAGAGAACGAAAAGTCACCGAACGTGCGGTGACTTTTCGAATCTCTTTGGATAACCCTGTTAGTGTCCCCATTTTAGCATTAGGCAGGTAATAGGGCCCTTTGTTTTTGTGTAAGCCAGGAGGTTAATTCAATTAATTTATTAGAAATGTTGCGCATAACCACTTATAGATGTTTATACACATCACAAACATGCATTCATGAATGTACACATTTATTATGTGTGAGATTGGGCTTCTGACAATTCCTTTCTAATCTCTGTAACAGTTACTGTAATGAGTGCCAATAATACTTAAAAAATACTGTTTTTACATTATGACCTCTTAGCAATTTTGCATAATATTAAGAACCTTGATTTACCAAGCAAAACAACAAAATTGCAGTTGGTAAGCGCACAGACTGATTTGATTGAATTTGGGCTTTAGAGAAATGTAGCTCTAATTACACAAGATGGCATTGCCTACCCATAATGGTTAGAAAATGAAAGGTACAATTCAGAATAAAACGTGCCTGCCCTTTCCAAGTATTCCCAGAGCAGACAGTGTTCACAGATGGTAGCACAATGGTTTCGAGGGATATTTAATTTGCTGTATAATGCATTTTACAGAGCAGAAGTGCTCTACACAGGTTCACAGTTTAACTTAAATTTTAACAATGTAGCTCACCCGCAAAATAATGTTAATCATTTATTTTAATGAACAATTAGTATTAAATAGGGTCACCCTGGGGTAGTGCTTAATCCTTCCATAAATTATTGACAACCAAGGACTTTTCATATTTGCCATCTTGTTGTTTTTGTCCCTAAGATTTTTAGAAAAATCTTTACAGTACAACCTTCGGTTCTGCCTGGGCGGGCGATAAGATGCCATAAGTGGTAATTAAGGAATCCTACTATTTCTTTTATTCTTTGGAGAAGAGATCAATAGCAATCCTACATTTTTCTCACAGTCTGAGACAGGCTTTCTCTTTGTGCTAGTAAGAGTCAAAAAGAAAACAGGAGCTTGTGGGTTTGCCAGTCGCTCGCTTAGTACATTGCAGATGAGCATGGTGGCTTTTTTTTTTTTTTGAGAAAGGATTTTACCAGGAAGGATACATTGAGATTTCTCTCGTTTTCAAGTATGTCCTGGGTGGTGAGTATGTACCGTTGGGTGTCTTGCCAAGGACACTTACTGGAGAGGTTGCTCGCTGGGATCGAACCCATGACTCCACAGGCTCTCTCCATGCAGAGCAGTGACATTACCTCTACTCCACCCAGCCGGCACATTTTGAGAAATTACAACAGTTAATGTTGAATTTATTACAAAGCCTCCTTTACATTGTGCCTTTTTCTCGACTATGATTCACTGGTGTGTTCTTGCAGAGGTCAAAAAGGCCTGTACCTAGAGCGGCAAACTGGAAGGGCGGCATTTTTTCCAAAGTTCCTTTCATTTAGAGATTTGAGATGTGCAGATAAATAACAGAGCTGCAAAGCAATAGAACTCCCATCAATGAGTCTAAATTATCATAAATGTTAGAAATTGTTCAGTGTAAGATACTTTTCCTTCCTTTTTGTTAATATTCTTATTTACTTTATATCATACTGGGGGCAGCAACCTCTGGGTGGCAGCAAAGAGTCTAGGGCAGCAAAGAGCCTACACAAGCCACTACATTGTCTTTCCAGTGCTTGGCTACCAACTATAACTCTTCTTATGAACACTCATCCTAATGATATGCTGGAGATTTTGTTTATTATATGTTTAATGAATTCCCTTTACAGACACATCAAGGCTGGGAGGTAATACAGACTGGTATGAAATGCACACAAGAGGATATTGACATGAACCACGTTCAATATGTACACAGTGGAACAATTGGTTCTAATAAACAAGACCGATTTGATTTTCACCTGTGGGATGGTGATAACCGGTCACCAGAATTGCGCCTCCATTTCACAATCAAAGATATGGAAAAAGGTAAAAAACAGGGTAGGGCCAGGGTGTTTTAGGGGAATTGATCCCTCTAGGTTAGTGTTTCCCAAACCTGTCCTCGGGACCCTCAACCAGGCCAGATTTTGCAGATCACCTTGAGGAAATGCAGACTGAATCCTGCAATCACTGAGCAGCAAATCATATCACCTGTACTGTGGTTCACATATCTGGCAAACCTGGCGTGTCAGCAGGTCCTGAGGACAGGTTTGGGAAACACTGCTCTAGGTGGTTTAGGACATTATTTGACAGGAGGACAAAGGGGTAGTAATCTCTGCAGCTATTCTCATAGATGTGTGCACAGGGTTTGTCTGGTATGGGATGAGTTAAGAGTTTATCCCTTAAAACTACAAAATCTCGAAGCTCCTGTGTTTCTTGGTTTCAGAGTGGAAAATAATAAACTGTGTGTAGTAGCGTTTAAGGTTAAAGAAAATGTGATATTTCATTTTCTACCAGCAAGAAATATACCCCCGCCTTCCCAACTAAAGATGTTTTGGGCCTCCTACACCAGTGGTAGGGATATTGAGTGAAGTTTCTATTAATCCCCCATCACCAATCATTAGTAATTTTGGCATTGAAGATATTTCACTAAAGGCCAATGTAATCCATGCACAACCCATAGAGACACATGTAACTAGTATCCCGTTTATAAAAAGGCCTGCTGATAACAAATACCAATAAACAGATGCCTTATTTCAAAATCATGACAACTCCGTTTGATGGTTTATGTATGAATTTCACCAAAATTCATCCATACTGCAGGGGTTGTTCTTCAAAATGTCTCAGATTCTGGCTACTAACTGTAATTCTCTACTTAAGAGCCAGTGTGCAGTTTGCCAAACCTGGTGTAAACACAACAAGAACTGTTGGAAACCTAGCAACTCCATAGGCTTTAATGGCTCTGGTAAGTTTACAAAAGCTCTGGTTATGTTTACACCAGAGTTGAAATACAGCCCTGTATGTATCAAGGAAAACTCTTAATCTTCTTTGGGGCATACATATATGTTACAGTTTTTCTAATATATATACAGAGGGATTCATATAGATCTGAACCCATAATTTTTGTGCTACAAATGTAAAACGAAAGAATGGAAATTAATGAGATTTTCAGGAAACGTACCTCCTCTTATGTTGAGCTTATCCCAACAAAGCAAGTGCTGGAAGTGGCCGTAGGTTTCTGTTAGGCACATGTCTAAGTCAATTCCAATGTTGTTTGCTAATGTGTCAGTGGTACAGTTTTTGTTATGGTACACTCATTCCTTCAGATAACCCCACAAAAAGAAGTCCGGAGTGATAAGATCAGTAGATTTGTGTGGCCACATATACTAGGAAATGAGACCGTCCTCAAAAAAACTCAGAATTGTCCCCATTGATTAATCTGAAGTCTGAACCACTAAACCAATAAACATATGCTCTTCCAAAGACTAAGGGCTATATTACGAAGCTGGTGCTAACTTAACCAGAGCTGTTGTAAACTTCCCAGAGCCATTATAGCCTACGGAGGTTTTCAGTTTACAACAGCTCTGGTTAAGTTAGCACCAACTATGTAATATGGCCCTAAGCCTTTTATTCAGTGGCAGTGCTGTTCTCATGGCTGAGCTGTTGTTGTGGCTGTGCTGCCACCAAGTGGCCACTTCCAGCACATGCTGCCTGTGATGTGCTCAATATAAGAGGAGGTACATTTCCTGAAACTCTCATTAATTTATTTTTATTTGTTTACGATCTACAGTGAAAACTTTGGGTTTGAGTCTAAATGAATGACCATATATTTACATTGAGAAATGACACACTAATGCATATTTCTGGGGGGAAAAAAATGCATTTTATCGTATCACACACCTACAGTATACATTAAGGGCCATATTACATAGTTGGTGCTAACTTAACCAGAGCTGTTGTAAACTTCCCAGAGCCATTATAGTCTATGGAGGTTTTAAGTTTACAACAGCTCTGGTTAAGTTAGCACCAACATTGTAATATGGTTTTAAGTTTACAACTGCTCTGGTTAAGTTAGCACCGACATTATAATACTGCCCCCACAGTTTAGAAATTGTAATTTCAAGTAAAAAACAAAATCCAATTTCTGTATTTTACTTTTTTGCACAGGAGACATTGTCATTCATGTCAAAACCCTAAATGCTTTGAAAGGAGACAGAGCCATCATAAGGACCAATGTCCTTCTAGCTATAGACGGCACCAACAAACCAGAGGAGCTGATCTATGTTTTATCCTCTCCGCCTCTATATGGCCAGATTGAATATGTCAGCCACCCTGGAATTCCCATAACAAGCTTCAGTCAGCTGGATGTGGCCGCACAGACTGTCTGCTACGTTCACAATAGTAAAATTGCAGCAGCTGCTGACAACATCAAGTAAGTGATTGGTTGGAAATTGCCTTCTTGTTTTAAAAAGCTAACAGATGAATTATGAACCCAATCATTTCAGTACTGGAGGACTCATGGGTGTTTAACCCTTTTGACACCAATCACTGAGATCACCTTCCACTTCTTTAAATTGTCAGGATATTCTATCCATACCAGTGTCCTATAATTCAAATTTGAAGAAGAGCAAACATGATTCAGTTGTGTTATCCCAAAGATTAATATTGTGAAGTGGGAGTGCATGTGGCATCATAAACATGTGAACAATTAGGAATTCACTGTGCTATATCTAACTCCTTCCTGCTTATGTCACTCTGAAACAGATAAGCAGGATCACTGGTTAAATAACCAAAATTAGGATTAGAAAAACATTTAGAACTGATGTACAAAACAATAAAAATAATATTGTTTTGTACGGTGGGTAATAAATACTATTTCAATCTGTGACAGTTGTTCTGTGACAGCAGATAAAAGATGACATTCCGTGATATTTTCTATGATGTACTATTAAGTCTCCATATTATAACTACAAAAATGTATCACCCATATAGAGGGTAGACTTTGTATTTGACATTAATATTTTTAATTTAACTATAAGATCAAGTTACTGTTGCTTGTATTTATAAACAGTATATATATATATATATATCACGAGTATAGCAGTACGTAGTGATACCTTTTTATTGGACTAATGTAACATTTAAAAGACAAGCTTTCGAGAGTATACCTCTCTTCCTCAGGTCTGGAAGCTTAAAGCTTAAGCTGAGGAAGAGAGTAATACTCTTGAAAGCTTGTCTTTTAATTGTTACGTTAGTCCAATAAAAAAGGTATCACTACGTACTGCTATGCTCGTGATTTTGGCAAACTGGACTAACATGGCCTATCGAATATATATATATATTATATATATATTCCTTATTTATATTAATGATAACCATAAAAATGTGTTATTTTTGCATTATGGTAGTATCTTCAATTCCAATATTATAGTGATATTTGGAAAGTAGTGTCTTACTGATTTATTATTAAAAATACAAGTATAGGTAAGCAATTTTGGGATAACAATATAATTTGAATATTGGAAAAAAAGGTTGGATTTGATTTACTTTTATTTTTTGCTTTCAATTAACATGTCTGCCTGTTAAGAGCTTGGCAAAAAGTAAATGAATAATGTGTGCAGCTGCTAACCTGGTGTTTGTTGGGTGACTGTGTGCGGTGGCAAGCCAGGGCAGCCAGGCTAACATTAATTAATGGGAGTGTGAGTGATCAGATTTTATATTCCACTACCGCACTTCCACTGAGTTAGAAATATGACTGCGCATTGTCTAGTGCTCCAGGGTTGGAAGGGGAATGTGGTATTTCTTGTTTGGACAGATGACACCAAGTGATTAGCAACCCCTGACATCAGGTGGCGGCAGAATAATGCCAAGGACAGACGCCAATGTCCTCCATTTTGACACGCTGGCTTGATTCTGCATCGAATTGGCACTTTTTACTGCCACTCTTGAATTTTTTTCATTTTATCTTTTTTTTAAAATTCCATGACAGATGGCAGTCTCCGTAGCCAGTTCCATCACCATGGAGCTGCAGACAGCGCAGCGGATCTGTAATGTTCAATTGAAGATGTGAGCACTAAGGACTTTCACACTCACATTTTAACTCTTTCAGTCATAGAAAGCTATAAATATTTTGTGTTTGGGATAGGGTTTCCATGATTATTTCAGTTGTAGAAATCAATGCATTAAATGATTGGTTTTCAGACCATTAATGGGATAAGAAAAGGATCATTCATGGAGATGATTTCCAATTAGTCCTGAATGTGATTCCTTTAAAACAATATACTGTACAAACAACTGTTTAGGGACCATATTACAAAGTTGGTGCTAACTAAACCAGAGCTGTTGTAAACTTAAAACCTCCATAGGCTATAATGGCTCTGGGAAGTTTAAGCTCTTGTTAAGTTAGCACCAACTATGTGATATGGTTTTAAGTTTACAACTGCTCTGGTTAAGTTAGCACCAACTATGTAATATGGCCCTATAATGGCTCTGGGAAGTTTACAACAGTTCTGGTTAAATTAACAGCAACTATGTAATATGGCCCTAGATGTTTTAACTGAATATAACATGAGGGTGGCAGGACCATTGATCCTATGTTCATCACCTGAACTTTTGTCACCAAGATATCCGTTTCCTTAATTGTCAGGAGTAATTAGTAATGTAAGTAACTGGAACATGAATTCAGTTTTACAGAATTACGTCTTCATTGTGTTTGAGTGGATTAACTGTGAGATTAGTTAGTTTCTGTTTAAGTGGGCACTAATTTCAAAAAACCCATCCATAGACCTCAAAATCTGATATTTCACCTTGAGTTTTTATGCTGATATTTTAATGCCAAACATAGAACACACACATTCATACAAGTTAAACATACAGCTCATTCAGAATATAGTTGTCGTAATACAAAGTGATTGAACATATTATAGTATACAGCAGTGTAATAATATATGGAAGGGATAACTTGAATATCTTCTCTGCAACCAACTACATAAATAAGCCAAAGAGAAGTAGAGTCTCCACACAAACTCAAGGAAAAGCCTTTGAGTAAAGGTGTTATTTCTTTTGTGTAGATTGGGAATCAAGAACACATGTTGAAGGATCCCTTGCCTCTTTTTACCAGATTCCTTGTGAACAATGGGCTGAGAACAAAGCAGGGGATCCTGAACATAGCAATAGAAACCGTAGACCGGGCACCACCTATCTTGACCCGGAACTGGGGTCTAAAACAAACAAAAGGATCAGTGACTCCGATCTCTTCTAGAAATCTGCAGGCCATAGACCAAGACACAATGACACAGAATATCACGTATATCCTGGTGGAATATCCTCAGTATGGTCAAATTTACAGTCGAGGACTACCACTGAAGGAGAACCACTTCACACAGAGTGATATTGACAAAATGGACATTGCCTACAAGCACGGAGGACAAGATGCCCAGATCGATAGGTTTACCTTTGTTGTTACGGATCACTCAAATCAAGGATTTGTCGTTGAGGGCAAGGTGCAGTCTGAGCCAGTGCCCTTTATAATACAGGCAAGTATCTGAATAATTACATTTTTAAATTAGGTGTTAAAGTTATTATTGTCAATGCCTTTAGATGTTTAAATTAAATACTGTGAAGGATATGTCTTGTTATTTGGGTTTTACTACTGTTTTAATGGATTATTTCATGTAACCTGCTGTTTTTGATTTAAATGTTTGTGGTTTTAAAATGATTGATTAATTTAGCTCTTACAGTTACAGGGATAGAAGACCTCACTGGGTATGGTCTGTGACAATCAACCCCCTACACTTTGATCTTTGTTCATGCAAACACCTACATCTGGCTGGCATGATTCTCTGCATCTCCATGTGATTTCGCCCCATTCTTTTCGACCATTTGGGAATATTCCTTTACCCCCCTGTGTTTATGACCCATTTGCTTTACTGCTTTGGTCTCTGCTTCCCTCCCTTAGCCATTGCTCATATGTATACTCCATTATATTCAGCCCTTTGTCATGTATCTCTGCAGTACCTTTATTTACCTGCCCAATTCATCACACACCACCTGGGTTTCTGTCCTGTTCCTTCTTCGCCCCTTTATGTCAATGCTGCGCCTCCTCATTCTTCTTTTTCTGCTGCATCCCCTCTGTCTTTGCCCCACTCTCCAGTTTATTTGTCTTTGCCTTATTTTATTGACCTCGGTAGCATTCTATTTTCCCCTTTCCCATGTCGTTGACCCTTCCCTCCCACCTACTCCCCTTGCACCTCTTTCCTATTCCCAACACTCTTGGATCTTTGCTGTTTAATTCACCTCTCCTTCCTTTTATTTCCCACTCTACAAAATCCCCCTTGTATCTTTGGACCATCCCCTCCACGCTATGTCCTTCATTTATTTTCAGCAGGAACCCAGATGCAAATCGGCTTCCTTTTATAGTTCTAATATCTGGGTTTCAGGTTTTTACATAAACACTCAAAAGAAACATGGGATGAAAATCACCAATTTCTCCTTCTCTGAGAGCCTGCACATGTCACAGCATACAGGGATCGAATATGGAGGGCAATCAATATGGAGTTTCCTCTTGGCCTTGACATGGTTCTTCACAGCCCAACACGGGTATAGTCATTGACGTGCACAGCCCATTAAATTAGGGTGTGCAACCATGGAACATTTAGTAATTCAAAACTTATGTTTAAAAAGATTTTGCTCAAATTACACATTTTTCATTAAAAATAACAGGCCTGTCAGTTTTTATGTTGTTCCTCATGAACCAATAAAGCGACATCTAGAATGCTGCTGCAGCATTAGAGCACAAATGAGTACAGTAATATTATGAATACTACATTTACATTGTTACCTACAGTTGAATAAAACCATAAGGAAAATGTTAAATATCAGGGCTACTTTAAGATGGGAAACTTACAGAGAGGGTATAGGAGCGAGTTATGGGAGAATTAAGAGGTATACGTGCAGCTACATTCATCATCACTTCCTGAGAACCTTGGGTAAGTTTGTGGAATAAGTTTGTGGGGTACGTTTGTGGTTAGGGGCAGAAATAGTTGGTTTTGATGTATCTCAAACTCTGGTCCCAATATGTTTCTGAACTACAACTCCCATGATTCTTTGGACATCTATTACATTCACAGAATTCTGGTAGTTTTAGGCCAGCAACATCTGGCGGGCTGAAGTTTGAGATACCCGATATAGAGAATGTATGTGTTGTTGAAGGGCTACTACCACCAAAAAATTAAATGTCCTTATTGTGTTTATTTTATGCTGCTGATATCTTACATGTGCTTTGTTTTCCCTCTTGTTTAGTTAAGAAAATATTTTACTGTGTCACTGGGTGCATCCAATTTGTGATCTTTTTTGTTGTAAACTGCCCCCCCACCCCCATCTTCACATCACTAGCTCCTCGCTGTGTGGTTTTGGCCATAGAATTTAGTTCTTGCGTCAGTCACAGACTCTCATCATCGTATTGTGTGGGATGTATTCAAAGGACATCACCAGGGGGTAGATTAGAAGTCTTTTAAACCCCCTGTCTAAAATCATTCAGCTGCCATCTCTTATCTCAGCAACACAATAGCCCTCTGCAGCCTTATCTAAACATCCACTCCTCCACCCCATTGACTGTTAAATACTGTAGAAACTAAACCACAAAAGAAAGTAAAACTTTTCACAGATTTTGTTAAATGTTGCATCATGGGAAATATCCACAAAATGGAAATACAAGATAAAAAAACTATATATTTTTTCTCATTTTTAAATGCAATTATTTCAAACAGAGAAAAAAACAGCGACATTTGTTTTATAAGGTGGTTTAGTTTGTAATGTACAAGTAATTACAATTATGTAAGCGATTGTGTCCCTTTAAAAGTACATTACGTTTAGTTAGTACATAGGCTTGGGCTTCATACAAGATCTTGTGATTTACTGTCCACAGTACCTTGCATGCTTGTGTCACATACATTGAGAACCCTCAACCCCACTTCAAGTTCCATCTACAATTCCCTCAACTCTTTTTAGGAGCTGCCAAAACCTACTGGAAGGAGACTATTGTTGGTCCTGCAGCATACGCCCAACACCTCCGGTCTTGTTGCCAGTAACAGGGAGCTGGTAAGGGAAAAAATTATTGCAAGATGATTTCCCTTACGTCTCCCAAGTTCATGATACTCCATGGAGCAAGACGAGGACCACATGCCACAAGCTCTGCACGAGCTTACACTAGCAGTATCATGCATGAGCCGCGGAAGGAACTATTTTATCCAGTGTTCGGCTGTGCATGGTGAAAGGAAGCAGCGGTTATTTTTGGGGTGGATTATTTAAAAGTGTTATTTGAGTTTGCAGTAAGATGCACCAATAATCAAGCCACAAGCAAAGTTGGAATAATTTTGTGGCAAGGTTGGAATGGCAAGTCCAACCATTAAGCTGATTGCTTGGGCCGTTATCTACAAGAGCTCCAGCGGATAATGTAACAGCAAGAGTGGAATAGGATCCCTTTTATTTCTAGCTTGAATTAAACATACGCAGTAGTTTAACAGCAGTGCATAATTTTTGTTTTAACATGGGAAACAATACAATATTTATATAATGAGCTCCAAAATTTCTGTGTTGACTTTTTATAACCATACACATCACTCTGCCTTCTGTATCCGGGTGACATATTTTCTGGACTTCCTCTAAGTCAAAGTTTTCTATTGCAGGGGCACCAGCCTGGGTTTTGCTGTGATGTTAAAAAAGTAAAATGTTAATGAAATAATGCAAGAGGAAACACACTTACTGCTAAAAAATAAACAAAAATGTCTGTATTTTGTTTGATTGTGTATCTTTTAACCCCATCTGTGTTCTCTAGTGCCTGTACCTGCATTTGTGTCATTTTAAGGAGATCAGGACTTTAATAAAATAGGATTTTGCTTCCATGGCGATGTTCTTTGGCTGAATGGTTTAGCTAGGTTCATAGCCAAGTCATTAAACAGATTAGCTGCCCAGGAACTTTTCTCTATTTACACCTTCCAAATTTCAAGTTACCCAATTTCTAATTCTTATTTGTTGATCAAACACTGTCCTCTGTCATTCTAACTCAGTTCACAGCATGTCCTGGTGGAGTGGGATTTTTTTTTCTTCCGATAAATAACCTGGCAAAAAATATTAGGGAAATAAAATATTAAAGCATTCTTGTACTACTAATTTCTGGTCTCATTTATGGTGCTGCATTACAGAAGAGAATAAATAAATTAAAAAGTCAAATCTATTACATCCAGGGTTATTCAGAGAGAGGTGAAAAGTAGGAGAATGACTGGAGAATTGAAAATTCAAGGTCAAAATAGCCAAACCAGAAAAATTCTCCCATTTATCTCATTTTCCAAATTGTCTATTTGGTCTAGATTGTTCATTCTCCTGGCAATTCTCAAGGTTTTCACCTCTCTCTGAATAGCCCTGATAGTGTTCCTTACTCAACAAAAATTGTGGTACTTTGATAATCAACTTGCTAAAAAAGTGGATAAAATCTCAAGATTCACAAACTTTGACAGTGGTCAGTCATGGCATTTCACTGTTTTTGGCAGTATAATGATGATATGATGGTGATATTTGAAAGATTACATCTGTACGGTGTTTTACAAACACAAATAGACTCAAAATGCATATGGGGTTTCTATTCCACTGGATTTGGTAATTGGAGAAAATTCGGTTTGTGCTCTTAAGCATTCGCATCTCCCTATTACCTGCTTTATTTTCAGTGAGCAGCTACCATCAGTGACTAAACTCCTAAAAGGAAGGAGCCACAACTGGTACTCTCTTCTGGCGTCCATAGGCTCTCCATGAAGCCCAGAGAGCACTCCTCAGGATTGTGTGTACACTATCTTACAGCCAGCCAGCAGAAGGAAAATAGGAAGTGTTTGTTCTCAGTGTCCTGATGCTAGTGGCGACACGAGGCAGCAGTTTGTGCCCGATTTCTATCCCTGTGTTTGAGCTTTGGGTGCCCACTTTTATGATTTCTTTCCATTCAAAAATAAATCTTTACCAATAGAATTTTTTTGCTATTAAATGTCTTTACTACTGTTAAAATCATTGTTTAAACAAATATTAGCAAAGTTTTAATTGGACACGCTTGGGTTAAAATGGGGAAGAGGTTAAATATTAACCCCTCCAGAGTCTCCTGTTTTAACCCTAGAGTGTCCTACAACACTCAGCTTGAATTCAGTGCCAGGCTTCCGCTACGTGCTCAGGAACTCACAGCTTACCTGAATCTGCAGGTAAGAGAGCTCTGACGAGGGCTGGACACTTGTTTTGAATGTCCCGCCAGCCTATTGATTTTCAATGTGAGTGTACTGAGCCATGAGATGGTTGGCATGTACAGAACTGCTAATTCTTGACTTGAACCCATAAAAGTTAATAAATTGGAAGGCTTAATCAGCTTGATGTGATTCCTGACAGGTGGGGGTGGTACTCAGATACCCATAACCAGTTAAATAACAGTAAATGGTTATGGTGGCTAGAGTGTCCCTTTTAAGTAATAATTTCCTTCACACATTAGACTTTTCAAAACTGTGTGTTTCAGATCTTATTAAAAATATTAGGTATGATTGTAATTAATTGGTTTTATTAACATATTGTTATTTTTCCATTAGGTGGACCCTTTGGATAACACAGTTCCCAGGATTATACATCTGCTCTGCATTACAAAGGTGGATCTTCTGAGGAATGGCCAGTATGGGATCTATATTACCTCTAGGGACTTGAAAGCAATAGATGAAGACACTTCAGATAATAATATAATCTTTAAAATTTTGAGTGGTCCTCATTCTAGCTATTTGGAAAATGTCACAACAGGTAAACAACATTCATACCCATTATCACTGTACTAGATGGTTCAGGTTGTTTAGTAGGATTCTTAGTTAATATTTTAAGATTGTATAGGTTAAAATCAATGTATCTGGGCACACACCTGATACCCTTCCTCATTGTTAAGAGCAGTGTCTTTGCTGTGCACTTCAATCTCTGCATTTTCATCTTCTACAACCGTGGATCAAACGGTTCTCCAGGGAACAAGCTCTCCTGTCCCCGATACGGTTCTCAAGGGAACAAGGTCTCCCGTCCCGATACCGTTCTCCAGGGAACAAGGTCTCCCGTGCCTGATACGGTTGTCCAGGGAACAAGCTCTCTTGTCCCAATACAGTTCTCCAGGGAACAAGCTCTTCCTTTCCCAAATCGCATCATATTGTCTGTGGAATAAAGCTGACCAGAAAAGTCTGTCCAGCCTATTCAAAGAAAGGTGAAACTCAGGAGAATGACTGGAGAAGTGAAAATTCTAGGTCAAAATAGCCAAGCCAGAAAAATCTCCCATTTATCTCACTTTCCAAATCTGCTATTTGGTCTAGATTGTTCTCTTCTCCTGTCAGTTCTCCTGGTTTTCCCTTTTCTCTGAATAACCCTGTATGTGTATCATCCACTCGTTTTGTATAGGTGGACAGGCCATTAAAGTCAGTTCTACTTTACGTCAATTTTAACTATTTTTGTATATCAATCAATATTAAGTTTCCAGTATTCACTTTTGCTTTTGGTTATTAGGCAGTTTTGTTCGTGAACAATTCACTCAAAAGGATTTGAACAGCAAATCGATATTGTATGTGATAAATCCATCATTGGACATTTATCATGATTCAATAGAGTTTGAAGTGAAAGATGCCGCTGGAAATCGAGCTGCACCTGAAATGTAAGTGATTCTGCAATCATATATACCTTTGAGCGTGATGGTTATAGAGGGCTGGATTAGTACAGCTTGGGCTGAACTCACGTCTTGATATATGTACATTTTTCAAGATGCCAGACCAAATGAAGCCAAACTTATAAATAGTATAATACAAATACATTTTATATAGGTTTTCAACAAAGCTATTTGAATGCGTGTGCCTGTTAAAGTACAGTTGCAAGAAAAAGTATGTGAACCCTTTGGGATTACGTGGAGTTTTGCATGAATTGGTCATAAAATGTGCTCTGATCTTCATCTAAGTCACATTATGTTTTGTTGAAGCCATTCTTTTGTTGAATTACTTGTATGCTTTGGGTCATTGTCCTGTTGCATCACCGGTCCTCTGCGGAGCTTCAGTTCGCCCACAGATGGTCTTACGTTTTCCGGCAAAATGTCTTGATAAACTCTGGAATTCATTTTTCCATCAATGACAACAATCCGTCCAGGCCCTGAGACAGCAAAGCAGCCCCAAACCATGATGCTCCCTCCGCCGTGTTTTACAGTGGGGATGAGGTTTTGATGTTGGTGTGCTGTGCCTTTTTTTCTCCACACATAGTGTTGTGTGTTTTTTCCAAACAACTCAATTTTGGTTTCATCTGTCCACAGAATATTTTTCCAGTAGTGCTGTGGAACATCCAGGTGCTCTTTTGCAAACTTCAAACGTGCTGCAATATTCTTTTTGGACAGCAATGGCTTCCTCCGTGGTGTCCTCCCATGTACTCCATTCTTGTTTAATGTTTTCCTTATTGTGGATGTGTCAACAAAAATGTTAGCATGTGCCAGAGATTTCTGTAAGTCTTTAGCTGACACTCTAGGATTCTTCTTTACCTCATTAAGCATTCTGCGCTGTGCTCTTGCAGTCATCTTTACAGGACAACCACGCCTAGGGAGAGTAGCAACAGTGCTGAGCTTTCTCCATTTGTAGACAGTCTGTCTTACCGTGGACACATGAACATCAAGGCTTTTGGAGATACTTTTGTAACCCTTTCCAGCTTCATGCAAGTCAACAATTCTTGATCGTAGGTCTTCTGAGAGCTCTTTTCTGCAAGGCATAGTTCACATCAGGCAGTGCTTCTTGAAACCAGTAAACCCAAAACTGGTGTGTGTTTTTAAATGACAGGACAGCTTTCAGCAACACATCCAATAATATCACACTAATTGGACTCAAGGTTGGCTCACTCCTGGCTCCAATAAGCTCTTGGAGAAGTCATTAGGCTAGGGGTTCACATACGTTTTCCACCGTGCACTGTGAATGTTTACATGTTCTGTTCAATAAACACATGAAAACATATAATGTTTGTGTTGTATTATTTTAAGCAGACTGTGTTTTTCAAATTGTTGTGACTTAGATGAAGATCAGAGCACGTGTTATGACCAATTCATGCAAAACTCCACTTAATCCCAAAGGGTTCATATACTTTTTCTTGCAACTGTACCCACATAGGGAATTCTGTGATGGCATGATAAGAAATAATGAAAAACAAAGCAAAAAACTAAATAATGGGAGACCGAGAAAGGCATAAATAAAAATCCCAGCTAATCATTGAAGCAGATTGAATTTATAAATGTATAAATAGATATGTAATTGTTCATGAGCATACATGACTTCTTGTCAGTTTGTCATTGTGTAGAGCCTCACATTGTTTAATGGGAATAATTCATATATATCACACAATAAAGGAAATATTGTGATGACGAATTGTCTGAATAAAAAGGACCTCTGTCCTGTGCCGTTTCTTTAAAGGCTGCCATTCCCATTTACAGGGTGCACAGAGCCAGCTCCATGCAAATGTCTGGTACCACATGAGGCATGATAACTGTCAACATTATGACAGGGTGAGAGGACGCCTGCCAGATTTCAGCTCCTCAACTCTCCAGAACTGTCAGCGATTATTATCACATTATTAACTAATTACTTAGATTATAAACCACCTGGCTATTTGGCTATAAATGATTTAAAATGTGACATCAATACATGTCAGTGACATTGTAAAAGGACATGAGATAATTTGTTAAATTCAAATTGTTATCACAAAGTGACATATTGCCCCACACCTCCATGAACAGAGGAGTGGTGGAGTTTACACCCTTTTCTTCGAAAGTCAAAAATCTGTTTGTGTACAATTACGTATGCAATTCAAAATATCACCATGATGTGGCAGCGTTACGCTTTAACTAGAGTTCATGCTAGTTTGTTACACTACGTTCCAGGTAAATAATATATAAAATAAAATAAATGAACAAAATAAGCAAATGAGTATACTTAGCTCCCCATAATCCCACAAAATTAAAAACTGTGGGTATATATAACGACAAGAACATCAGTTATGCAGAATACAACATCTTCATGTGTGGATGTGTAATAGTGTCATTTACTCACTGAAATATATATAAGGTATTGTTTGTATATATAAAATAAGCAATCCGATACCCATCATGCAATTATATGTACTACAGCTATGAGGACAATCCGTCTATTTGGCTAGCTTGCAGCCAATGAATTGCATGTCATCAGGAAGCATTCATTATCATTCGGGAACATTATGAGAAGTGGTTTGAACAGTTCAACTCTCTCTCCTGTAAAAATTATGAACGAAATTGCATAATTTTTGGAACAAAGTGGGGATTTTGGACCAAAATCCCAGACATATATAAGCAGCTGCTGATTGGCATCCTCCAGGGAGGTAAAGGAACAGGACATTACTGGACCATATACAGTTGTGTTCAAAATTATTCAACCCCCACTGAAATTGAGTGTTTTGGCCAGTTTGACATTGATTTTGATCATTCAGTCATCTTGCTTACAATTAAATCAAAGAGGCACGTGTAGGTCAGACAAATATAACATAACATTTATAATGAAATAACCACAAATGTCTTTTCTGTGCTCACATCATTATCAGTTTTATTCAACCCCCAAGTGACATTCAATCTTAGTACTTAGTACAACATCCTTTTACAGTTATAACAGCTTTTAAACGTGAAGCATAGCTTGACACAAGTGTCTTGCAGCGATCTACGGGTATCTTCGCCCATTTGTCATGGGCAAAAGCCTCCAGTTCAGTCACATTCTTAGGCTTGCGCACTGCAACTGCTTTCTTTAAGTCCCACCAGAGGTTCTCAATCGGATTTAAGTCAGGTGACTGCGATGGCCACTCCAAAATGTTCCAGCCTTTAATCTGCAACCATGCTCCAGTGGACTTGGAGGTATGCTTGGGATCATTGTCCTGTTGAAAGGTCCAACATCTCCCAAGCCTCAGGTTTGTGACGGACTGCATCACATTGTCATCCAATATCTCCTGGTACTGAAGAGAATTCATGGTACCTTGCACACGCTGAAGCTTCCCTGTACCTGCAGAAGCATAACAGCCCCAAAGCATGATTGACCCCCCCGCCATGCTTCACAGTAGGCAAGGTGTTCTTTTCTTCATAGGCCTTGTTCTTCCTCCTCCAAACATAGCGTTGATCCATGGGCCCAAACAGTTCTAATTTTGTTTCATCAGTCCACAGAACACTATCCCAAAACTTCTGTGGTTTGTCCACATGACTTTTGGCATACTGCAGTCGACTCTTCTTATTCTTTGGAGACAGCAAGGGGGTGCGCCTGGGAGTTCTGGCATGGAGGCCTTCATTACGCAGTGTGCGTGGTATTGTCTGAGCTGAAACTTCAGTACCCACATCTGACAAATCTTTTCTCAGTTCCTCAGCAGTCACACGGGGACTTTTCGCCACTCTACGCTTCAGGTAGCGCACAGCAGTCGAAGTCAGCATCTTCTTTCTGCCACGACCAGGTAGCGTTTCAACAGTGCCCTTTGCCTTGAATTTGCGAATGATGCTTCCTATGGTCTCTTTTGGTATGTTTAACATCTTTGCAATCTTCTTATAGCCATTGCCCTTCCTGTGAAGAGTAATCACCTCTTCTCTTGTCTTCCTGGACCATTCTCTTGACTTCACCATGTTTGTAACCACACCAGTAAATGTCTAGAAGGAGCTGAGTATCACAGTCATTTTAAAGCTGCCTAATTGCTGCTTATTATGCTTTATTGCTGCTCCGTGACATCCACAGGTGTTTTCAATACCTGATTGAAAACACTTGAATGAACCTCTGTTCTTCAGAGTGGTAGTCTTTAAGGGGTTGAATAATTGTGTCAATGAAGAATTCACAAAAGAAACATTTACTACTGTATTACAAAACCAATTGATGTCATTTTAGTTGCATATGGTTCTTTAAAAAGTCCTTGTAGGATTTCATTCTGAATACAATTACAAATGTACACTAAATTCCCTAAAACCCTTTACAGCATTGGGGGTTGAATAATTTTGAACACAACTGTACCTCCATATTGTAGGATGAGGGTTTAACGTGGAGAGTTCCGCCTGCCCACTTGACCATTCTTAAAGTGATGGGGCTCAAAGAAATTAAATACCCCTTTAGTACACCTTTATGCTTCCTAAACAGTCAGTACCTAACCCCAACTTATTATCCGGTACACTTACCATACCTCTTTACTACCTATCCATTGCATAACTGTTTATCACTTACCTCTACGCTACCTATCTTCCCTTACATACAGCTCCCACTTACCTGAAAATCGTGGACGCCACCATGGCTTGGCATCATTTTCAACTTGGCATCATTAAGTCCAATTGACAACCGATGTCTTCAACTTCAGCTCTTTGAGTAAAATAAAAGGAGAGAAATTACCCTTTGGACTGAATTTATAGACCAATCTCCTTTTTAAATATTGATCTAAAACTGCGCATGAAAATTGTGGTGGACTAGTTTAAATATTTTCTAATTGTACTGGTCCGACTGGATGAATTAGGCTTAATTCCGATATGCAAAGCAAGAAATACCACCACCAGGGTTCTGACTGTATTAAAGTTAGCCAGGAGATCAGGGGAGGGCCATTTTCTGTTGTCAACCGACACAGAGAAGGCCCTCGTTAGGGTCCATTGGTCTTATATGTTCACAGAACTTAGTGTCATGGGGATTCCAAAAAGTGTTTTTAGATGAAATGAGGCATTGTATGATTACCCGAGAGCAAAGGTTTGAGTGAACAGAGCACTATCAGATGTGGTCATGATTGGAAATGGGACACAGCAAAGGTGCTCTCTCGCTGCTTTTGATCTCACTGTCCCTCTTTGAGGTGGCCCACAATAATCCTCATATCTCTGATAACTGTGGCTAGTCACTCCATAGCAAGATCTCTTCAAATGCAAATGCCTTTTCATGCTTATTGATATCGATAAATACCTTCCAAAGGTCTGTGTTAGAGGACTTTGGGACCCTCTTAGGATTGTAAATTAACTATGATAAGTCACCCATTCTATACATCTCTTGCCCCCCTCCTGTCTAGGTTCTGACAAACACTCCCTTTCGGAAGGTATACAGATAAGTTAAAATATCTGAGTGTTAGGTTTATGTATTCCTCCCTGCATGCTTATAAATGTAATTTTCGGGCTCTTGAAAACTTCCACTTGAATCTCTCTTTCTGAATAGGCAAATACATTTTCTAGTTTGGCAGGATCAAGGTTATACAAAATATTCCTCAGCTACTTCACCTGATGCAAAGAGTGTCCATGTCCCTACCTTCTACATTTTTGTGGATTTCCGCTCTACCATCCTGACTTTTATAGGGCCTATTGGGGGGCCCCAAGACCGTAAAGCTACTCTTTGCAGGACTAAGGCAAGAGGATTATTGGATCTGCCCATTGCTTTTACTTTACGCAACTCAGGTTTTTGCTTCCTGAACTGGATAAAGCTGAGTCCAACCAGAATATGGCAAGACCTTGAAGAGACTCTGGTGGGGCTGGACCTTATCACTGGGCACTCACGAAGTATGCTGGCGTGTGTATACTGGTCTTGTCTTATCAATATTTCACCATCATGACCCTTCAGTTCGAGCCAGGGATTTTTTCTGGTATGTGTTGCAACCTTAGTACTCACTTTGAACACTCCAAACTGGATTATAGTCTATTCTTTCTTGTGAGAGGACAGTCTGCCTCCTCTGGGATCTGAAAGGCCAGAGCACCGTATTATATTTCTAGAATGGTGGTTCTTCAGGCAACAACATATTTTAGTACAGGAGGGGTGGAGTCACGCCTATTCCCCGATTGGGCGGCTGTAACCACCACATGTATCCAGCCCAACAACATGTATAAAACATAAGAAAAAATATGTCATCTGCGCTTATTCACATAATTCCATGTGAAACAAAACACAATAAGAGGCTTTGGTATCTATTAATGGCCATTAAGAGCGTAAGCTCACCCACCAAACGTCAAGGCACCTCTAGAGAAGGTGAGTCCTATCCAAAAATGAAGCCACAGGCTGCTATGTAGCGAACCATCACTGCTCACGCTGATTTTCAGTCATGAGGTAGACTGGTGGGCTCCTATTTATGCCCTCCCAGAAACAAATCCACTTTAGGATTAAAAAACAAAGACATGGAGCGGAACATGCTGCAATGATGACCTGGCTGGAGGTACAATAAAACATACATAGTACAGGAGGGGCGGGGTCACACCTATGCCCCGATGGGGCGGCTGCAACCACCAAATGTATCCAGCCAAGCAACATGTATAAAACATAAGAAAAAAGATGTCATCTGCGCTTACTCCCATTACACTGTGTGAAACAAAATACAATTAGAGGCTTTGGTTTCTATTAATGGCCATTAAGAGAGTAAGCTCACCCACCAAACGTCAAGGCACCTCTAGTGAGGGTGAGTCCTATCCAAAAATGAAGCCACAGGCTGCTGTGTAGCGAACCATAACTGCACATGCTGCTTTGCAGTCATGAGGTAGACTGGTGGGCTTTTATTTATGCCCTCCCAAAACAAATCCACCTTCGCTAATTTGGCCTAGAATTCTCTAATATTTCTTAAGCAATTTACTGCTTGGTAATTAACCCATTTAGGGCCATATTACATTCTCTGCGCAAATACGCTCGCGCAGCGCAATTTGTTTTGCGCACATTGTCCAGCGTTATTGCATGAAAATTAACGTGATATTCGGATCCGAATGTATTTTCTCATCTGTCAAAAAATAACGTTAGTAAAAAAGACGCGCAAAACGAAGTGTAATATGCGCACATTAACGTTGCGCATGTAAATCAGTTCGCGGACTGTTTTTTTCACGGGACTCAGCCAATCAGAATTAAGAACCTTAATTGACATCAATTCACCTTAATTGACTCACTAACGTTTTTGCGCCTGTCAAAATAAATCTGAGTATACATGCTGCAGCAATAAAAAAAATATGCACAAATTCACAATTTTTTTGTTTGGGTATGTGTAGAATGTGTAAATATTCTGTGCTGTATTTTATTTTTCGGGCTGGTGTATTTTGTTTCGACCAGAACGTTCAGATTTGCAGTTAACACCAGGTTTTCAAAGACGTTAAAATTATGCGCGCAAACGTCGTTCGTAGGAGGTTGCGCATCTATTGAAATACCGTCCGCTTAACGCATTTGCGCTCACAATGTTAAGTATAGGATGCGCACAGTTCATCACGCCCGCGCAAGTCCATCCCTGTCAAACGATAACGCGCATTGTTTGCGCGAACGTTGAAATACGACGTTCTGCGCAAATGGTTTTGTCCTCGCGCAAATGCGCATTTGTGTGCGCACAAAACCGATGCGCGAGGAATGTAATATGGCCCTTAGTATAAAATCTGTTTTATTTTTTATTCTTTAGATTCAGCTCAGCACTGTGTGTACTGTGTAATTTACTATCAAGCAGAACAGTTATGATACTTTACTAAATAATATTAGAACTACATTTTAATTGCGTGTGGGTTCTTTTACTCTTCATGTTTGATGGATGCTGTGGTCCTCTAGGCTGCAAACTGCTCTGATGTCACTCTGAGGCCTAGTTGCGCCTGGTTGGGAGCCACAGTAAACCCCATTTAGGGACTGTACATTCACACCATGCCTTCAGAGCTTAATAACTATCAATGCATCAACCAGCATGAGCTTTAATGTGACCTGCACTAATTACTTTGTTGGGCTCTTTTTAAATTTTCACAGCTTGGAAATAAAATGGTCTCGTATTGAATTGCTCCAGGCCATGTATGAGGTGTGTGAATCAGAAGCAGTGGTGGGTTTGAAGATCACAAGGAAAGGTTACCCTGTGGACTCTGCGTTTATTTCACTCAAGGTAAAACTCACACTTCGGCAATATTACTTCACAGTCTGAGAGAGTCGATCACTTTTGGTTGGCATTTACTGTTGTCACATTACTTCAGATCAGTTGTCACAGTCAACTCTGGCAGGATTCAGGATGAAGAACACATCAAATACTTAGTTTGACTTCATTATAATTTTGCACTTTTGATTTGGTCTTCAGTTTGGAAAAACAATTGTTCTTTCATGCAACTCAAGCTTGTGTAACTGTTTCCCTACTGTGGCTCACCATTAATAGCTAGGCTTTGGTCTAGCCTCCAATCTATGGAGTTGGTAAGTTTACAGCAGGTTTGAAATACAGCTCATGGTGTCTGAAATGGTGGGTTGAAGGGAGCCATTACTGCAAAGGTTGGTGTGCCCTATTTTTGTTGAGTGTTCCATCTGTGCATTGATCTAAGACTTGTATATGGAAGGACTGCAAACCAGTGGCGTAACCAGAGTTATGGGGACCCGAGGCAGAAATCCCCCCCCCCATTATATAAACATTCACTCTGGTCATAAGCAGACAACATATAGGCCCAGGCATTTTGGACTGAGCAGCCCTCATTTTTTTTCTACACAGCGCATATTACTGTATATATTGCATACATATATATATTGTCCCAGCTCACATATAAATATTGTCCCAGTTCATACATATATATATATATATTGCTCCAGCTCTCACACATATATATATTGCCCCCAGCTCTCTCACACACACACACATATATATGTATTGCCCCCAGCTCACACATATATATATATATATATATATATTGCCCCAGCTCACATATATATATTGCCCTCAGCTCATACATATATAGATGGCCCCAGCTCTCAAATATTGCCCTCAGCTCAAATATATATTGCCACCAGCTCGCCTATATTGCCCCCCAGCTGTCTTCTGCTCTGCCAGGCTCCTCCAAGTGCTCTTCTTACCTTGAGCAGCCGCCAGCAATGATGTTGTGAACTCCGCAATCTCAGGAGATCGCGGCTCCTGGATCCCAACAAGCGGCCGGACCACAACTCTTTGCCGTCAGCCGTTCGAGGTAAGAAGAGCACTCGGAGGAACCTGGCAGAGTGCCGAGCAATGCCCCACGGAAACTGGCCGGCAAGTCAGCCCAGCGCTGGCTTCCGGTATCGGGGGCATCTGCACGAGTACCAAGTACTCGTGCAGATCCCGGTATCAGTGCATCCTTAGTGGCATAATAGGGGGCCGGCACTCCCCCTCAGCCCTGCACCCGGGGCAGCTGCACCGGCTGCCCCCCCGGTTATTATGCCACTGCTGCAAACACTATCACAACCTCAGTTTTTACATATCTGCAGAAGCCAGGAGATAGCTCATTATGTAAATGAGCTTAAAACCACAGCAAAACCTGTGAATTTAGAGAATTACTATGTTAGTTAAAGAAAGACAGAATTGTATGTGTATATATCAGATAATAGACTGATGAAAATATGACTTGGAGAGTAAGACCTGAATCTGGAAAAGGAATAAACATTGTGTAAATCAGCCATACTCGTAAGTCACAAGCCAAAGGTTTAATTACTGAGACCTGTAAATCAACTGAGGTGTAAGCAAAAAATGTAAAATGGAGAAAACAAAGTGGCAAAGAACAAAAGGAAACAGAATGTATAATACACAGATAAAAAGCAAAGACTTTCAGGGTTATTCAAAGAGATCTGAATGGCTGCCGAAAGGGAACCTTTCTTTTGAGAGGGTGGTGGATACATGGGACAGCCTTCCAGTTGAAGTGGTAGAGGCCAAAACAGTAATTGAATTTAAGCAAGCATGCGATAGGCATAAGGCTATCCTAAACAAAAGATAAATCCAGGTAATTGGGCAGACTAGATGGGCGTTTCCATGTAATTGGGCAGACTAGATGGGCCGACATTTTTCTATGTTTCTTGGCCATTCGGCTATCCAGAGAGCAGGCAATTCGCCAAATCTTGGCGAATTGCCTGCACATACGGTGCCTGTTCGAGGGCAGTGAAATCCCCATAGAGAAGCAATGCTTCCGCTATTCAGAGAACACAAACCAGCAGTGAAAGGTTCCCTAGATGCCATGTCATTCGGTGGTTTAATTCGGCATGTTTATTCAGGCGAATCCCATAGGCTTCAATGTTAAAACTATTCCCGTTTTAATTCAATATCTAGTAAACCGTTGATTATAATATTCTGCAGTAAAGAGTCTCTTATTTATAGATTTTTTAGGATATTGTAAGCATTTTTCGGGGTTTAATTTTTTTTAAAACAAATTCCGTTTTTTTTTTTACTTTACTTATTTTTTCTGTAACAGCCCTTTTTATTATCATTCATTGGACCTCATATGTAAATTTCAGACATTTTCACTTAGTAGTTTGTTTGCAAACAGCGTTTCGACTTTTTAAACATTCAAGCGAACTGTTTTTCTAATTTATTCGTCTGCAGTGTCGGCTTTTTCCGGCGTCTGTGCTGCGTGTGATCGACTCCTGCTCGGGTTTTTCTGGAAATTTCGGCAGGTTAATCCAGATGTTTTTGCGGGTTTTGGCGTGCATTCGCCCTCGTTTTGCAGTGAGTTTTCGACTGGTTTGCGGCGACCTTTCCTTGCAGTTCGGGGACCCTGTGGTGCTTGCTGAATACACCACAGGGTCGCCGAAATGGGATCGCCGAATCAAACTGAATTGAAGAGAACGAAAAGTCACCGAACGTGCGGTGGCTTTTCGACTCTCTTTGAATACCCCTGATAGTAAGTGATGTAGTACTGAACATTAACCACTGCCTTGCATATGGGTAGAACTGTAAAATATATGATAAACCAAATCATTTTGCAAGCAAATGCACAGGAAAACAAGGTCTCAGAGTGAATTAAGAGATAACAGAGGAAATTTATAAAGATACTGCTACAGAATGAGCAAAAAAAAGTTCGGAACCTTACACTATAGGTAGAAAACATCAAAATGCCATTAAATTAGATGCTGGAGCTCAAGATAATGTGATATAAGAGACTGCATTTATTTATTTTATTCACATTTTATAGAAGAGACTGAGTTTAAACTTAGTCTTTATTACAAAGTCTTTCATATATACTGTATACTGTATATATGTTACGGGTAAAGTCCGGAGTGCGGTTAATCCTAGGATTAACCGGGTAATCCTGACATTACCCAAAACCGCTGGGTAAAGCTGCAAAAAAATGAAAATTTCGGACTTTACCTGGGTAATTTTAGGACTAACCAACTGCCCTTGGGTAACAGTCTGGAAGAGCTTAAAAATTCGCACGTTACCCGGATAATGTGCAAATCTGAAGCTTCACCCGGGTAATCTGAGGACTATCCACAGCTTCACCTGGATAATCTGCAGAGCATCCAACCCCGCTTGGGTAGCAGTGAATTTTGCTATTATCAAGGGATATTATCAACGAAAATGGCAAAAGACAAACATTAAAATGTATTGTGGATATAATGAATATACAGAGTAACAGGATATGTTTCTTATATGAATGTGAGCTACATGATCTTCATTATGTGTCATATGTGCTTATATACAGTATCATTTATAAAACATAATAACCATCAGGTTACTCTTTATATAATATCTTTATCGTCATAAATTAATTTTCAGACAATTAACGCACAGAGTTACATGACGGTTATTTAGTGTGGTTTGTGACTGTGGATACAAATTCATTAAAAATTAACAAAAAAACACAATTTGTTATCAGTCAGATAACAGTTTGCAGCTTTATCCGGGTAATCCTCTGAATTCAGTCATCTGTAACCTGCTGAAAACCCAAGAAAAGTGGAGTACCCAGAGGCGTTTGGATACTTTGCAGATTACCCGGATGAATTTGCGATGTTTCGTTGCACATCACACTTTATCCAGCAACACTAGGGTAATGTGCGAATTACCCGGTTAAAATAGAGCAGAAACGCAAGGTACCCAGAGGCCTCTGGATACTTTACAGATTACCCGAGTAAAGTCTGAAATTTCATTTCAATTTGGACTTTTGCTAATGAGGCCTGGGTAATCCTAGGATTACCCGGGTAATCCTAGGATTAACCGCACTTCGGGCTTTACCCGTAACATATATATATTACACGGGGAGGGTAGCACTCAACCTTTGCTAAGCACTCAATGTATGGGTGCATCTCAAGACAATGTAATTATTACAAATCTGAGTCAGAACCATGGACAGTCGCCGATGGAGAAACACATATTATCGATCTATTTCTTCATATCAGCACCATGGATAACGACAGGCTTGTTACTATCCATGGTACTAATACTGACAAAATGTATTGTATCAAAATTCATTGCCGAACAGAACACATACGGACGGACTGTAAGAAGATAATCCAGCTGTATGTGTTCTGCAAAGAAAAAAACAGACCTCATTATATATTTAAAATAAGTTAATAATATTAACCCAAAAATTCCCAAAAAATGCAAAAATAATCCTAACAAATAAATAAATGCAGACACTTCTTGCTGTAAGTGAAAAAATAAATGCTTTAAGATATATTTAATAAAAACGGGAATTTTGCACTGGAACAAGTGAAAAAAGTGACGGATGATACGAAGTTCTGAAATCAGCAACGGAACCGAAACGGACTCGAAACGATATGAAAATACGCTGTCCGAAATTAATCGAAACAGACTGAAATCGCGAATAGAACGAAAATGACTTGCGATTTTGCAAATTTCATGTCCATACGAAATAGTGAATTTTTTTTGTTTCATATCGGGAAATATTTCTGATGGTGTGTATTTTGTTGCCGGTCCGGTTCAGAACATCAGATGAATCCGAAGCACTGAATCGGCCCGTTTCATGAGAAAAATGAATCGGTACGAAACGCACATCCCTACTTTCCCGCAATATTTCTGTAAAGGATAAACTAATATATAAAAATGAGCATATACATACATTATTTTAATCTTTTAACTAGCTGAAAATAATACCATAGATACTCGAGTATAGCGCGACCCGAATAGAACGCGATGGATAGAGATTTATTATGGAAATGAGAGAATACTCAAGACTCGATTATAACGCGAGGAACAAAATTTTACTGTACCAGTAAACCATTAAAATCCTTCCATGTTCTCTTAACACAGTCAGGCTACCCCTCAGGCCAGGGTGCTCTGCTCTAGAATGATTGCAGTTGTTACGAAATCTGCCGGCCACCCATCTTTACCAGCGATTATATGGCCGGCGGAGGCGAGCGTGGTGAATGATTGGCTTAAACCTAGCGTGCCCTCTGGCTGTGATGGATCCCACCTCTCGCGAATCCGGGAGTTCCTGAAGTGTTTGCAAGCATCAGGGAACTTCCACGAGACTTGGGATCCAGAGCAAGGCAAGTGTTTTTTGTTTTTTTTGTGGGGTTTTTTTTAGATGCAATGCGGATGTCTCGACTATAATGCGACCCCTCCAATTTTAAAGTAAACTTTGTCACCAAAATCTAGCGGTATACTCGAGTATCTACAGTAATCTTTATTTAAAATTTGTATTTTGCCTTACCTTTAAGTGTTTTCTATGTATTCTATGCTTCAAATGTTATGATACCATTTTTTCAACAAAAAGCACTTGCAGGGTTATTCAAAGAGAGCTGAACTGGCCTTGAAATAACACCGTACAGTGAATTTCCCCATACGGTGCAATTTCGTGGCCATTCAGCTATTCAAAAGCTGGCAATTCGCCAAATATTGGCGAATTGAAACCGAAATACGGTGATCTTCGGCAGCAGCAGTGAAATCCCTCAGAGAAACAATGGTTAATCTATTCAGAGAACACCGAACAGTACCGAAATGTCAGTGAAATGCCCTGCTGTTCGGTGGTTTTATTCAGCAGGTTTAGTCAGGCGAATCCCATCATAGCTTCAATGTAAAAAATATTCCCGTTTTTATTGAATATTTATTAAACCATTTATTATTTTAATTTGCAGCAAAATGTTTCTTTTATTTATTTATGTTTTAGGCATTTTTTCAGAATTTTTCAGTGAAACTTTTTTCTGTTCTTTTTTAAATATCTTTTTTTTCTTTCTGTAACAGACCTATTTATTATTCTTCAGAGGACCTTATATGTAATTTTCAGGCATTTTCGTGCAGTAGCTTTTTTGCAAACAGCTTTTGAAAGTTGCGGTTGTTTTTTTTTACCCCGATTTTCAGCTTGGTGGCTTTTTACAGCGGCTGGTCCTTGCTTTGGTGGATTGTCATCTTTTTTCCGATGCATTCAGCGTTTTTGTGGTGGATCATTGGGTGCATTCGTTTTTTTCTGGTGGTTTTTCGGGTCATGCCAATTTTTTTTTTCAGTCGGTTCTGCTGTGTTTTTTCCGATCAATGCGGTGGTTTTTCGGATTTGTTTTTTTCGAATGCTGAATTCACCGCACGGTCAGGGAATTTGATTCCCCGAACTGCAGAGAAATTTCTGTGCTCTTTGAATAACCCTGAATGTATTTAAAGGGTTAAGCAATGTTAGTTTACCAACTTGTGAAAGACATACAGGGTTATTCAAAGAGAATCGAAAAGCCACCGCACGTTCGGTGACTTTTCGTTCTCTTCAATCCGGTGCGATTTGGCGATCCAATTTTCGGCGACCCTGCGGTGTATTCAGCAAGCACCACAGGGCCGCTATAATGCAGGGAAAAGTCGCCGCAAACCCGCCGAAAACTCACTCCAAAACGAGGGCGAATGCACACCGAAACTCACAAAAACATCTGGATTAACCCCGCTGAAGACACCGGAGAAAAACGAGCAGGAGCCAATCACCGCCCCGGAATAACCCGACACCACAGACGAAGGAGGTGAAGAAAAAAAAAAACAGTACGCTTGAATGTTTGAAAAGTGAAACTCTGTTTGCAAGGAAACTAATGAGCAAAAATGTCTGAAATTTACATATGAGGTCCAATGAATGATAATAAAGAGGGCTGTTACAGAAAAAGAAAAAACGTTTAAAAAAAAAATCAAACACAAATTGGCCAAAATTCCCAAAAAATGCTTAAAATATCCCAAAAAATCTATAAGTAAAGAAACTTTTTACTGCAGAATATTATAATCAACGGTTTATTAGATATTGAATTAAAATGGGAATATTTTTAACATTGAAGCCTATGGGATTCGACTGAATAAATCGGCCCCATGAAGCCACCGAATGGCAGGGCAATTCGGCAACTTTTCACTGCTGAGTTTTGTTCTCTGAATAGACGAAGCTATGGGGATTTCACTGCCCTGGAACAGGCACCGTATGTGCAGGCAATTTGGCGAACTGCCTGCTCTCTGTATAGCCGAATGGCCAAGAAAGGTAACGAACGCTGATTTTCAGCATTCGGTTCCCTTTCGGCAGCCATTCGGATCTCATTGAATAACCCTGATAACCTGGTGAAAAGAGTACTAATGAATAAATAAAACTGGACTTGATCCAGAACATGACAGCTTGATTAAAGAATGCAGTGAATTCAATCGATATGGTTGTCTGCCCAGTGAACACACCATCAAGATAGTCAAAATGGTACTTCCACTTGTACATTCCTGTAGAAAAGTGCAATTAGCACCTAAAGACCAACTGGAAGCAAAGCTTGATAAAATGGAAAGCACTGGAGTCATTGCAAAAATAGATGGACCAACTGAGTGGGTAAATTGTTGGAATTGTCTGGAAATTGTAGATCAGAAAATGGGAAAATTACAGATTGCCTGGATCCGTCACAATCCTCATGAAGAGATGATGTCACAATTTGCAAATGCTAATTTGAAAGCTTCGTCTGGATCTTGGCAATTGAAGTTGGATGAAGTCCGTTCAAAATAGTATACGTTCAACTCTCCATATGCCAGATACAGCATTCATTATTATTAAAGAACCAGAAAACACAACACATTTCCTGTTTTCTAGAACCTTTTTTTATTTATCACAAGTAAGATCAAGAACATGTACATAATGTAAAATATCAGCAAACTATAGAATGGACATAAATCAAGCGCTTAGAAGAATGTACATAGGTTTGGTGAATACAAATGCCAACTAATTCTGTCAACTAAACTACAGAAATAAAACCTTATGAAACCATAGCAGCAGTATAATGCCAAGAAAAATCTAAATAAATAAAAATAAAATAGAAAATTATGAAGGGTAGAGGAACATATACTCATTATACCAAATTACTTTTGATCAAAAGATATTGTGTCTTGTTCTAGGTAAATGAAGTAACTGCCGTGGATGGAAAAGACTTTTCTACAAGTCCCTCAAGACTTTTACAGTTTGACCCAGGTAACTATGTAAAACCTTGTAACTATATCTCATTTGTCCTTTAAGTTGTTTGAATCCGCCTCTTGGAGCCTATACCAAATGAGTTGTTATAGTTAATGAGTCAAACTTTACGTATGCTATCTTGACTGACTACTCCACTTGACAAACTTTGGGCCTGATTCCAATCGAGACGCAAACAGGGAGATAGTAAGGTTGAAAACCTGTGCTAGCAGATTTCCATTACCGTCTACCTATTACCAATGTTATTCCAATCCAGCCATGCTAATTGCGAATGGCTCTAAACAATTCTGAACCACAGGCACATACCAGCATCGGTGCTGCGTGCCACTGCGGGTATTTGCTCCTGTAGTCCATAGGACTTCATGGAGCCCTGCATGTCCCTGAGCAGGCTCTGTGAGAGTTTGATTGTGATAAAAAAACGAGAGGTTTGTGAGGGTCCTGAGGACGAGCAATGGCACTAGTGACCTGCTCTACGGTGGGGCCCGCTCAGGTCTCACAGGGTTTTTGCTCAATTGTGCCATTAGAGGGACGAATGCTCCATATGCAAATCAGCCTGCTCTCACCCAGAAAGGGTGGTCAGTGCTGATTGCCAAGGACGTCATCCCTGCACGAGAGATGCAGCAACCCCCAACGATCGTTTCGTCCTTGTTAGGCCTAGTCAGGAGTGTATAGCTAACACCCCTCTAGGCACCTCGAGCAACGGGTCCACGTCTGGATTACCCTGTATACTTGTAGTGAGAAAAAAGAGAGGTTGGCAATGTATGTGATTGTAGGACTTTGAAAAACAGTAATAAAGATCTTTTTGCATTCACATACTATATACTTTCCATCACTATACATTTAAAAGGTGTAAATATGAGATAGAGATGGACTGTGGCCATAAGGGATTCTGTACCTCTTTTCTCAATACGTTATAAGTGATACTCTGGGGACAAATAAATATTGTGCATAGGTGTCAGTGAAGGCTTGTCTATTGAGACAATTGGGAAGCACCCCACCATTTGTTTTTGTGGGGGGAAAAGCAAAACAATATTAAACAAAGTTTTATTTAATCAGAGATGGTTCTTTATGTTTTCTCTTTGGATGAGGATGTTCACATTTTAATATTCACGTGTCACTTACTGTAGAATAGCATTTTTTTCTTAACAGTAATGGTAATTTAGAGCAACAGAAAAAAAGAATGAAAACCACTAGATTTCAAACTAGCTGTGACTCATCTTTCCAGAGTTTCCTGACTGAGGATGCTATGTGTTCTGTGGGTTCAGGTTGATCACGAGATGGGTTGTTCATTTATATTGATGGACTTGTAAATATAAATATGTTTGGGAAGTCATTTTTAAAGGGTGGATACTGGCTATCTCCAGCTTAAAAGGTTATCAGCCACAATTGACAGGTGTGCAGGAATAACAGGCAGACTTGCATCTATGGAGGAAGTTGGTCTGAATCCTGGCTTTGCATGCTGCAAGTGCACATTTGTAATTCATAAATAGCCTGCTATGTTTTTATGTCTATTATATTATTTAGCTTTAGGTCTAGTCCTAAAAATAAGTGAGGGAACTCTCCAAGATTTTGTTTCCCACTTCACCAATGATGTGTCTCATGTAACCCACCACCCCACATGCAAATTTGATATTAATCTATATCTATAAAAGGAAAAGTACAGACTGACTGACTCATTGAAGCCCAGTTTAAATCGTTTAACATAGGACCATGAAATTTTGAAGGTACATTGTTTTTATGACGTAGGTCAGTGGCGACTCTAGGAACAATATTTAGGGGGGGCACAGAAGATACCGCAGTCAAAACTGGGGGGGCACTAATAATTTTCACCACTAAATCATATCACTGAATAAAACTAAGGGCCCAATCACCTGTGTGAGCTAAAACACCATCGCTAAAGGAAACATTTAGCGCGAGTTGCTAAAACATAGTGCCTGACGACCCACGAACAGATCACCTTGTCTGCAGTAGTCCATGAACAAGGTCGTTTAGCGCACGCTAGGGAAACTCTAAGACCCGAGCTGAGACCCAGCGCTAATGCGGTTGTGTACAGGATAGAACGGTTTTTTTTCCAGTGCCGGGCCATACCTATCCCCCGCCCTCACAAGCTTGAATATGAACACATCCAGTGAATAACCTCACACCCCTGCATTATTAAAATCATCCAAGGTGGCCGTATCAACCATGGTTTGATGCACACATATATTAAGGCTGATGGGCATTGCATGATAAATGCCACCCAACAGCAGGTAGAATCATTACACTGCATTTAATAGATCCAAAAGGAAGGCCAGGTGAGCGACAAAAATTTCCCTGCTGCAGCATATAAATAATACATGTTTCAGGGCAAGACTTATTCACATGTCCCTTTAAACATGGTCCACACAGTCACCCTAATAATCAACCGCTTCCATACTATGAATAACCCCCAGCATAAAATGTTTAAAATTAGGCAATATATTAGAATTAGGATATATGTGGATAAAGGATACTTTTATAATAGAGCCAACTGCAACGACAATGCGGACCAGATCCATTGCTATAGTGTATGGAGCCAAGAGAACACCTGTGCTGCATTCCTTTCAATTGCCTGTTAATTTTGGGCGAAGATCTGTTTTTTTTGGAGTTAGCACCAGGGTTAAGCAATAGGTAAAATGGTGCAATTAGCGCCCCTCAAAAAATTAGCGCTGGCACCAACTGATCTGCTAGCTGCAAAAGCGCTAGAGATCTCTAGCGCTCCCCTTGTTAAGTAAAGGACGCGGAAAGTACAGTAAGCTTGAGCTACAAATCGCTAATAGCAATGCGCTAAGTGATTTTTCCCGTTTGTAGCGAGAGGCAAAAGATCTGTTGGTCAGGCGCTAGACTCGATTAACCTGGCGCTAACGCAAAACCATGCCGACGCAAGGGTTAACTCACACCAGGTAATAGTGCCCTAAATAAGTATATATAAATAAGATTCCAAAAGCCCAGAGTAATGTGATGTAATGATGCCTTTTTATTGTACTAACATGATACTTTATTTGCCGCAGTTCGGCAGTTTTCGCTGAATGTCTGATTGCTCCTTCAGCGACTCCACTTTTAGCAAATTACAGTGACCATTCGCTAAATAGGGAATTCACTTTATTTTCGGCGAAATAAATTCCCCGAAATGTGACAAAAAGCAGAGGATCTAAAGATGATTAGACCCTTTAGATTCTAACTTCCATAATAACCCCTGAAATGCCATAAACCCAGGGAAATACAATAAAAATAATAAACAATGTGGCATTTAGCCTACTCAATAACCCCTAAAATGCCATTGATCAAGGTAAAACATGAAATGAATACACTGTGAGGCATATAGCTAACACATTAACCCCTAAAATGCCATTAATCAAGGAAAAAATAAAATGTATAATGTGAGGGATGAAGCCTACCCATTAACCCTTAATATACAACTAAACCAAGGCAAAAACTAATGTAATACACAATGTAATGTATAGTCTGAACATTAACCACTTCACTGCTGAGACATTTCAACCCTGTGAAAATGCTTAAGTTTAAGTGCCTGTTATTATTTAATGTTTTTGACTTTTATTTCAAACGGAATATGGTCATGTTGGGTATCATTGGAAAGGCCAGAATCTGCTCTTTCCAATGACACCTAGATCGTCCATATACGATGCACAGGGACGGATAAACACTGGTCCGAAGAAGTGTGGGAAGCTGGAAGCTGATTTTTGGTGGGGGGGCACATGGGGGGGCAAGGAATAACCTAGGGGGGGCAATTGCCCCCCCTTGCCCCCCTGTAGAGTCACCTATGACGTAGGTACCCACTAAGGAAGGCTTTTTGGAAATTCCACCCCTAAGGGGGTGAATAAGAGGGGTAAATATTTTAAACAGGATACCTATATCTCAAAAAAACGAAGAAATTAGTATTTACAATCTTCTAAAAAATAAAGAAAACTCATGTTTTACCATTTTCCAAAAATCCAAGTGGGGGGAGGTGAAAAAAAAGAATTTTTTTTTTACAGGGTTATTCAGAGAAAGGTGAAACTCTGGAAAACTTTTGGAGAAGTGAAAATTCTAGGTCAAAATAGCTGATTTGGAAAGTGAGATCTATAGGAGAATTTTTCTGGTTTGGCTATTTATACCTAGAATTTTCACTTTTCCAAAAGTTCTCCAGAGTTTCAGCTTTCTCTGAATAACCCTGTCATCTCAAAAACAGAAGATGTTACAGATGGGAAAATTGATATTTAGATTCTTCTTTAAAAATTAAAAAAAACATGTATTTTACCTTTTCTGAAAATCCAGTGAAGGGGGGTTAAAAGGGGGTGAATACTTTTATCAGTATACCTATATTTTAAAAAAACAAAGATGTTACAGATGTGAAAATTGGTATTTAGATTCGTCTTGAAAAAAAACACGTGTTTTACCATTTTCCAAAAATCCAGTTAAGGGGAATGATAAAAGGAGGGTGAATACTATTAACAGTATACCTATATTTCAAAAATTAAAAAGGTTACAGGCGTGAAAATTGGTGTTTACAATCTTTTTGAAAAATTAAAAAACGTGTTTTACCATTTTCCGAAAATCCATTTAAGGGGGGGTAAAATGTGGGGTGAATATTTTAAACCGGATATGTATATATAAAAAATTGAAGATGTTACAGATGTGAAAATAAACATGTATTTTACCATTTTCAGAGAATCCAGTTAAGGGGGGGTTGAAAAGGGGGAGAATATTTTTTATCAGTATACCTATATTTCAAAAACCAGATTAACATCTGCAATAAACATTACTTATTACTTTTCTGACATCAACCTGTAAATTATATTTCGTACAGTTTGGACAAAAATCTCATGTTTCTTCTAAAAACAATTGTGACACATTTCAAAATCTACGCAAGTGAAGCCGCGAGCAAAAGCTAGTATTTAACTATAAAGATAGGCTATTTTAGGGCATCAATATGAAAATTTTAACAAATATTATATATGTCCAGTGATGTAATAATGAAATATACAATTTAAAGAGTGTGTAGGCAAAAGGGAACTCCGTTCCACCTGAAAATATAATGCAGGAACTGCATTCCCATTTGAGTTGACCCCTGGTATATAGACAAACCAATGCTTTTACATCACAACCTTGTCCTTTACTTCTGTATTGTGGTCTAGTTTAGGTATGCTAAATAATTTTTTTCAGATTTTTTTTACCACAAACTAGAAGTCACATTTTGGAGTTTTGCAAATTTTTATTTTTTTTCTGACTCAAATACGTTTTTATCTACATAGAATCATTAAGGTTATTGTAAGTCTACATGTATTCTAAAACACCTTCAGGTCTATTCAAAGAAAGGTGAAACTCAGGAGAATGACTGTAAAAGTGAAAATTCTAGGTCAAAATAGCCAAACCAGAAAAATTTATCTCACTTTCCAAATCGGCTATTTGGTCTAGATTGTTCTCTTCTTCTGCCACTTCTCCTGGTTTTCACCTTTCTCTGAATAACCCTGATAATCTTAGGACTCCAGATTTTATTTCTTATTTCTCTTATTCTTCTGTTTATAACTGTATTATTTCACTGTTGCTGAAAACAATATAAAAAAGTCACCCTGTCAATTTGATAATACGTAGAATATTTTATATTATATTTCTTGAAAAATAGGGGGATATCTAAAATGCAAAAATGGAAAAATATAGGGTAAACCCCCTAACACCAAGTGGTTAATAAATAAGCCAACTGCACACTCACAAGCGTCATGATGGTTAGGCACATGAGTAGCCAATTAGACTATTCTTTCTTAATTTTTCATTTCCATATGGCTCCAATTACCATGTCAGAAAGAGAATATTGCAATAATTGTGAAGAACCATAAATATATTCATAAATCATCCAATTTATTGCGCTTACAGTAATTAAAATCTTTATCGCATATACTGTATAAAATCACCCGATCCCAGAAGTTCACTCGGAGCCTAGGTCCAGCAGGCTCAGGGTCTGTCACTCAAAGGAAGAAGTCTTATAGACGAAACGCGTTGAGTGACGGACCCTGAGCCCGCTGGACCTAGGCTCCGAGTGAACTTCTGGGATCGGGTGATTTTATACAGTATATGCGATAAAGATTTTAATTACTGTAAGCGCAATAAATTGGATGATTTATGAATATATTTATGGTTCTTCACAATTATTGCAATATTCTCTTTCTGACATGGTAATTGGAGCCATATGGAAATGAAAATGAAGAAAGAATAGTCTAATTGGCTACTCATGTGCTTAGGCTAGGGTCAGACGAAAGCATTTTTCCCTGCGAACGTGAAAAAGTGCGTCCGAACGCATTGATGTATTTTTTCACGGAATGCGCAAAAACGGTCAGACGACGCGCATTTTCGGGCGTGATTTTGTACAGATCGTCAATAAAACTCTTTTTGCGTCTGGACGTTATGTAGGCTGGACATTAGCAGTGTCTGACATCTCCTAATCACGCACACACGCCGCTATGCCGCAGCTGCGCACTCAGTACGTCAGTACTAGCAGTTCAGCGTTCTCAAAAAAATGCGTTCAAATTCCACTTGCGTTGCACGGCCGGACTTTTGTGCGGCCGTACATCGTATATTGGCCGTCATTGCCCGTCATCTGCTGCTAGTGCGGCCGTAATTATGTGCGCCAGAACGCACGTTAAAAGTGCGCTGGTCTGACCCCAGCCTTAACCATCGTGACGCTTGTGAGTTTGCAGTTGGCTTATTTATTAACCACTTGGTGTTAGGGGTTTTAGGCTAGGGTCAGACGAACGCATTTTTCGTGTCGTCCGTGAAAAAGTGCGTTCGAACGAATGGACGTATTTTTTCACGGAATACGCGATAGCGGTCATACGATGCGCATTTTCATCTGTGATTTTGTACGGATCATCAATAAAACCCTTTTTGCATCGGGACGTTATGTTGGCTGGACATTAGCAGCATCTGACGTCTCCTAATCACACACGCCGCTAGCAGACGCAGCGCACTCTGTACGTCCGTACTAGCGGTTTGATGTTCTCAAAAAAATGCGTTTGTTTGCCACTTGCGTTGCGTGGCTGCACTTTCGTGCGTCCGTACTTCGTATATTGCCTGTCATTGCCCTTCATTTGCTGCTACTACGGCCGTAATAAAGTGCGGCTGCACGCGCGTTTGCACTGTGTTCGTCTGACCCTAGCCTGACCCATAGGCGTGCGCAGCCTATTGCATTAGGGTGTGCACCCAAAAGTTCAAACACACACAAATATATATATATATTCATGCACCCTTATGCAAACATACACAGACACACACTCACGCATTTAGCCAAAATATATAATTACTATAGGGGTTATTCACAGAGCGTCGAAATGTCGCCGACTGTTGTTCCCCGCACTTCGGGGAATCAAATTGCCCCACCCTGCGGTGAATTCACCATTCACCGCAGGGCCCCCAAAGTGCAGAGAATCAGCCACTCGCAACAGGAACCAGGATGCCGAGATCGGCCGGAGGTGACTGCAAGAGGATAGCGAGGGAGTGCAGGGACAGGTATGTAACAGCCCAGGTGTGGCTCGGGGTTACTGCTTTCAGCATTGAAATTTAACCCCGAGCCACACTCGGGAAAACCGCCAGGGGGCTGAATAAATGCACCGATTTTGACATAAAAATTTAAAAATCAGACCGCCAGGGAGGTTAACCTTCTGCTGCCAAGCACCAATATTTAGTCTCCTACCTGTATCTCACGATGCTTTATTCACTATTCTTACTTTGTGGAGTGCAGGCAGAAGATATAGTAGCAGCGATTCTAGGAGCAATACCAGCCTTTTGGATGCAGGGCAAGGGTCAATGCCGGGCTGAGAGAAGGACACAGGTGCCGAATTTTACACACAGCAGCCTGTTTAAAGACATTTAAATGCATTTACACACACAGCCATTCAGTGCAGTCAACACAGAATCCACAGCAATAAAACCCCCAACCATGTGCGGTGTGTATGAACGAATCACAGAATCCACAGCAATAAAACTCACAGTAAGGTGCAGAGTATATGAGCATACCATAGAATCCACAGCAATAAATCCCCCAGCAATGTGCGGTGTGTATGAGCGTATCACAGAATCCACAGCAATAAAACCCCAGTAAGGTGCAGTGTGTATGAGCGTATCACAGAATCCACAGCAATAAAACCCCCAGCAAAAGTGCGGTGTGTATGAGCGTATCACAGAATCCACAGCAATTAAACCCCCAGCAAAGTGTGGTGTGTATGAGCGTATCACAGAATCTACAGCAATAAAACCCCAGTAAGGTGCAGTGTGTATGAGCTTATTACAGAATCCACAGTAATAAAACTCACAGTAATGTGCGGTGTGTATGAGCGTATCACAGAGCTACACAGCAGTAAAACCCACAGTAATGTGCGGTGTATATGAGCGTATCAAAGTCCACAGCAATAAAACCCACAGTAATGTGCAGTGTATGAGCGTATCAAAGTCCACAGCAATAAAACCCCCAGTTTAAATACAAAAGTTGCCCCCTCTCCTGCTTACCTTTCTTTTCTTGAGTATTGCTGGTCCAGAAGCAGGCCCAGACTGGGGATAAAAACCAGCCCTGGAAAAAATTTCATACCAGCCCCAGTAATATGCAGTGTGTTTGAGGGTATCGCAAAGCAGTACAGTAATAAGCAGCTCACATTTGATATATTGCCACCAGCTCACATGGATATATTGCCCCAGCTCACATGAATATATTGCCCCCAGCTCACATGGATATATTTGCCCCAAGCAGCTCATACATAGAATAGAATATAAGAATATAGAATATTTGATACAGTCCTAACCTCAACATCTGAGGAAAGGGATGTTGAAAAAAATTTCATACCAGCCCCAGTAATATGCAGTGTGTTTGAGGGTATCGCAAAGCAGTACAGTAATGTGCGGTGTGTTTGAGGGTATTGTGAGCTGTACAGTAATGTGCCGTGTGTTTGAGGTTATCGCAGAGCTGTACAGTAATGTGCGGTGTGTTTGAGGGTATCACAGAGCTGTACAGTAATAAGCAGCTCACATTTGATATATTGCCACCAGCTCACATGGATATATTGCCCCCAGCTCACATGGATATATTTTCCCCAAGCAGCTCATACATAGAATAGAATATAAGAATATAGAATATTTGATACAGTCCTAACCTCAACATCTGAGGAAAGGGATTTAGGGGTTATTATTTCAGAGGATCTAAGGGTAAGTAGTCAATGTAATAGAGCAGCAGGAAATACTAGCAGAATGCTTGGCTGTGTAGGGAGAGGTATTAGCAGTAGGAAAAGGGAAGTGCTCATGCCACTGTACAGAGCACTGGTGAGACCTCACTTGGAGTACTGTGTGCAGTACTGGAGACCGTATCTCCAGAAGGATATAGACATCTTAGAGAGAGTTCAGAGAAGGGCTACTAATATGGTGTACGGCTTGAAGGAGAAAAGTTACCAGGAAAGGCTTAATGATCTTAACATGTACCGCTTGGAAAAAAGACAAGACAGAGGAGATATGATAGAAACATTTAAATACGTAAAGGGAATCCACAAGGTAGAGGAAGGGAGTATATATAAATGGAAACAAAGTAGCAAAACAAGAGGACATAGTCTTAGATTAGAGGGGCAAAGGTTTAAAAGTAACATCAGGAAGCATTATTTTACTGAGAGGGTGGTGGATACATGGAACAGCCTTCCAGTAGAAGTGGTAGAGGCCAAAACAGTCATTGAATTTAAGCAAGCATGGGATAGGCATAAGGCTATCCTAAACAAAAGATAAATCCAGGTAAAGTATCCATGTAATTGGGCAGACTAGATGGGCCGAAAGGTTCTTATCTGCCGACATTTTTCTATGTTTCTATGTTTCTATGGCTATATTTGCCCCAAGCAGCTCATACAGGGCTATATTTGCCCCCAGCAGCTCATACATGGATATATTTGCCCCCAGCAGCTCATACATGGATATATTTGCCCCAAGCAGCTCATAAATGGCTATATTTTCCCCAAGCAGCTCATACTTGGATATATTTGCCCCCAGCAGCTCACATGGATATATTGCCCCCAGCTCACATGAATATATTGCCCCCAGCTCACATGGATATATTTGCCCCAAGCAGCTCATACATGGCTATATTTGCCCCAAGCAGCTCATACACAGATATATTTGCCCCCAGCAGCTCATACACGGATATATTTGCCCCCAGCAGCTCATACATGGATATATTTGCCCCCAGCAGCTCATACATGGATATATTTGCCCCAAGCAGCTCATAAATGGCTATATTTTCCCCAAGCAGCTCATACTTGGATATATTTGCCCCCAGCAGCTCACATGGATATATTGCCCCCAGCTCACATGAATATATTGCCCCCAGCTCACATGGATATATTTGCCCCAAGCAGCTCATACATGGCTATATTTGCCCCAAGCAGCTCATACATGGATATATTTGCCCCAGCAGCTCATACATGGATATATTTGCCGCAAGCAGCTAATACATGGCTATATTTGCCCCAAGCAGCTAATACATGGCTATATTTTCCCCAAGCAGCTCATACATGGATGTATTTGCCCCCAGCAGCTCATAAATGGCTATATTTTCCCCAAGCAGCTCATACATGGATATATTTTCCCCCAGCAGCTCATACATGGCTATATTTGCCCCCAGCAGCTCATACTTGGATATATTTGCCCCCAGCAGCTCACATGGATATATTGCCCCAGCTCACATGAATATATTGCCCCAGCTCACATGGATATATTTGCCCCAAGCAGCTCATACATGGCTATATTTGCCCCAAGCAGCTCATACAGGGCTATATTTGCCCCAAGCAGCTAATACATGGCTATATTTGCCCCAAACAGCTCATAAATGGCTATATTTTCCCCAAGCAGGTCATACATGGCTATATTTGCCCCCAGCAGCTCATACTTGGATATATTTGCCCCCAGCAGCTCATACATGAATATATTTGCCCCTAGCCGCTCATACATGGCTATATTTGCCCCGATGCTCATACATGGATATATTTGCCCGAAGCAGCTCATACATGGATATATCTGCCCCAGCACCTCATACATGGCTATATTTGCCCCCAGCACCTCATACATGGCTATATTTACCCCCAGCAGCTCATACATGGATATATTTGCCCCCAGCACCTCATACATGGCTATATTTTCCCCCAGCAGCTCATACATGAATATATTTGCCCCAGCACCTCATACATGGCTATATTTGCCCCAAGCAGCTCATACATGGCTATATTTGCCCCCAGCACCTCATACTTGTATATATTTGCCCCCAGCAGCTCATATAAAGCTATATTTGCCCCTGGCCGCATCACATGGATAGCCGCCGGGACGGGACCCTTCACCCCCGCAGGCCTGGCGGCAGCCTCTGCTTCCCTGGTGGTCCGGTGGCTGTGGGGTGCTGCATTGTGATCTTTGCTTCGCGCACAGACCGCAGAGCATGTCCCACAGTGAGCGAGTGACTGGACATGAACGCCGGAGGTGACCTGTCACCTGACCGCTGGCGCTCTGACACAGTCATTGAGCGCCAGCGGTCAGGTGACAGGTCATCAGCGATCGCCGGCGCTTGTGCCCAGTCACTTACTGTGGGACGTGCTCTGCGGTCTGTGTGCAAAGCACTGATCACAATGCAGCACCCCACAGCCACCGGACCACCAGGGAAGCAGAGGCTGACGCCAGGCCTGCGATACTGAAGGGTCCCGGCGGCTATCCATGGGATGTGGCCAGCCAGGACCCAAAGTGTTCTGCGGGCCTGCGGGGTGTGCCGGGGGCCGGCATTAGGCACACGCCTATGGTTTTACCCTATATTTTTCCATATTATATTTCTTGACTGACAGGGAATTAAAAACATTTCTTTATATAAATGTTCAAGTTCCCCAACTACAGAAAGAGGTCTACTTGCTCAGGTTGGTTAACCAACTCTTCAATTTCCATCTTGCAGAATATTGAAATTTTTTCCGACATGCACATTTTTAGTTAATAGCGTCAATATAATAGGTTTCCATTTGAACCCCTTTTGCACGTAATAATACACTTTTTTAGTCTGCAAATACAAGTCCTTGCTTTTCGTAACAGCAGGAGACTAATGTACTATAACAAAGCTTTATCTTTGTTACATTATACTTAATTAATTAGTAGTAAAACATAGCTATTTGCAGAGAGAATTTGGCATGTTTTTACATTTCCAAAACCTTTTAACTAGAGAGCCCTTCATAAGGCTGCCAACAGAATGACTTTATGCTAACTTCACAGGATAGAATTATCATTTTTGGCTGTTCTGCGGCTAAACATTCTAGTGAGGACATCCAGTGCTAGTTTGGCTATAAAAACGATACTGTCCATTCATCATGTAATTATATTTGGTATCAACAAATGGATAGCCACTTTATCAATTTGTGCTATTATAATTCTTTTTATATTTTAATCAAAAGTGTGTGAAGAAAAGAAAGAGAAAAAGCTATCTTGTAACCGCAACTGGCGTAAGATTCCAGACCTCGCTCGCTTTTATAAAGCCAGTCTGTTTTACTGTGGTTTTTATTTTAAATTATATAAAACATGGTTACTTTAGTTGTCTTTAATATTAAAAAGGAAAACACATCTGTTGCTCTACCTCAATAATACAGAGATCATATTACCATTAAATATAACCAAGAATATTTTTAATAAAATATGGTTAGAACTGCATTTTAGTAAGCCTTCATAAAATCAATGCTATTATTTTACCACTGCTACTATTTTACTATGTTGAGTTAATTCTATTTCTTCAGTAGCACTCGTGAGCAGATCCAGTGCAGATCAGGAGAATAGACTTGTTAGCATTGTATTAGCTGTGTAGTGTTATGGAGAAGGAGTTTTGCTGGCATCAGCTTATATAGACAGAAGATGTCAGGAAACAAGCTTTACGCATAATAAACTAAAAAGATCCCTTTTTCCTTCTTTTTTAAGAGAATTTTAAGAGAATCATAATGTAGTTTAATGATAAATATACTTAGCGTACAATTGAACGATACACAGATATCTCTTTAACTATATCCTAAACAACCTGAGTTTATTTCTGGTTATTCCTTTTTGTTTTTTACATTCCTTGCTTCTGTTCTGTTTATCTTGTGGTTTTCCTTTTCTGTGCTTTAGTAAATTGACCCCTGGCTAATCGTTATGACTATGATTATGCCTTCACCTCTGCTGTGCTGATTTCCTTCTGTAAGGTTCCTGGTTTATATTGTTTATTACCTGAGACTCTGCACTGTCTTGTGTTATCTTCTCCTAGGTCAGATCCAGCTACTCTAAAGACCGGCCTGTCAGTGTTAGGGATTTCTATTGGTTGTACTCTGCAGGAGTCTCTGCCCAGTCTTGTGGTGTCCTTACACCCTGTTATTATACTTATTGTCTGCAGTGGTGTCTCCTGGATTTTGGACTTTTAAACCTGAATATGGGCCCACCTCGGCTCACGCCGGGTGCCACTGTGACAATTCCATGATACCTCACACATCCAGTAAAAATGCGTGTCTAACCTGATTCAGGCTTGTACCAGTTTAGAGGTAATGACAGGCCTCATTGTCTAAAAGAAAGCCAAATAGCACTTCCAAAAAACTCAAATAACTCAATCCCAACATTACTCAATATTAGAAACCTGATGATGTAGCTAGCTGTTTGCAATATGCAAACCTTTACAATCTTAAGAAAGAGAGCCAGCCACAACCTTCTCAAAGGTCAATAAATAATGGCTCCTATTACGCTAAAAGAAATCTACACTGAAATTAAAAAAATATGTACTGCATATTAAATTTCCAGTTCCTGGTGGCCTCATCTCCTTTTACTTTAAGAGAATTTCTGGATTGCCTTCTACCACATATACATTTCTGGTCCTCACATGCTTTTGGAAAGAATATGAGTGGATTGAGAACCATTGGAAGGTGCTGAGTCCCGAATTGGTTTCCAATTCCGGTTTTCAATCCACAAAGCTCAGATTAACGCTCATTGATCTGAGCCTCTGGGCAGGAACTAAACCCTTGCACTCATAAGAAAGAATCAGCCCTCCAAGACCCTCTATCCCTGGAGAGAGGTGAGTGCCCTCAGGCAATGTGACACATCCAGTTGTCACATTACCTTAAAGTAATTCATTATTTTATAGTTGAACATTGCAAGTGTGTCCTATATTGCCAGGTTAAATGTATACTTTATACCAATCTTTTGGTACAACTCTTGAAATTAAGGAATACTGGGAAATTATAGAGCGTAAATTAACATTTACTAAACAAAGCTCCCTAAGTACCCAGAAGTTAATTCCTTCTGTCCCTTAGGTTTTGTTTTGCTCAGCTTTATTAATTGCTGTTGCACTTTGCCCTGTGTCAGTCATATAAAATATATTTAGCATAGGATTTCACACATGTTTTATAACACAAAAAAGTTGTATATGTAGCATATGTTAAGTGATTATCACACGATTTGCAGTAACATTCATATCCAGCTGTTAATAACAATAAAGGTGTTTTCTGACTAGCAATATTTTGCCGGGGGTATTATCGGCAAGCATGTGCGCAAATTAAAAATGTTATGTTCCAGTGCACAGACTGGAATAAAGACTGGAATATAGTTAATCATCATTAGATAACAAGACAGTAAAGATCCTAGGAGTGGTAAAACCTTGCCAAATGTTTAATCATCTAGGAAGTGGTTTCTCAAACACTGTGACAATATGCCAGTCTTATAGGCTCATAGGAAATCGATGCCAATTAGACGGCTGGAGAGCCAGATGTAGCCATGTAGCTTTTAATCTGTGACAGCATAATATTGTAAATTGATGTGTAAATCAATAAAAACATTTTTGAAAAGATGCAAAAGAAAGACTTCATATCCAGCAAAAAGAAAAGTATTTGGTTTAACAACATGAGAGTGAGTTTATAGTCTGGGATTACATTTTAAACCATATGGCATGTGATTTTTCCTCACTATATATGTGTTTTAATACATGTACTTTATATTTTTGCAATACTAAATTTATCAGCTGTGACATAATACAGTTTAAGAAAACATGTAAGGGTCTCAAATTATCATACAGACTGCTGGTTCTAGAAAAAAGTAGAGATGTGCATTCGTTTCGGAAAAATTCGGAATTTGGAACAAAATTCATTAATTCGTATTTCAAAGTACTTCCAAAATAACAAATTGATATGATCCGAATTCGAAACAGTATCTAACGAATTTAATTCGTTTTACTGAGACATCATAATTTGATAAAAAAATTGTGTTCCGTAATTCAAATTGATATACAATTATCGAATCGATATCTAATTGATGTATCAAATTGATGTTTCAACTATCGAATTGATCTTAAATTAAAATACATACAAGTATACAGTCAGCAAACCGGCTGGGTGGAGTAGAGGTAACATCACTGCTCTGCATGGAGAGAGCCTGTGGAGTCATGGGTTCAATCCCAGCAAGCAACTTCTCCAGTAAGTGTCCTTGGGCAAGACACCTAACGGTACATACTCGCCACCCAGGACATACTTGAAAACGAGAGAAATCTCAATGTATCCTTCCTGGTAAAATCCTTTCTCAAAAATAACTTTATGAAACAAATTAATTTTGTTTCACAAGCACCTGTCCCTGTTAAATTGACTCAAATACTAAATCTGTGACGCAGCTTAATATTTAACTCTAGATTGTCTTTTAACAGCAAAATGTGATTAATTGGGGTTTTATTTAGTGATTCAAAATTCGAATTGGTAACAAATATTGAATTGATATCAATTATCGAATTTGATATCAATTTTGATATCAGTTATCGAATTTGATATCAACTATCCAATTGATATCAACTATCAAATTGATATGTGAAATTCGAATCGATACGAAATTTCGAATCGATCTGAAATGAAACGAAATACGAAACGAAATTAGTTCTGAAATTCCAAAAACAAAACGAATTTAAAACGAAATGAAACAAAACAAATTTTTCAGCTGTGCACACCCCTAGGAAATGCATTAAAATACACCAGATAATAGGATACTTATCCCGGAATATCACTATTTTGTTTTGTTTTCAGAAACTTTGACAGGGTTCCCCAGAGAAAGGTGAAACTCTGGAGAACATTTGGAGAAGTGAAAATTCTGAGTCAAAATAGCTGATTTGGAAAGTGAGATAAATGGGAGAATTTTTCTGGTTTGGCTATTTTGACCTAGAATTTTCACTTCTCCAAAGGTTCTCCAGAGTTTCACCTTTCTCTGAATAACCCTGGTTATCTTCTCCATGACATCATAAAAGAAACTGCTATGGTTATTTTCCATGTCCATTCCTTTCATTTGTCTGTAAGGCCAGGAAATTGGCTGTAAAGTATTTGAAAGTATTTTACCAAAATGACCAATGTTCTTTTATTGAAAGCTGTAATTGACTGAAGATACTTGTAATTTAATTATATATTTCATTTATAAGTGTGTAAAATACTGCTATAAGTCATGTATTGGATAGGTAACTAATCAGTGTGTGATTATTACTCAAAGTCTGCAAATAGAATCTTATTCTTATTTTTAAGATTTTGCTCCCCCCATGGACCTGCATGTCAGTGCTTGCCAACTATGTCCTCAGGACCTGCGAGCAGGGCCAGGTTTTAAGGATTACCTTGGGGAAATGCAGACTGAATACTGCAGTCACTGAGCAGCAAATTATATCGCCTGTGCTGTGCTTCAAATATATCGGGAAAACCTGGCCTGTGCATGAGTCCTGAGGACAGGTTTGGGAACCGCTGCTGTATGCAGTACTGAAAAGGTTTGATGTCAACGTGCAATCTCAAGATTGACATCTTATAACCTTAATGTGAGAAAACCTAAACATGAACAAATAATAAAATAGTGAATAGGAAAAAAAATCTGTTGGACCAGCTGCTATCCTAATGAGATGGTAATGCTCCATCCCCACTGGAATGTACCCATAATGAATGCAAAAGGCTATACACGTTGTTGGTTGTCCCTTGTTAGGTTGTTTGTGGTCATCTTCTATACGAAAATCATTTCAACACAGAATAGAAAACAATCAGGCTAGACCCAAGCAAGTGTCATTTAAATTAGTAGTGGCAATATATCCTTAAATTGGACTATGCGTGATAGAGGCAGTAGTTGGGCTGTTGTTGCTAATCTCCAACACCCAAATCAGGATTTTGTTACTGCTTGCAATACGTTACAGCACATTAGCGTTTCCCAGGTGCCATGTCAATGAGTTAAACATAAATTCAATTACATGGCTAAAATAAACACTGTTTGTAGATTATTTAAAAGTCTGTTGCTTCTATTACGTGAATGATAACCCCTACACGAATTTCCAAAAACAGGTTAACTTACACTGTCCAGGGAAAGTTGTAGGCTCTTTATGTGACTCGAAAGAACAGCGGGAGGGCCATCAGATTTTTCGGGCACAATAGCATCCATCGACTCTTCCTGTCTAACTGCAGACATGTTAATAATTATATTTCTCTATCAGCAGGTTGTTTGAAATAGTAATTAAAAGAGTAATTGAAATGTTTACTTGTTGTAGGAGTGTCAACCAAGACGTGGAATATAGCAATTACCCAGGATGGATTAGAAGAAGACGATGAGATCTTTGAAGTGGTTCTGAATTCTCCCGTGAATGCTGTTCTTGGCACCAAGACAAAAGCCATAGTGAAAATTGAGGACCCCAGAGGAGGTATTCTTTTTGAACTCCATCTTAAAATCCAGAATAGTCTTATCAGAAAATCTACTCCCTTCTAACAATAAAATGTCACTGCTAATGATTACCTTCAAAATAAAGTGGCTTTTGATACATATTTATTTTTGCTGAAAGAATCTACTTCTCAATCTGAAAAAATATACCAATAGACATTTCATGAAGCAGGTAAATAAAAATAAGTTTGTCTTTGTCTATAATCAACAAATGCTTGCAGACCTCTCAGCAATTCTTTCATATCACTAAAGGACAAATGGTCAACTGGAGTTAAATCAGGTATCGTATTTTATGTTTGAAATGAAGTACATGAAGATGAATCTCATTAATGTGACCTTGCTTTTATATTTGGGATAAAATAAATAAATACTTACTCGCCACCCAGGACATACTTGAAAACGAGAGAAATCTCAATGTATCCTTCCTGGTAAAATACTTTCTCAAAAAAAAATAATAAATTAAAATATACTGCTTACATTCATAGTATAAAATAATGTAAAAAAATACAAATTACTTTTCTGATTTGCCTCAATTTGCACCATTAAAGTTCATTAGTATTATTCACAAAAGTGTTAAAAAAGGCCATAGGACTACCTAGATGTATGTGTGAAATGTACCTACCGATGTGTAGATATACCTACAGAACTGTAGGTGATTGATATTAAATATTTATTTTTTTATATGTATAAATGAATATATTTCTTTTTATACGTTTAGGATCTTGCAAGTCAAAGATGAGCAGAACAGTATCCGTGAACTGCACCATTCTGACTTCACGCAAACCATGCAATACAATTGCAGAATCTTCTGTCCTGCCTTACCCGAAGGACACAGCAGTTGTAAAAGGAGATACGACAGAAGAAATCAGCCCATCAGACCATCCACAGAGAAGACTCACGCTAACAGGAAACAAGAAATCAGTAAGAATGGGATATTATTGTTTTTTTTTTATAGCGTAACAGTTTCCTTTTTATGGAGCAGAGGATGGAGAAAACGCCCTTGCAATGTTTCATGACAGAGCATTACACATTGTAGTAACCAATGCAACTAGTGGCTTCACTGACCATTAAATATACTGTAGATATTGATGCACACGGCTAAAACATGTCAAACAGTTACCACATACTATAGGGGTTATTCAGAGAGGGCCAATCTGGCCCCGAAATGTCACCGAACAGGGAATTTCCCCATACGGTGCCATTTCTTGGCTGTTTGGAGAGCAGGCATTTTGCCAAGTTTTGGCAAACTGCCAGCAAGTATGGTGCCTGTTCAAAGATAAAGAAGTAATGGTTAACCTATTCAGAGAACACCGAACAGCAGTGGAAAGTTGCCGAACTGCCCTGATTTTTGGTGGTTTCATTCGGCAGGTTTATTCAGATGAACCCCATGGGCGTCAATGTTAAAAATATTCCTGTTTTTATGCAGTATCTTATAAACCATTTATTCTTTTAATCTGCAGTAAAAAGTTTCTGTATTTATGGATTTATTTTGGGATCTTTTTGTCTTTTTTTGGGGATTTTTTCAGCCAAATTGTTTTTCCCTTTTTTTTTGCGGATTTTCTTTTTCCTGTAACAGACCTTTTTATTATCATTCATAGGACCTTATATATAAATTCCAGGAATTTTCATTGAGTGGTTTTTTGCAAACAGCATTTCATTTATGACAATTTTAAACTTTTTTCGTTTTACCCCGATCGTTGGCTGGTCGGCGTTGTGGTTGGCGGCTCATCCACTTTTTCCGACGTGTTTGGTGGGTTTTCGGGTCTGTTCCCTGCACTGCAGTGAACATGCGGTGAATGCTGAATTCACCGCAGGGTGGGGAAGTTTGATTCCCTGATGTGCAGAGAACGAGAGCATAGGTGCTCTCTGAATAACCCCCTATGTTAATTGGTCTTGTTACTGTGCATTAATATTTTTATAAGACTATTTGTATTTGCTGAAGTTTTAACTGTCACTTTGCCGTATCACATCGTAACCCTGTTTGGTATGTAGTTGTCAGCACAAGCAAAGTTCTTGAGTGAATAGACCCACAAATGCTTATTAAAGTGCTTTTTTACCTTCAATACATATTAACTAATCATTAATCTTACTTCTTCTGCCACTGTTTTCTTTTTACAACGTTCGCAAACACTGGCGCGTTCTGAATAACCCCTTTAGTGTTACTATAGATGGAAATTCTACAGAAAGTATAACAATATACATACATATATTTCCTACATATTTATTTTCTGTGTTACTCTATATATTTGTGTTCTGGTTTTAATATCTTGCATTTATTACTTTGTATTTCTGTACCTACTGTAAAAATTCAATGTTCTTCAACCCAAGACATACTTGAAAACGAGAGAAATCTCAATGTATGCTTCCTCGTAAAATACTTTATAAATAAATAACTAAAAATAAATATATTTATAATTAAGATTTTATTGGTTTTATAAACATAACAATCAATACAAGATTGTCATTTGTCAGTAAAGGACATCCCATCCATATCCTTTCACATTCAAGAAGAATTCAGAAGAAGTACACATTAGGGAAACATAGGAAGTGGGTGCTGTCTGCCATTTTTAGTTATTATCTGATTTAGAATTTTGGATCATCTGTGCATAATTTAAATGTAATGCTAACATGGGAGGGTTTCTGTTACTTAATCCACGATTTGATATCAAAGTGATTTAATATACCCAGGACATACTTGAAAACGAGAGAAATCTCAATGTATCCTTCCTGATAAAATACTTTGCAAATAATAAAATAAAATAAATAAATTACCCTCAGTCATATTGAACAGTATTTATCATAAGTTGTAAACATTGTGGTTAAAAAATCTATTGTCTCTGTTGTAAATGTTTTACATCTGTTATATTTTGGTTTGATACATACGTATTTGTTTGTGTTTGCATAACACAAACTTCCGTTCGGGACAGCAATCAAAGCCAGGTACAGTTTGGAAGGACACAGCCTGCCCTTCCAAACGGTGGCTGGCTTTAACCTCTTGGGGACCGGATCGCTATTCGGCGCCAAAAAGCGCCAGATAGCGATCCTCTCCCGGAGCTGGCCGACATCTTGGATGTCGGCCAAGCTTCCGGGTTCTCCCCCTGACAACTGGCGTCATTGTGCATAGCTCGTAGTTCTGGAATTAACCCCTAGCTGCCACCAATGGTGGAGATAGCGGGTTCCAATGAACCCACTATCTCCCGATCTGTGGCAGCTAGGGGTTAATGTTTGGCATTGTTGGATTGGCCAGAGCATGGTCTTTCCAACGATACCAAACATGACCATGTTAAAAGTTATAAATAAATTTTAAAAAAGTAAGGTTTTTTTTGTTTTGTTTTTTTTAATGCAGCAATATTGTGCCCATTTCAATTATAATGTGAACAATGATGCTGCACTAACGATTTTTGTATGGGGTGCGTTTGTTAAAAATTGCGGGATTTTCCCCCAAAAAAAATGTAACGAGTCCCCATTTCTAATTTTTTTAACAAGTGCAACCCATAGAAAATATAACCGCAAATGCTCGCATGTTAAAATGTGACAAAAAAACACTTTACACATTGTAAATTGTTGAAAATTAAAATTTTATTGCATGTCTTGTTATAATATACAGACAGGACATGACGTATACATATAATAATGATATATTATCAATCTGCCGAGTCTGCCGGAAAGAACGATATATAATAGGTCTGGGTCATATAATAAAATATGGCTTCAAAACGCCTTTAAACAAGATGAGCGAAACAGGTAAAAATGACCTCAGCACACAGGAGTGAAATGCCTCAGCAACGAAAGGGTTAAGGCACCAAAAATGTCATAATTTTTTGTCCTTTGGTGTAATAGGAATTTAGCAATTTCTATCCAATAGAAAGCAGAAGGCAACTCTGCATGTTATGCATCTTGATATCCTTTAAGAGTATTACTGTAATATTTAAATTTGAGCTCTAAATAATCAATGCTATGCATCTTTCTGCTTATATTCAGATACAACCTTCAATGGTCTCCAGGGAAGGATCCGACATTGTTTATAAAGTAAGATGCCGTGTACACATTTCAATTTAATGCTACAATTAGTTAAAAAATGAACAATAATGTTATTTTATGTTATTTATAGGGCCACCAAAACCATCAATTGTAATGTCCTTATTGTGTTTATCCTATGTTGCTGATATCTTACATCTGCTTTGTTTTTCTTTTGTATGATTAAGAAAATATTTACTCTATATGTGTCACTGGGTGATCTTATGTGTAGTAAACTGCCCCGCAGTATCTTTAACTCACTTGGTCCTCATTTTGTGGCTTTTGCCATATAATGCAGTGAATGGATCACATCATTGTATTGCGTAGGATGTATTCAGAGGACATCACCAAGGGGTAGATTAGAAGTTTATTAAGCTTCCTGTCATATCTCATTCAGCTGCTATCTCTTATCTCAGGTAGCCTACACCAAAGGTACACCTCCTGCTGTCTGATCTAAACATTCCCTCCTCTACATCATTATTCTACAATATCTACCATTTAAATAAAGAAGAGCCACAAAGCAAAGCTTTTGGTAAATGCTGCATCATGGAAAAAAAATCCATAAAATGGAACCCGAAGATAATTAAAAAAAAATAATTTTATTTTTCCTTTTTACATGCAATAACTTCAAAGAAAAAAAACAGCAACATGTGTTTTATAATGCAGTTTTATTTATAATGCACAAGTAATCTAGGTACAGCTTATGTAAGAGTTGTCCCTTTAGGCCGGGTGCACACGAGCGCACTCAGAGTTGAAGGAACGTCCGTGAGAGTGGACGTTCCTTCCACTCGATGCCCACCTGCCCCCCTCAGCGCTGCAAAGCCCCTGAGCTGAAGAGGAGGTGCTGCATGCACCGAGGGACAAAAGGTGAGTAAAATCACCTAAAATAATAAATAAATAAATAAATAAAAAGAATTTTAAGCATATTTGCTTCCTCAACTGGTTGGGCAGATGCTTTTTGGGGGACGACTCTCTTTTTAATAGAGTATCCCTTTCAGACCTGTAGAAACTGCTGATTATATACAGATTATAGCAATAATAAAATTAAGGACCTAATAATTTGAGTAAACTATCTGGTGCTTGTTTGTCTAGAGTGACATTATAGACATTTTGTAAAATTGTGTTCGAATAGAATGGTATTGCAGTCTTCCATTATATCAGCCAAATGGGATCTAAGTTCCCCCTACTAAGATAGGTGGGGGAACTGTGCATTCAAGCATTCCCTCTGAACTTGACCCCAGCTAGAGAGCATGCCAGTCAGTAAATTCTTTCCTGCCTAATGTGGTTTGGGACAATGGATTCAGTGGCGTTACTAGGGTTGGTGTCACCCGGTGCGATAACTTATGGTGTCACGCCCCCCCTGAGTTTTACGGATTTTTTTTAACTACTCTTACTCCTAAATCAGTACTCCCATATAACACTGAATGCTCATACACAAAGCGCACATTACTGTGAGGTTTATTGCTGTGGAGCTCTCTCATATGCTCACACAAATTTTTGCCAACTGCCAGCAAGTACGGTGCCTGTTTGAAGGCAGTGAAGGCACACATGGATATATATTGCCCCCAGCAGCTCTGGATATATTGCCCCCAGCAGCTCACCCATGGATATATATTGCCCCCAGCAGCTCACCCATGGATATATATTGCCCCCAGCAGCTCACATATGGATATATTGCGCCTCAGCTCGCATATGGATATATTGCCCCAGACCAGCTCACACATGGATATATTGCCCCAGACCAGCTCACACATGGATATATTGCCCCCAGACCAGCTCACACATGGATATTGCCCCAGCTCTCATGGCTATGCCCCCAGCACACATGAATACTGCTCCCAGCACACATGGATACTGCCCCCAGCACACATGGATACTGCCCCAGCTCACATGGTTATGCCCCAGCTCACATGGTTATGCCCCAGCTCTCATGGATATGCCCCAGCTCTCATGGATATGCCCCAGGAGTTCTCATGGATATGCCCCAGGAGCTCTCATGGATATGCCCCAGCAGCTCTCATGAATATGCCCCAGCAGCTCTCATGAATATGCCCCAGCAGCTCTCATGGATATTGCCCCCAGCTCATGGATATGCCCCAGACGCTCTCATGGATATTGCCCCCAGCTCATGGATATGCCCCAGCAGCTCTCATGGATATGCCCCAGGAGCTCTCATGGATATTGCCCCAGCTCCTCTCATGGATATTGCCCCAGCTCCTCTCATGGATATTACCCCAGCTCCTCTCATGGATATTACCCCAGCTCCTCTCATGGATTTTGCCCCAGCTCCTCTCATGGATTTTGCCCCAGCTCCTCGCATGGATATACTGCCCCAGCTCCTCTCATGGATTTTGCCCCAGCTCCTCTCATGGATTTTCCCCCAGCTCCTCTCATGGATAATGCCCCCAGCTCCTCTCATCGATATTGCCCCCAGCTCACCTCCTGCCGCCGCGTGTTCTGCTCCCTCTGAGCGTCCGGCGGCATGGAGCTTGGGTGCTCGCCTGGGGGAGCCATGTGACCAGCCGCGCTCTCACAAGAACTCGGCTGGTGACGTGTTTCCCCCAGGCAAGCCCCGAAGCTCCATAGCTTCGGACGCTCGCAGGGAGCGAACACTGCGTCGCAGGGTGAGACACCCACCCTTAGGAACACTGAACATTTCTGGAACACTGTGTTTTCTATCAGGGTTATTCAAAGAGAATCGAAAATTAACCGCATGTTCGGTGACTTTTCGTTCTCTTCAATTCGGTGCGAATTGGCGATCCCATTTCAACGACCCTGCGGTGTATTCAGCAAGTACCACAGGGCCGTCGTATTGCAGGGAAAAGCCGCCGCAAACCCAACGAACACTCACCGCAAAACCCGGCGAACGCACACCAAAAACCGCAAAAACATCTGGATTAACCCTGCCGAACATGCCGGAGAAACCCGAGCAGCCGCTGATCACAGCGCAGAGCAGCTGCCGGAAAAACCCGACACCGCAGATGAATGGAGTGGAAAAAAAAATGTTAGAAAAGTGAAACGCTGTTTGCAAAGAAACTACAGAATATCTGAAATTTACAAAGAAGATCCAATGAATGATAATAAAAAGGGCTGTTACAGAAAAAAGAAAAAACAATTTAATGGAAAAACAGAAAAAAAATTAGCAAAAAAATCTCGAAAAATGCTTACAAGATCCAAAAAAATCTATACATGAAGAGACTTTTTACTGCAGAATATTATAATCAACAGTTTATTAGATATTGAATTAAAACGGGAATATTTTTTGTATTCAAAATTTTTATTTAATAAAAAGGTCAGCAGGACATAAATGATAAATGGCCTCGCAGGGCCACATTAAGTCATCGTGAAAACAAAAAGGTTGGCCACACAGGGCCACAGCTTGTTAACTGCACATGCATAAGAAAAAGTCATCAGGAATCTTAAGTTGACAAATGACAGTGCGCGTAAGAAATATTATAATCAGCGAAAATCATCTAATACAGCAAACAATAAACATCCCCAGATAGGGGGGTCTCAGCGAGAAAATAAGAAACAAGAGGGGAAGGGTAGCACAAAAATCTAGATAATCCCCGGCCGGGGATCATCAGCAACAAAGTGATCATATTTTTAACATTGAAGCCTATGGGATTCTCCTGAATAAACCTGTTGAATGAAACCACCGAACAGCAGGGCAATTCGGCAACTTTTCACTGCTGGTTTTTGCTCTCTGAATAGACGAAGCATTGCTTCTCTATGGGGATTTCACTGCCCTCGAACAGGCAACGAACAGGCACCGTATGTGCAGGCAATTCGCCAACATTTGGCGAACTGCCTGCTTTCTGGATAGCCGAATGGCCTGGAAAGGTAACCGAACGCTGAATTTCACTGTTCGGTTAACTTACAGCCACTATGCGGATCTCTTTGAATAACCTGGATTGTCTTCAGACCACTACTCCAACCACCTGATGAAGCAAATATGTGATCTTTCTGTAGATGAAAAAGTGGGTGCTTACATGATGCACAATTTAACTATGTAAGCACAATATAGCTATAAATTTAAATACGCATGTACAATGCACTGATGTTAATAATTGTTATTCTTTTATATTTTTATTATTAGTACCATGGAATTATGTCACTTAGAGTGGAAGAAGAGAACCCCTCGATTAATAGAACAAAGACAGCCAAAATACATGTGACTAACCATGGACAAAAGAAAAGCAGTCCTTCAAGGGATATGGAGATTCCACAGTCAGACAGAGCCGTATTTACACCCGACATCACTACTGACCACCAGGTATGGTGTAGTATAAAATAATGCCACAATGTTTACTTACAAGGGTGTGTGTTTGTTTAACCATGGGCGAGAACAAAATTAGAAAACAAGATTTCACAAGTCAATAATAATTTTAAAAGGATTCCACCATTTGATACACTTCAAAGTGTTTCGACTATTCAGATCTTGTCAAGCCCATTTGATGGTGGAATAAATATTTGAATATTTTTATTTCCAATTTTGGACATTTCATGGTCCTGGTGGTGGCAGTCAGTATTCTGTACCGAACAAAAAGAGTGAACACTCAAAAGAGCGTGTGACCTAGACCTAATTAAATATGCAATTTCTGTTCAAACGTGAAATAAAATAAAAAGCATGTATACTTATATTATTTGCAAAATGTCCTTGTTCCATTCCAAGGGAACATGAAAAAGAAAAAATATAACAAATAGTGCAGATAACGTTAAGTCCATGCAAATGTGAAGCAAGTATTTACAGAATCACCTGGTCTAGTGCCTGTTTATTAAAAAAACAGCACCGTTTCATTGGCAATGTACCAATTCGGGTGGCACCCCCTGTACTCTCGATCCTCACTGTATCTGTGTGGGTCAAGAAAAACACCAAAGAGACCATAGGGCAGTATGTCTGTATCTCACAGAAAGTATTATAAAATAATAATTACAGACTCACCCATTTCAAAACCTCAAGTATATAGGGTCAAATGTACATGTCTTGACACCCATCTGTGGATGCCATCTTCTGACCTTTTTGGTCCTCTTGGGTGGGTTTTCCAGACGAGTGTTTATCCAGTGTTGCCTAGGATACCCTTGTACACTAATATTAAAGTGGAGAAAGTGTCACTATATATATGCCCCAAAAAAACCAAAAACGGGGTAGAATAGTTTTAAAGGTGTAATTTAATAAGTAAATAAAATACTGACGCTCAATAAAATAAACCAAAAAGGGAAAGAAGGGGGCCTTGAAATATTAATTCAGACCCAGAGTGTCCCTGAAGCACGTTTCACCAATTTTCCTACTGGCTTCCTCAGATAATTTGAATCGTCTTCTGCCCACTTTTAAAGTGAGCCTCCTCATACATTCGGCGTCCTAAGGGTTCCACTGTGCCTACGCATGGTGGTACCCAACCATGTACATCATCACACTCGATCATTGCCTCGTGTGAGGGTGGAAGTGTGCCAGCGTCCATCTTTCTACTGGGAGGCACCTGACATTCATCAGCCCCCCACTAATCCCGCATGCCCAGTCCGTCCTCTCTGGCGCAACCCCATTGCAGCCCCATTGCTATAGTCCTCCGAGATAGCGCTTGCTCGAGATCCTCATATTCCCTCAGTTATGCATATGTCTGTTTCCAGGTCGCCTCAAATCCCTGCACACTACCAACCAGATGTAAATTAGGTTGGCAATAAGCTCACAATGAAGTTTAAAAGCACATTATTGTGTCCAAGTTCAAAGTGACAAAATATGTGGTAAGAAGAAAAAAGGAAATGTGTAATCCCTAAAATAGTATATAAAACCAGGGGGAAAGGTAAGTAGGGAGTGAAAAAGGGAAGAAACAGGGTCCTAGTTAGGCTTCTTGCAAATAAGAGGGGGGGGGATTTCCAATTCACTTTATTTCCATGAGTTCTTTTGACGTGCAAAGGGATGCTATGATTCTCTACACCTTTGGTGATATTCTGTATATGTTCTCTTATCCTGACATTGAGTTCTCTAGTGGTATGTTCAATGTACCTCAATCCACAAGGGCATGCTAATTTATGAATGAGATTAGTAGAAAAGCAAGTCATAATTTATTTTATCTTCTAATCTCATCTTCAATTCTTAATTTCTGTGACCAGTCTTTTCGAATCCTTTGTGCTTTTACAGTTTCCATATCCGAGACTGGCTTTTCAACCATTCAACCACGTATCTAAGTGTCAACTGTCTATCTATATTAAGCTATTACGGTCGACCTCCTTAAAATGGGTATGCGTTTTCAAGTGGTTTTCTTCAACAAAAATGGTTAGATCGAAGAAATCATTTCTACTTGCCATTGAATCCAAGAAGAGGTTATGTTGATGGTCTCCACCATTCCATATGACAAAAAAGTCATCTATATACCGTTTATAAACTACAATGTCATTCATGGATTCTTTCAGAAGGGGATCTTCTTCACATGCTGCCATAAATAGATTGGCATAGCTCAGGGCAAATATAGTCTCCATAGCTGTACCTTTCACCTGTAGATAGAATTCCTCGTTAAACCGAAAATAATTGTTATTTAGCAGACAATGTCTGACATACCAGATTAACCCCTTCCAAAATAAATTCGACCTGCTCCAGTAAGAAAGACCCAGACTCTGTAAGGTGATGTTTCACATCTTCATGAGGGATATTACTGTACAGAGCTTGTAAATCACTGGTTATCAAGATGTACTCTTCTTTCCACTCAATCGTCTATGGTTTCTGTAAGATGTTCAGTGTGTCTTTCAAATATGAAGTCATGTTGACCCCCAGAGGTTGCAACATGTGGTCAATGTATTCTGATACTCTACTATATATTGAGCCAATCCCTGATATAATCGGTCTCCCTGGCGGTTCTGTCTGGTGGTTATGTATCTTGATTTTTTTTTTCCTTAACCACTTGTGTAGGGTCCCCCAGAGGTTTCCTCTACATTGTTATATGATTAAGTATTTTCTAAGATTCTTTTTCATAATATTCGAGAAAGGATGACCACTCTCCTCCTTTGATTTAATGATAATTTCAGTGTCTTCAGCAAGCAGTCTCAGTGCCTCCTTCTCGTTTCTAGATAAATTATCTCTTCTCTTATTTCCTCTTATCTTCAATATATTGTGCATAACCATCTTCTCGAATGTTTTAATCTTATGAAATAACATGGATTTTGGAAAAAAAGAGTTTTCCTTTAAGTTTGTATGTTGATACAACCTCATTTGTTCTGTTCTTTCACATGGATTCTTCAAAAAATATTTCTTGACACATATGTTCTTCTTGAACCTCTGTAGGTCCACATACATATTAATGTGGTCTATATGCTTAGTTGGCGCAAATTTCAGTCCTTTGTTTCAGGATCCTTTCCTGTTCCATTGCTAAATGTTTACTCCTTACATCCCTTTCTTCTCCTCTTTGCCTCTTTCCTGGTGACCCACTTCTCTTGTATCCCACATCTTTGTTTAGTGATACCTGATCTATCCGATATCTTCTGTATTCTGGACTCCATATTGTTCCTCTTCAGGCTGGAAAGGTGAAAACCTCCTTCTCTCCATCCAGCACTATCCAGCAATTGGAAACTGTTCATAGTATGGGGACCGTAATTCCTCGGGGAATGCCTGTCTTCCTTTCAACAGATTTCTTCCTCCTTTGGCTACAGTCCTCATGTAATTCCTTTCCTTGTTTCCCACTTGCTGCCAGGTGTTCTCCCTTCAGTGTTCTCTATCAGTGGTACCTCGTGGAGTACCTGTTTTCTGCAATGATGCATGTATTTGGAGAACCACAGGCCTGCATGCTTGAGCAAGCATCTAGCCAATCCAATGGCTATCAATAAGAGCAAAATTTGAGACAATGGATGCAGCAGTGTCCCGATACCTGAGGACACTCAGATCAGCTTCTGGGCAGAGCTAATGCCCTCAAAGGTCTGAATTAGCTCTCTGAGACCTCCCTTGTGCGGAGGCTACTCTGACAAATGAAATTACATTAAACGCTTAAAGTGCATATAGTGTCCTTTTAAATTAACACAAGCTGTTAACTTTAATGTTCCTCATGAACCATAAAAAACAAAAGTGTATATGCAGAGTTAACATGTCAGAAGAAAAACAATTTACTGAGCAGGCACACGATCCTGCACATAGAAACATAGAAACATAGAAAAATGTCGGCAGATAAGAACCTGTCGGCCCATCTAGTCTCCCCAATTACATTGATACTTTACCTGGATTTATCTTTTGTTTAGGATAGCCTTATGCCTATCCCATGCCTGCTTAAATTCAATTACTGTTTTGGCCTCTACCACTTCAACTGGAAGGCTGTTCCATGTATCCACCACCCGCTCAGTAAAATAATGCTTCCTGGTGTTACTTTTAAACCTTTGCCCCTCTAATCTAAGACTATGTCCTCTTGTTTTGCTACTTTGTTTCCTTTTAAATATACTCCCTTCCTCTACCTTGTGGATTCCCTTTACGTATTTAAATGTTTCTATCAAATCTCCTCTGTCTCGTCTTTTTTCCAAGCTGAACATGTTAAGATCATTAAGCCTTTCCTGGTAACTTTTCTCCTTCAAGCCGTACACCATTTTAGTAGCCCTTCTCTGAACTCTCTCTAAGATGTCTATATCCTTCTGGAGATACGGTCTCCAGTACTGCACACAGTACTCCAAGTGAGGTCTCACCAGTGCTCTGTACAGTGGCATGAGCACTTCCCTTTTCCTACTGCTAATACCTCTCCCTACACAACCAAGCATTCTGCTAGCATTTCCTGCTGCTCTATTACATTGACTACTTACCTTTAGATCCTCTGAAATAATAACCCCTAAATCCCTTTCCTCAGATGTTGAGATTAGGACTGTATCAAATATTCTATATTCAGCCCTTGGGTTTTTACGTCCCAGGCGCATTATCTTGCACTTATCCACGTTAAAACTCAATTGCCACAGCTCCGACCATTTTTTTAGTTTACCTAAATCATTTGTCATTTGGCTGATCCCTCCAGGAACGTCAACCCTGTTGTAAATCTTTGTGTCATCAGCAAAAAGACATACTTTTCCATTAATACCTTCTGCAATATCACTAATATAAATATTAAAGAGAATGGGTCCAAGTACTGACCCCTGAGGTACCCCACTGGTAACAAGACCTTGCGCCGAATAAACTCCATTTACCACAACCCTCTGTTGCCTGTCACTCAGCCACTGCCTAATCCATTCAACAACATGCCCGCACATGTGTGGAACAAGTTAGAAAACTCATTGTGGAGCTGTTTTAAGCTGTCATACAATGTATCTGGATATGAGAATTGTAGTCCCATGGTTTTCAAACAGTCCTAGGGTACCATGCTTTGTGAAATGTGAGAAAGTTTTTGTAGGTATACCGATTGTAACACCAATTGACATTCCAAAGAACACATTCTTCAGACATAAATAATAACAATGCGTCCAAAGAATTAAAGTAGACCATAACTAACATTGATTGGCACTGCCCATTAAGAATGGTTTGTTACCAGGACAGAAATCAAGGAAATTGCTATACTGCACACCAATATAGGCAAAAAAAAAAATGGGTGCTAAACAGAAAATGGACTAGTCCTCAGAAAATCCTAATACAGCAAATAATAGAAATGGAAAGCACACCAGGTGATAAAAAGTATAAATTTATTTAAACCAATATAAAAAGGGTAATTAATTTTTGACAGTACTCATACATAAATACACATAATAACATGCCACAGGCACATATGACTTTACAAAGTGTGACGGAACCGTTCTCTTCTGCCTGTCCTGACTCATGTAATTCATATAATTGCGATTATAGATTTGAGTTAGCAGGAGATCCGGCGAGATGCACTAACATACTATTGAATAGAAACCTTTCTGTATTTTAAATATGTGTGTCCCTAGATTTGAGATACGCTGAGAAGCGAGGCCGTTAAAACGGAGTCTTCAGGGATATCAGATACTTCATATTGACTTTCACTTTCCTATTTGCGGCTGAAAAACGTCAACCGGAAGTGAAGTAACGGCGTTTGGAACGCAGTAGAACGCGGAAGTGGACCACGCATGTGCAAAATGGCGACGCCCTACGCTAGAAGATCGAAGTACAAGCGGAAGGATCAATTAAGGCACCGAACAGGACACATGGGGACAATTATAACACTTATGGACACTATATAAGGACCTATAGGTCCAGCATAACTGTACCAGCTGATGAAGCCGCCATTCCATGCGGCGAAACGCATTCTGGAGTTTGTTTTAGCCATGTTTTAAATAAATTTTTATTTTTTTATCTCCAATCCTGTTTATGCTGTGCCATCTTTTGGATCCTTGGTGGTTTTCTTTTGGGTTTCCTTATCTGAAAAAAACCATGAGCGTATATCCAAGAGCTATGTGAGCTCCTTAAAATGTGAGTACAAAACCTCCATCGTGATTTTCGCAGATCTGCGCAAGGAGTTTTTTTTTTTTTCCTTTGTTTCCTACTGCATGATCTTGGACAGAATATCCTTAATAAGGTGGGGGTCACCTGAGAAATCTGAAGGCAATCTACCCACACGTCTGGACCCACTCAGAGCCAGTGCTTGGGCTCTTCACTTGTGAGTGGGACATCATTTGTAAAATTTTAATATCTTTAAACCCACTGTGTTGTACTATTACTGTTTATTGTTTCTCCTATGTACATGCGAGATCCCAGGACCCCAGAGAGCATTATTTGCGCCGATTCAGGTCATATATTCTATATTTTGGGTGTATTGGTATACAGGAACTCCAGTTCCTCTGTATCACGGTGATCATCAAGGTCTTCCAGTTCCTCACACCGGAGGTCCAGGAGTTGTTCCCGCCGCCACTCCGCGTTGTTCCCAAAACCGGTGTCTTTGCCCATCCTTGTATACAGCAGCCCTGTGCCGCCATAGTCAAAGCCTTCTGTTGGGCCGCTGTCTGCTGTGCTGGGCATTAGTTGGGCCGTAAACCACTGGAGGGCTCTGTAGCTGGCGTCCAGTATAATTTCGCTCTGGACCAGTTCGCCTAACTCCGTCAGCCATTCCTCCTGGGGCTGTTCTCCCAAAAAGGGCACCCGTAAGTACCACCATATAAGTGGGAAGGGCTTCTTCAGGGCAGTCCTCCTCCTGTTGGATAGCCTCATTCCACATCTGCTGGCGGACAAAATCTTTCCACCAGTGCTCGTCCTGCCAGGCACCAGGTTCATCCGCCTGGGCCTGGGCCATCGCCCTCCTTACTCTTCGCTGGAACCGGTCTCTTATGGATGGGGGTCCCGTGTCCTTTCTTCACTGGTCCATTTCTCTCAGTTCCTTGACCAAGGCCCTTTTGCTCTTTGAGCCGGCGGTCCCCCCACGGTTTTCAAACATGTCCTGTAATGTGTTCCTTTTGCATTTGGCATAATTGGCCATTCTGAGTGTCTTTTTTTTTTTGGGGGGGGTTGGAGAGCTTATCCTCACCGTTTGCCACCAGTGTGACGGAACTGTTCTCTTCCGCCTGTCCCTGGCTCTCCAGACACCCCCTTTCCAAGATCAGCCCGGCCTCTGAGTTGCTTGGAGCTCAGTGCCTCGAGCAGCCTGATCTGCAGCTCCAGATCTGCTTGATCTGAACCTCTGCCTTGGAGCCTCTTTTCATTTCCAGAAGGCCTCTCTGTGCCTTCTGAGGTTGAGTGTAGTGTAACTGAAGGAGACACCAGACGAGCTGTATGTTCCAACAGGATTCTCTCTTTATGGAAGATTTCACCGTATATTTATACAAAATACAGCAATGCACATTCAAACTTCCCACCCATCCCAACAGTTCTGATTGGTTGGTTCCAAGACCACTGCAGGTTTCCTTCAGGTCCTCTTCAGTTATAATTTGCATACCAAATGGTGAACATGTACCTAAAGTCTCTAATTACATTATGTCAGTTAGATATTTACAATAAACATTTTTTAGCCTTTAGCTCAGACATTTACATAATCTATTGTTCTAACACATCAGATTAAAGACAAACACTATCCCAGACTTCTTGAATCAAACATGCAGCCAGATAAGGGGAAAAGCCCTGTTGCATACATTACACAGTAGTAAAGCTTGTTTACTGGCTACACAAAAACACATTTACCTACAGAAATCTAAGTATATATAAAACTAAAGCTACGCAATTTACACTACATTTAAACTAAAACCAAGCAATGTAAAATATATTTAAAATCACACGATATAAATGAACATAAAGTCTTTCCCAAGGCAATTGTCTATGTCTTTTGGGGTTTTCGCCATTGCAAATACAAGTCTTGGGGTTTGACGCGGGGAGCGCTATGTCAGTTCCATGACACAAAGCACCATTGAAGCAGAAAAAATATATATTACTCCTAAAAAAGGAAAGTCAAAACATGGCCAGTATAAATGAATACATCACCTGCCTGGGCAGTCACCAAATTAGGTCTCAAGCTGTCATGACCAAAAAAGTATACCCATCAAATCACATAAATAAGAAACACACAAGAAAACGTGAAAAAATTAATAAAGGAGAAAAAAGGGAACACCTACTCAGTGAGAGAACGCAGCAGAGACCAGAAACCCAACGTTTCGGCTATACAAGCCTTTGTCAAGGGTAGCAACATGTCTACATTGCCCTATTTTATACCTATTAGTTTCTCTCAATATGTTCATATACATTATAGCTTATATACTTACAACAATACGTGTATCTGATATTGTGGAGATATTCTAAACCTCTAATCATGTTAGATCTGCCTTTCGTGTTCTACCTAAGGAGAAAATTACAAATTGAGAATATGGTTTGAATGCATTTTCCTACTTGAAGCAGATAAGGAGCAAGAATGCTTTTTCAGCTCTGAAAACAAACATGATTGGATTCACAGAGTTTTCACTGACATTGGTTGAGAATTTTACATGTTCATTTATAAAGTTTAATCTATTGTATATGGTGAGCCTTTGTGGCATTTACCCGTTAAATGTTGTGCATGTCACTTACCTGCTCTTCCAGGGAAAGGGAATGAAGTTTCTGAAGAAATGCACCCCAGAACTGAAAGGATTATTGCATTTTGATAACAAGGAGCAGAAGCTCTTCCAGTGTGATGGCATAACATGGAATGCTTGGGTCACCACACCTAAGGTAGACCACATATATTTTATTTTTGTTATTATTCATTTTCCTGTTGTTGTATAGAAATGTAAAAATAGTTTGCATATCTTTTGCATGAATGACAGCTATGTGAAAGAAAAAGAAGTATATGCAAGACGATTTATTAGAAGAATTGCTACTTAGGTCATCCCAGACAATGATAGAAATTACTTGGTAAATGATGAGTAGGATGGAATGAAAAGACAAAAATTAAAAACAATCTTTAAATATTTCTGAGCCGACATTAATTTAAATCCAAACACACTTTCCACTGACCATAGCCCAAAAATAGCTAGCAAATGAGCTAACAGCTGAGCAGACTGCTGTGATTTGTGTGAACAGGCGATCTGGCCTACAGGAGACTCATACGCTGGTTGCATTTAGTGTGATTGCTGATGGAGGTGTTAGTACTTTAGCCTCACTACAAAATGCATTTGATCAGTGTACCTCCAAGGAGGGTCATGGTTTGGAGTAGCTCATCATGTGATGAGATATTGTTGTATTGCCTAATACAGGGCCCATCTGACAGTACTATAGGCCCCTAGGCAAACATAGTCCTTAGCCACAGGCAGACAAGTACACACAGGGAGTTATCCACTAAGCACAGGTGCATGCCAACATTGGAACTGCCAGCAAAAACAAATGGTATTGCAATTCTGAAGAGGCTATCTGTCTTGGACCACATCACCGTAGGATAGCCCAATCCAGTGCTGCCTCGCCATTATATTCTATGGCAGCATCTTTTCTACGTTGTGCTAAGATTTCTTCATAGCACTGCACCAGTCACAGGTGCTTGGTGTCGTTGACTCTGTAACCTGACACCGCCCCGTGGTTTCATAGGACAGCCATCACATTAGGTAGGGTAGTCAATGGGGACATCAGAGAAAGGAGAACGTCGTCTGCAAAGAGGCTAATCTTAAACGGCTCCTCCTCCACATCCACACCCTGAATGTTGGGCAAATCCCGCACCCTTCTTGCCAAGGGCTCAATGGACAGGGCAAATAGAAGGGGGGACAGAGGGCAGCCCTGGCGAGTGCCACCGTGTGCACACAAACTTTCAGGTTGTTGTAAAGCGCCTGGATCCCCCTCAAGAAGGCTCTACCAATCCTGAACACCCCCAGCATTTCCCAGAGATAACCCCAATCAAAGGCATTCTCTGCGTCCAAAGAAAGCAGGAAGGCCCCCCTGAGAGACATTCGCTCGGAATGGTGGATGAGATTCAAAGCCCTTTGGATATTATCAGGTGCCTCCCTGCCCGAGATGAAGCCAACCTGGTCCGGATGGACGAAGGTCGGTAAAAAGTGGCCAAGGCGAAGAGCCAGTACCTTAGCAAATCGTTTGATGTCCACGTTAATCAAGGAGATCGGTTGATAGATAGCACACAAAGTAAGGTCCTTGTCATCTTTAGGGATCACTACAATTCTGGCAGCAAGCATATGGTGGAAGGGGACTCGACGCCCAACAAAAACACGTTAAACAAAGACGTGAGATGAGGAAGGAGAGTCTCCATCATGGCCTTATAATATGGAGCAGAGAACCAGTCAGTCCCCGGGGCTTGAGCGCTTTAGCGACTGGATTGTCTTCAGATCCTCTGAAAATGGGGTGCAGAGATTCTCAGATTGGGCCGCAGAAAGAGCAGGGAGCAGGCAGCTCGCCAAAAAGGCTCGAACATCGTCCAACACAGGACGACCCTCAGCCGTAGTAGAGCTCTGCTAAAGTGTAGCATAATATTCCTCAAATAAGACGGAAATCACCCCCGGGTCATGAGTAACGACCCCTGGTGAGTGAGTCCGCACGGTCCGAACCGTCTGGGACCTGGCCTTCTGTTTCAATGTCTGGCCATAATCACGATCCATAGGGTGTAAAAGGCACCATGTGTCAAACAAATTAAAATCATGCAATAGAGCAGTCGCAGGGCGGTAGAGGGAAGAAGGATAGCGGAGGGAGGGCGAGGCGCTCCCGTCTAAGTACATGTTATATATTGTTTTTTAAAATACCTTTTTGTATAATTTGTATTTTTTTAAAAGATATTTTGACCTTTCCAGTATGTTTAAAATGGAACTTTTTTATTATTTGGATACATTTTTACTAAGTTTTTGTTGATTTAAGCTTCTATTAGGAGACCGGAACCTCCTTTTTTATTTTTTTGCCAATTTGATGTTTATTGGTGCAATTCGTCGGTTTTCGCCGACTTCCAGTAACTACTTCGGTGACTCCAATTTTGGCAAAATACAGTGACCATACAATAAATATTGCATTTATCAAATCTTCGGTGAAATGGAATCGCTGAAGTGTACCATAATGGGCTGAATTGCAAAGCACTGAAATTATGTTAAATTTCGGTGCTTTGTGAATAGACCCCTTAGTGAAAAACCCCATAGTGTTATATTACATAAACCAGGAAATCCTGGACAATTAGGTAGAGAATTGTAAATTTTAAGTCAAAATAGCTGATATTTAGAAAATATCAGTTCTATATTGTTCAGTTTTAGTTAAAAAAAAAATTGATGTGCATTTATTGCTCCAGAATTAATTTGCAAATGCAGTGGTGTGTTGGACTTTATTCTCAATGTGAATGTAGAGTTTGTGTGGGGAGTCAGTAATTCAAAAATGTGTTTTGATTCAGAAATATATATATTATTATGTATAATGAGTTGGAACTATTAATATACAGTATATGTTCAGAGTTTGTGAATGAAGGCAGTGTGTAGTGTGTGTGTGTGTGTTATCACAGCCATATGAAGCATTGAAATCAAACATCCTGTGGTGGGTTGCCCATGCATCTAGGCCCCATAAAGACAGCTAACCTGCCCAACAGCAGAGTTCCCTAGCGATTAAATATCCAAAAGAAAAATTGTCCATTTAAATGTTGACATTTTTAAAAGATTCCAACTAAAATTCAAAGATTTATGATAAATTTAAAGGGACACTGTGGGAGGGGACCAAGCCACAGCATGTCACGTAATCACATGGGAGGCTGGACACTTCATATAGCATCCAGCTAATCCAATGACTGGGAGGGAGTTAGGTCCTGAAATGGGTCCTTCTTCCTGGTCCTTATACATGAAACTCAGGTCAGCTCTTGCTCAACTAAATGTCTGGAAGGAGATAAGCCCCTGCACTCAGAGGGCTGAATCTGCCTTTTAGTAGAACCCCTTTGTGAGGTAAGAGGTGTGAGAATACTCAGGGCACTGTGATAACTCAATTTAGATTGTGTGGTCAAAAGTGTCTATAGTTCCTCTTTAATATTAGAGATCTCCTACTACATAACTTAGCCCTAGCATTGCTAGTTCAGCTGCATCTACGACTGTGCTGTAGTTGAGTAATAAGAAATATTTCACTTTTTTTTGCTCTAGACAACCAAATGTCAATTTGGGTGGACACAGTATGATAACAGATGTTATATACTCATCAAAGAGAAGGTCTCATGGATAACAGCTTCAAGAGCATGCCGAGAGCGGTAAGCAGTTTTGTTCTATTAATATCATGCAATTTGACTTTTATCTATTATTATATATTAACTGATGTCATTAAAGGGTTTTGTTTTCAGTGATTAAATGTAATATTGTGCAGATTCAATGCTATGGAAGAGCATTCACTCCCATTAACATCTTTTGGTTGTGCTGCCATGGCAGACCAAACTGCTTGAAATTACTGTGCGTTTGAAACTTTCAGGCCTAAAGTTGTATGTACCTCTAGTTTTAACATGAATGAGAAAATAACTAGGAAACGAATTGGACACTCGGTTAATTTGAGTAAAGTCTTAGCCTACTGGTTTTACGGAAGTGAAAAAAATCGGAAGGTTTTTATGCAAGTGGGTTTATTGAAGGGGGGCTATTACACATAAAAAAAAGCGCTGTGAAAACTTATGCAAGTGGGTTTATTGAAGGGGGGCTATTACACATAAAAAAGCGCTGTGAAAACTGTTAGCAATATATAAACGATAATGATAATATCAATAAATAAATAAAGAGGTGTGTTACTTAGGGAGGGCCTAACTATGAATTAATACATTAACAGTCCAGAATGATCCAGTGTGTTCCAGACAAAGAAGAGCTGTTCTCACTTTTTGGAACACAGCTGGAAAGGCCAGACCAGGCTGAGTTGAGTAAGTGATCTTGAGAGCTGTTGGGCTGCAGTAACCTCAGTAAAACTAGTTAGCTATAGAGGCCAATGCATCTCTTCCCAACTCCATCAACTCAACTTCCCTGTGCTATGTCGCTCTCCTTAATCCTCTACATTCCACACCTCCACATCACACAACCTATCAACACCAAAAATGGGCCCTAATTATATGTCAATGTCAAAAGTTTATTCTCAGACGATTCAAACAATACTTCAGTTGTATATCAGATCTTCGTAACAAATACAGAATGCCCAAATTATCATTACAGACTCTGAACTACTTGTTAGTCAGGAATAGCTGATTCCCAACTATTACTATTATTATTTATTAAGCAACAACGCATTCTGCAGTGTGTAAAATGTACAATAGGTAAGACAAGACAATTATACAATACACTAGGAAGAGAAGTCAATATTTCACCAACAGATACAAGAGGACATGAGGACCCTTTTCCTGTATGCAATTTATGCATTTGATCATCGTTATATAGGAGAATAGAGATTCACTATTTATAAAGTAAAGTTCACATTTTATTTTTTACAGTTCTAAGAGAATGCACTTACAATACTGACTAATAGAGGGTGCTATTACACACATGCTGACTGCTGAGCTCTGCCTGCCCCCCCCCCACGACTGACGAGGACAATCATATGACTGTCCTGCGTCAATCAATCCTTGGGGACCTCTGCCTCCCATTGGAGTGGTTTTTTTAAAAAAAAGAATTGCTTGAGACCAATGGAGCTTTCCCATTGGCTCAAACTTTCAATTGCTCTCAGTGCCTCTGGAGGCACAAAAGAGTGTAGAACCAGGAAGCAAAGCCAGCTTGAGCTACGCAATTAGTGTAGCATTCAACTACGCAAATTGCGTAGGCTAGGCTGGCTCAGTGCTGCTCCTACTGTCTGTGTAGTGAATCACACACACACAGCAGCCGGCAAACTGAAAGTGCAGGGGAAAAAAAGCGGAGGACAGAGAAGCAGTGAGGGAGCGTGGAGCAGGTGAGTATGAGAACTTTTTTCAATAAATAACATTTTATTTACAGTTTAAATATACACACAATACGTGTCATTACAGCACAATGAGCACATTAATTGACTGGAATGGCAGGGGAGGCTTTGCCTCCCCTGCCACCCTTGGCTGCACGTCCCTGGTGATCCCATAACTTTCATTATTACCTTTTTTTTTATTAATAGTTATTGTAATTAATGTTTTATTGTGCCTAATTTATACATTACATGTTATGATAGTGATGTACAGCATAGCATTTTCTACTTTCCACTGTCTTGGCACCTATCCCTAGTGGATAACTGGGTCTTACTGTATAGGAAATAAAGCTATGTACCACATCGATCATTATCTGGATCTGTTACATTCTGTGGCATCAATTTATTTATATGTTTTATTCATTATAGTAACACACTGCTATTGCTGATTTTTTTTTGTTGTCTCTTAATAGACATCTAGGAACGCTTGTCGATGTGTTTAATAAAGAGCAGATGGATTGGCTGTGGAGTTTTAGTAGCAGAGAAACATTTTGGATAGGCAAGTATAATCAGAGGCGTACTTAGGGTATTTGACACTTGGGGCAAATGCTTCCTTTTGCACCCCCCTCCCCTTAGCAAAATGGAAAAAATGCAGTTAAATGATCCACCTCAACGAGGTGAAAATTATTTAATTTTATGAAAAACACAAATGGGTCCAGGCCAAGACATTGTGCTGTCTTGTTCCAAGAATGAAATGCTGCCCCCCCAAATAATTTTTTTTTCAAAAATCACACCCACGCATTTCACAGAGCTCCAGAGCTATAGAACTCACATAATGTAAGGTGTGTATGAGTGTATCACAGAGCTCCAGAGCAATAGTGCTCACAGAAATGTACAGAGTTTATAAGCCTTTCAGAGATACACAGCAATAAAATGCACGTCCATGCACACTGCACATTACTGTATCACAGAGATACACAGCAATACAACTCACAGTAATGTGTGGTTTGTATGAGCGTATCACAGAGCTCCACAGCAATAAAACTCACATCCACAAACTGTACAATACTGTGAGTTTTATTGCTGTGCAACTCTGTGATACACTCAAACACACCACATATTGCTGTGCAGCTGTGAAACACTCATACACACTACACATCACTGTATCACAGAGCGGCACAGCAATAAAACACTTACAGGATTCATTCTCATATACCATACAGCAGTTTCTTTCACACAGCACACCCAAATATTCACACTGCACACACCCAGACAGGACACACTATCACTGCACACACTAAATGCACCTAAGTATATCAACCCCTGACACTTCACACACTGCACCTACAAGTGTATCACACCCCTGACACTTCACACACTGCACCTATAAGTGTATCACACCCCTTGACACTGCACACACTCAAACAAAACACTCTCATTGCATTCTCAGAACACATACTTGCCCACCGATGCTGTGCTGAGCTTAGTATGTAATGCATATTCATAAGGGTCAGACAACAGGAAGTGAGCCGGCACCCCAGGAAGTGTTAGTGTGAAGGAGAGCCAGCTCAGAGTCAGGAAAAGTAGCACACATCTCATGTCCTATAACAATAGAGAAGTTGCTGTAAACAGAATCTCGTGGATCATTTCAGTACATTAAAAAGCTGAATAATGCAGATGCATTCTCCTGCAGCCCTGCCCACCTCACGCCTCACTTCTCTTCCTCCAGCGAGGGGACAGGAAGTGCAGGAGGATGGGGAGGAGTCAGAAAGGCAGACTGTCTGCCTAGCAGCTGGAGGCAGATGCTTTGCAGTCTGTGCTTCATTAAAGCACAGACCGCATTGCTGCATGGACAGCCCAGTGCTGAAGAGTGACAGCCGGCGACGGCTATATGCACCTCTGCCAGGTTGTCACACAGGGCGGCCTGCCCCCTCTCCCCCACTTAGTACGCTATTGAGTATAATGACATTAAATCTACAAACATCCTTTATTGAATTGTTGGGGTCTCTTGTTAAATAATACATTTTTAGAGGAGAATAGTATTAGCCTTACTTATCTCTAGAATATTTTACCATTTTCTTCCAACAGTGCATGCATTCAATACATATAATAATATAAGTATTACACCTGGCTATCACAGCATGCGCAGAGCCAGATGAATCTCAAATGACATGCCCAAAAACATTATGTTTTTAAAAAATGTATATACCTATTGCACTGTAATATGGGATACATTATGGTGAGACAAATCAAACTGCTGTGGAACCATGGAAAAAAATGTATGTCATAATGACATCCTATATATATATTTTTTTTTTTTTCCTTTCTTCAAAGGGTTAATTGACAATGTGAATACTGGAAAATGGGAATGGACTAAAGGAGAAAAAGTGACCTTTACCAACTGGAAAAGAGGTTCCTCTAAGTCGTCAAGGAAAGGAAAAAATAACTGTGTTGTAGCAAAGAATAGGGGGAAATGGCAAACAAAAGACTGCAGAAAGGGCAAAGGGTATTATATTTGTTCAAAAAATTGAGTAAGAATTTACTCTGAGCACCTGAAACTAATAACTTAATTTTTAAAATAAATATGTGCCTATTTTCCCTATTTTGTAACGCAGATACTCATAACTAACAGGTCTACTCAAAGAAAGGTGAAAATCAGGAGAAGAGAACAATCTAGACCAAATAGCCGATTTGGAAAGTGAGATAAATGGGAGAGTTTTTCTGGTTTGGCTATTTTGACCTAGAATTTTCACTTCTCCAGTCATTCTCCTGAGTTTCACCTTTCTTTGAATAGACATGTTAGTCTTTCAGGGCTATTCAGAAAGAGGTGAAAACCTTGAGTGTGATTGGAGAATTAAAAATTCAAGGTCAAAATAGTCAAACCAGAAAAATTCTCTCATTTATCTCACTTTCCAAATTGCCTATTTGGTCTAGATTGTTCATTCTCCTGGCAATTCACAAGGTTTTCACCTCTCTTTGAATAGCCCTGTTTGAGTTGCTTCATGACCAGTGGGATGCAAAAATAATATGAAAACGTTCTCTCTCCAGAGGCAAGAATTTACGGCATCCTAGGCATAACACATTTCGGTGCCTGATCCCTGCTCCCCTACCACTAAGGCTAGGGTCAGACGAGCGCATTCTGTGCAGACTGTGCGTCCGTGTTCAACCTACGTACTTTCTGACTGACGACAATGTAGTGGCCATTCAGTCCGTTTTTGTGACTGATGTTTTTTTGACTGATGTAGAAGGGAAAATAAATCAATATGAAAAACTTTTTGTCCGTCAAAAAGCTGGACGTCAAAAATGCAGTCCGTCTGACTACGTTCCATCACTCACACACAAAGCTATGTGGACGCAGCAGACGCAGCGCACTCTGTGCGTCTGTTCTAGCGGATTTACGTTCTTGCCTAATCTGCATCCGTTTGCCGCGTCCGTGCGGATGTACTTTGTGTGTGGGGCTCCATTGGTCAGAATGCTATGCTGCCACGGACGTACAAATGTGCAGCTACACGGACGTGAGAAGTGCGCTCGTCTGACCCGAGCCTAACACTTTTCTCAGATATCTCTCTTTCCTGTAACCTATACTCCCCAATTTGTAGCACCTTTTATGTTTTTTTCCTAATGTACCCACAACTTTTAATTCCAAACTCACTTATTCCCTTACCTCTTAATTGTTTTCCACTCCACCTACCCTACTCCTCTAATGTCCCTCCGTCTTATCTTCTTTTACACCTTCATCGTTCACAGTCACACACAGAAAAGCCTATACAGTCCCACAGACCGGGCATTGACACATCGACATTGACAAAGACACCAACACACACAGACACACACAAGGGGCCCTATCACCTGGTGTGAGCTAAACCCTAGCGTCGGCATGTTTTTGCGTTAGCGCCAGGTAAAATGAGTCTAGTGCCTGACCAAAAGATCATTTGCCTCCCGCTAGAAACAGCAAAAATCACTTAGCGCGTGGTAATTTGCGATTCGTAGCGCGAGCTTACTGTACTTACAGCGTCCTATACTTAACATGGGGAGCGCTAGAGAGCACTTGTAATCAACAGATCATTTGGTGCCTGTGCTAATTTAGACGGACACTAAACGCAAGCTTTTACCTACTGCTCAACCCTGGTGCTAACGCCAAAAAACCCCACAAAAACAGGTCCTCATCCAAAATTAACTAATTAACAATGAATGCAGCACAGTTGTTCTATTTGCCCCATATACCATAGTAATGGATCTGGTCAGCAATGTCGTTGCTGTTGCAGTAGTCTATTATGATATATATGTATCCTTTAGCCACATTGTACCAGCAACAGGGGTGACTGGTCTCCGGCTTGAGGGCCAGACCCAAACCTGTTACAGTGCCTGTCCCTTCTCTCCAGCCAAGCTGATCCACAGCAGCTTTCCTTATCACAACCCTCAGCCAGAACTTGAGGGAGTGCTGTATATATATATATATATATATATATATATATATGTATCACTCCCCAAACATCAAACACAGCTTAATGCAGGGGAATGAATATATCTTTAATGGAAAATGGGTCCAGTTATATGGGCAACAGAGAGGGGGGTGGAGATAACATGACACAATCAACAGAATACATTGTCTACATGAGGGGGGTGTGAATTCCTTCAGAAGACGCAAAAACCTAATTAGTACACACTAGACGAGATTAGCAAGCAACAGTATCCGATCACTCTAAGGACAAACAGATAGCAAGCACAATATGTCTACATTGTATCTCTAACACAAGCTAACTCCAAAAAAATACATACAGTTTCAAGATAGAAATACATTTAACTCATTAACCTGTAGGTGCCCCTTATGCCCATTGTCCTTGTGACCTGGCTTTGCAAAATTGGTCCACGATCTCTTGGCAGGAGGCCAGCATCCCCACTTCTCCAACAGGCACATAGGGCATGTATAATGTGGGCAAGGATGCCAAGGAGGGTGAGGGCACAAAGGTAGAGGGAGGTTCGGTTACACACATACAGTATATCCTAATTCTAATATATTGGCTAATTTTAAAAAAATTATGTTGGGGGTTATTCATAGTATGTAAGCGGTTGATTATTAGGGTGACTGTGTGGACCATGTTTAAAGGGACACATGGATAAGTCTCGCCCTGAAACATGTATTATTTATATGCTGCAGAAGGGAAATTATTTTCGCTCACCTGGCTTTCCTTTTGGATCTATTAAATGCATTGTAATGATTCTACATGCTGTTGGGTGGCATTTATCATGCAATGCCCATCAGCCTTAATTATTATGTGTGTGCATATAAACATGGATGATACGGCCACCTTGGAGGATTTTAATAATGCAGGGGTGTGCTATTTAGGCTTTGTGTGAAAAACAAAACTGGTTACAAAACAGGGAAACTCTTTCCCAGCATAAAACTACAGACAGGAAAAAATATATTTGTTTTGTATCAAGTGTTTCCTCCAAAATTTGGATTGTCCATATTTCATTCCTGCAGTTAGTGTGAATTTTGTCCATCATATTGCTTTGTCTGAATTAATAGCAAGATGGCAGCACAAGTGGTAATTTTAGCAAAAGCTAGCCAGCAACTATTGTACAATTTTTGGCTTCATTAAAATTATATTATTGCCCATCCCTTCTCTCTTAATAGTACCACTTACTGGCCTTGAGGGTAGGGCTGGAAATGTGGACAGTGGCATGTCCATCCTTCAGTATATCAATAGCCCTCTCCTGATTCCTATGGGTAAAGGGACAGACGAGGCAAAGGCATGTTTCCCACTTCTATTAATAGACCTCACCAGCCACACATGGGTAGGGTCTGGTTGGAATAATCAGTGAGAGATCCCCCATTCATTATTAGCAACTGAGCAGGCAACAATAGCCACTTAGTAACTAATATTTAACCCCAACAACATTGGGGTGCTCATCATTAAGCTGATATGCCCCCAACTAAGCCATGTTGAGGGGCATAGCATGTTATGGAGTTATTCTGACTCCCATATGCTTTTATTCTTTAATTACTATTCCTTGTCATTCATTCAAAAACTAAAAGAGCATTCATGTTAATTCCTAAACTAAAAATTTGATTTGGTTAGAGTAATAAGCTAATGAAGGAGGACATAAAATCAAATCAACTAAATGGTAAATCATATTTGATACACACAGGGCTGGATTTGAATCTCAGGAGCCTGTAGGTACAGAAATATGGAGCGCCCCCTCCCCCAAACAACAACAAAAAAGAAACATGACAAAATGACTTTTTAAATTTTCATTTTGGGTCAAACCAAAGAATTTTTTTAAAAGAAATTAAGAATCTGAAAGTCTGTTTCTCTCGGCGCTCAAACCAAAAGAAGGGGCAGACTCTGTTGCCTTAGTTGAATTAGTGCAGTGGCGTTGTTTGTTATATGTGTAAAAGCATATATTGCCTCTACCGTAGAACAGAGAAAAAAATACATTTTGCATTTAATTTTTTTAAATTATTTACTTTTACACATTACATGGTCATGTTTGGTATCATTGTGAAGACCACACTCTGACCTTTCCATTGACACCTCACTTAACCTTGTGCGATGTACAATTCAGAGATGCAGGTTCCAAAGTCCCCCTGTCTCTCCTCACTTCAGTGCCACTGTCTAGGTTGTCGATGAAACAATGCATTGCGTCATCAGTCCCACACGTGCTGGCAGTGTGGGAAATGAGAAGGTGAGTTAGCGCAGCATCACTGTTCACTTTATAGCTGCAAACTGGATAATAGTGCTGCGTTCGAAAAAAAGAGAAAAATAATATTTTATTTGCCATTTTATTTTTACATAAATTTAACCTGGTTATTTTTAGTATCACTGGAAAGGCCATAATCTGGCCTTCCCAATGATACATACAGTTGTGTTCAAAATTATTCAACCCCCACTGAAATTGAGTGTTTTGGCCAGTTTGACATTGATTTTGATCATTCAGTCATTGTCAAGCTTTAGTATCGTAGGTTTGTTTGGAGTCCAGTATGCAGATATGTAGATAGAGGAGGGTGCAAGAGACGTAACCTGGAGAAGAATAGTGTCGGTTCAGGCGGAGTTCATTCATTAACGAGAAGGGAAGCCAGGAGTCGGTAGCCGGGAGGTCAGTCAGAATCTAGCGCGGTACAAAAGGGATTAGGCTGGAGACTTGGTCAGGTAGAAGCAAGGTTCGTTCAACAAGGGTTTCTGTGGTAATGATACAAGGAACTTGGGTAGCTTAGGGAGCTGACGACTGAGCGTCTTTCCTTTGCTGTTCTGAACCTTTATGGTGCACAGGTAATGGGCTCCGCCCGTTTGTGGGAAGAGGCCCCTCCCCTGCCCCTCCTACCCACTGGGTTACCCCAGGCTCCATCCGGAACTCGCAGGGGCCACGCCCCGCAGGCGAGCCGGGAGACGCCGCCCTCCCGCGAGTCCATAGCGGGACCCGGAAGGAGGACCGCGACCCACGCCGCACCCGCGAGCAATGACCGCCACGCGAGGAGCCGATGGAAGGGAGCGGGAGGCAGCGGGGGGACCCCAGCGCTGGACCGAAAGGTCACCACAACCCGCGGCAAGGGAGCTCCCAATGCCCGACGTCCCCCTGCAAGGAAGACGCCGACGGCTGTCGTGACACCTCGGCCGCGCCGTGGGGGTAAGGCATGACAGTCATCTTGCTTACAATTAAATCAAAGAGGCACGTGTAGGTCAGACAAATATAACATAACATTTATAATGAAATAACCACAAATGTCTTTTCTGTGCTCACATCATTATCAGTTTTATTCAACCCCCAAGTGACATTCAATCTTAGTACTTAGTACAACATCCTTTTACAGTTATAACAGCTTTTAAACGTGAAGCATAGCTTGACACAATTGTCTTGCAGCGATCTACGGGTATCTTCGCCCATTCGTCATGGGCAAAAGCCTCCAGTTCAGTCACATTCTTAGGCTTGCGCACTGCAACTGCTTTCTTTAAGTCCCACCAGAGGTTCTCTATCGGATTTAAGTCAGGTGACTGCGATGGCCACTCCAAAATGTTCCAGCCTCTAATCTGCAACCATGCTCTAGTGGACTTGGAGGTATGCTTGGGATCATTGTCCTGTTGAAAGGAACAACGTCTCCCAAGCCTCAGGTTTGTGACGGACTGCATCACATTGTCATCCAATATCTCCTGGTACTGAAGAGAATTCATGGTACCTTGCACACGCTGAAGCTTCCCTGTACCTGCAGAAGCAAAACAGCCCCAAAGCATGATTGACCCCCTGCCATGCTTCACAGTAGGCAAGGTGTTCTTTTCTTCATAGGCCTTGTTCTTCCTCCTCCAAACATAGCGTTGATCCATGGGCCCAAACAGTTCTAATTTTGTTTCAGCAGTCCACAGAACACTATCCCAAAACTTCTGTGGTTTGTCCACATGACTTTTGGCATACTGCAGTCGACTCTTCTTATTCTTTGGAGACAGCAAGGGGGTGCGCCTGGGAGTTCTGGCATGGAGGCCTTCATTACGCAGTGTGCGCCGTATTGTCTGAGCTGAAACTTCAGTACCCACATCTGACAAATCTTTTCTCAGTTCCTCAGCAGTCACACAGGAACTTTTCTCCACTCTACGCTTCAGGTAGCGCACAGCAGTCTAAGTCAGCATCTTCTTTCTGCCACGACCAGGTAGCGTTTCAACAGTGCCCTTTGCCTTGAATTTGTGAATGATGCTTCCTATGGTCTCTCTTGGTATGTTTAACATCTTTGCAATCTTCGTATAGCCATTGCCCTTCCTGTGAAGAGTAATCACCTCTTCTCTTGTCTTCCTGGACCATTCTCTTGACTTCACCATGTTTGTAACCACACCAGTAAATGTCTAGAAGGGGCTGAGTATCACAGTCATTTTAAAGCTGCCTAATTGGTGCTTATTATGCTTTATTGCTGCTCCGTGACATCCACAGGTGTTTTCAATACCTGATTGAAAACACTTGAATGAACCTCTGTTCTTCAGAGTGGTAGTCTTTAAGGGGTTGAATAATTGTGTCAATGAAGAATTCACAAAAGAAACATTTACTACTGTATTACAAAACCAATTGATGTCATTTTAGTTGCATATGGTTCTTTAAAAAGTCCTTGTAGGATTTCATTCTGAATACAATTACAAATGTACACTAAATTCCCTAAAACCCTTTACAGCATTGGGGGTTGAATAATTTTGAACACAACTGTATATCCCTCCAGTCCGTAGGGCTCCAGAGATACAGTGGTCTAATTAATTGTCCAAAAAAAATAAAATTTAATAGAGCAAGGCGCCCCTTCTGGCTGGCACCTGTAGGCACATGCCAACTCTGCCTAGCTATAAATCCAGGATACACATGACGTGCATCAATTTGTACATAATCTCACATATATCCACAGGTGACTGTTTCAGCCAATTCATTTCCACCTGAGCATTTGTAGTCAAAGTACATTGAAGCTAAGGATGTCACTTTGTAAATGAAAGATGTGATATTTCTATTCAAATTAAATTAGTACTAATGGTACAATAGTAAAAATGTATATAAACCATATGATGACTTACTTAAATTTATAATTTTTGTAAAGACAGCCCAGCTGCACATTCTGCACATGAGACTAATTTGGTGTAATATTTTTATCTTCCATGGCTTGTTATTTTCTGAAATAATAATAAAAAATTATGAAAACAGATATGCAAGTGATTCGTTTTTATTTACATGTGTAAAATGTGTATTTTTACAAATTTAAGAAAATACTGACTTTGCTATATACATGTGTACCTGGTCATTAATATTCCAGAACAGCCCTGTATAAAAAGAGGAAATAGCAGAGATATTAAAGAAACATAGAAATACGTATCTGGTAGCGCGATGGTAATCGCTTCTTGGTGTTCAGTTGGTTCTCATGATATACGTTATCCACATGGATTATATAAAAAGGAGGCAAAATACAAAATACAAATGATAGTGCAGATTGTATGGAGAATTATTGAGGTGTCTTAGTCTAGACTATTCCACTCACAGATGTAGAGCCCGATCACTGGCTCTGAGTGGTAAAGTGCATCTGGGTCCTTTTTCTTCCCATTCAGAAGGAGACCCACACCCTTCACGATATTCATTTATATGTAGCAATGTTTAATAACCATTAAACCAGCTGATGAAGCTGTAACCAACGGCGAAACGCGTTCTGGCAATTTATATGATTTTATTTTTTATATTTTAAATTAAAAGTTTTTTATTTGGTCCCGCTGTTCTGGAATTCGTTTTTGGTCTCCTATGGTCTTTTGTGGATTTGACCTTCTAAACAAACCCACTGGCATGAACACCTAGAGCTTGGCCATAAACTCCACCAAACGTGAGTTTACACTCTGTCAGTACCACTGTATATTTTGGTTGGTGGATCTGCACAAGAAAGTTTCCTTCTGAATTGGAAGAAAAAGGACCCAGATGCACTTTACCACTCAGAGCCAGTGATCGGGCTCTACATCTGTGCCAGTGATCGGGCTCTACATCTGTGAGTGGAATAGTCTAGACTAAGACACCTCAATAATTCTCTATACAATCTGCACTATCATTTGTGTTTTGCCTCCTTTTTATATAATCCATGTGGATAACGTATATCATGAGAACCACCTGAACACCAAGAAGTGATTACCATCGCGCTACCAGATATGTATTTCTATGCTTATGTCATACTGGTTTTGGGGAAACCTCTATAGATCTGGTTTGGCATTGGGATACTGGTGGTGGTACAGACTTTGGGCGCTGATCATTTTTTCTCTGTATATTAAAGAAACACTCTGGGAGATAGAGTGTCCTTTTTTGTCCTTAAATAATTGGGCAGAGGCTACTGACCACCTCTGCCCAATTATTTTTTACTTATTTTTCATAGTTTTTGTGATATTACCCACCTTTTGTCCCACAGCTTCTCCTCTTCTGCTCTGGGACTCCCAAACCTGGAAGTCCCGGAGTTTTTACTGTACAATTTCCACTCCCTGCATTACTTGCGTGGCATAGAAAATGCAAATTGTGCAGCAAAGGGACTTGCAAACTTTATGTACGCAAGTCCTGTAGCGCATGCCCACAACAATGGATTGAGGCTACATGCGCAGTTGCGATCCATCGGCTTTCTCCCTGACAACCATTGGCTTTGTGTTTTGTTTTAGGAGATGTCTGCATGCATCAGCGTGCTGACGGCTTGAGTGACCAAACTAGTGACTGACAACCATGAAGTTCTAACCTCCTGGCTGACTGATCCTGGAGGGGATTGAGGGAATCTTTGCACTTCACCCTTAATTTGAAAGAGTTCAGGGAACCAGGGAGGGGGGTGGATACTTCACACACCCTGTACACTTTAAAAAATTAAAGAAGTGGTCAGTTATTATGCCGATAAAAAAAGAGCACAATGCTTGAGCCAGTCTTTTAAAGTATGAAAAAACAAAAATGTCCATTAAAGAAATACAAAAAAAATATAAAAAGCTCCTTTTAAAAATACATTTTTTTTGCAAAAAATAATAAATGGTCTTAAAAAAATGTAATTTAAAAATTCCATTTATTACATTGAAACCTATCTAAATGAAACATTGAAAATAAAATCATTTCACCAGACATTACAGGTTTTAGTATATTTTCTAATAACCGGATAATACATCTTGTAATATGTTACTATTTTGTAAAGTAAATAAACTTTGAAACATAAAATCAAGTTTAGGCAAATGTACAAAGTTGTTTAATTGATCATATTAGTGTTGCTATTAGGGATGAGCCGACCACGCCCGAGTTCGGGTTCGTACCCGAACCCAAACTTTCCAAATGTTCGAATCCGAATCCGAACTAGAACTCAATACAAGTCAATGGGGCTGAAAATTCGGTTTTTAGAGTGCCCTCTAAGAGGGCATATATGCTAGATATTTGCCATAAAAGGTGTATGGGGGTCCGGGTAGTGCCCTGGGGGACAGGAAACAAGGACAAAAAGTTTTAAAAAAAAGTTTTTAAAGGGACAGTGAGTTTTCCATGAAATAAGGGTTAAAAATAAAAATGAAAAATTCCTTCAAATATCATGCCTAGGAGGTCCCCATAACCTGCCCGTGAAGTGGCGGATTTCTAGGATGTATAGAAACACTTAAAACCAAAAAACTTATGTTTCAAATGACGGTAAATGCTATTCCTTTAATCTATCCATAAACAACTGCTTGGGGCGGCAGTCTGTATGAAAAGAGGAGACATTTTCGGACACGCAGAAAAAGTTTAGTGATTTTTTGGCTAAATTATTGTGAAACTTATGCAGGCTTTGGATGAAAGTAACAATAGGTGCTTTAAAATTGGGCCTTTAGCGTCGGCAACAGTGCCGTCACACCGTAACCCCTTTGAGGATACAAAGTCTGATACAGGCGTCAGTGGCAGTGCACCCAAATATTGTGCTTTTGGTGCCAGGCCTGCAAGTACTATCATACAGTATCCCCTCTGTAGTATTGTGGAAGAATGCAGGGGTGGACCTTGCGGTCCTATATTAAAAAAGATATGAATCTGGTAAAGGCGTCTGTGCACCCAGATATTGTGCTTTTGGTGCCAGACTGCCAGCAAATACTATCATACAGAAACCCCTCTGTAGTATTGTGGAAGAGTGCAGGGTTGGACCCTGCGGTTCAAAAAATTAAAATGATATAGATGTGGCACAGGCGTCAGTGCAGCCAAATATTGTGCCTTTCATGGCAGCAAGTGCATTCACACCGTAACCCTTTTGTGGTATTGTGGAAGAGTGCAGGGTTGGACCCTGCGGTTCAAAAAATTAAAATGATATAGATGTGGCACAGGCGTCAGTGCAGCCAAATATTGTGCCTTTTATGGCAGCAAGTGCATTCACACCGTAACCCTTTTGTGGTATTGTGGAAGAGTTCAGTGCTGGATGTTTTGTGCATGCAGAAGACATCCCCGATCTATTCCGTTACGTCAGCATCAGGGGATTGATAACTGCTGATCCAGGACTGATTCATTTTTATAAATGTCAGCCGGTCTACAGAGTCAGTGGACAGACGCACTCTGTGACAAAACCTCCAGCGGCACTGAACGTCCTTTCAGAAAGCACGCTGGATGAAGGGCAACCTAGTAGCTGCATAGCATATTGGCTAAGTTCTGGCCAGTGATCCAATCTCAACACCCAGTAAGCCAGTGGATCATCAGCTGGAAAGGTATCCAGGTCTGCCCTTGCCCCTAGGTGATCCTGCACCATATGGTGAAGACGCTGGCAATGGGTGCCTACATTTGACGTCCCTGAGCGTCGTGGACTAAAACAATTAAAAAATGCATCAGTCAAGCGGCCCTGGCCTTCACCACTATTCCTCTGATCATCCGCAGCCTCAGAAGCACGTGTGTCATCACTTGGTAACCTACCAGTGCCTGTAAAGGTGTTACACAAGTGTCGCTTTAGAGCGTCCTCAAGTTTTTTCATCCTGTGCTCCCTCTGTGCGGGCAGGATGAGCTCTGCAACTTTACCCTTGTATCGTGGATCAAGAAGGGTTGCCAACCAGTAATGATCCCTCTCCTTGATAGCACGAATCCTGGGGTCCTTTAGCAGGCTTTGCATCATAAGGGAGCCCATGCAGCGTAGGCTGGAGGTGGCATTAGCTTCCGAGTCTTCCTGGTCAATGAGGATGACCCCATTGTGCACTTCCTCCTCCTCCCAGCCATGCACTAGCCCTTGTGTTTCTGGGCACACGAAACCCTCTCTTGAGGAATCCCCACCTTCAATGCCCCACTACTTAAATATTCCTCCTTCTCATCCTCCTCCTGTCTGATCTGAGTAGGACCCGCTGGAATGCTGTCTGCGGAAAGACTGGGGCCTTGAGAGCTAGGGAAGGCATTCTCTTCCTCCCGCTGCTCTGCCTCTAGAGCCACATCTATAATTCCCTGCAGAGTGTGCTCCAGCAGGAACACTAAAGAAATTGTGTCACTGATGCATGCACTGTCCCTGCTCACATCCACGTTGCCTCCTCAAATGGTGACAGTACAGTGCATGCATCCTTGATCATCAGCCACTGCGGGGGGGAAACCAAGTTGACCTGAACCTGTCCTTGTGCCATACTCACACAGGTACTCGTTGTTGGCCCTCTGCTGCTTGTGCAGACGCTGCAGCATTGCTAATGTCGAGTTCCACTTGGTGGGCATGTCACAGATCAGACGGTTTGTGGGAAGGTGGAATTCTCTTTGAATTTCTGATAGGCGAACGCTGGCTGGGAATGACTGTCTGAAGTGGCTGCAGATTTTTCTGGCCTGGCTGAGAAGCTCTGCCAGCCCTGGGTACCTGGTTAGGAAACGCTGTAGCAGTAGATTTAGGACGTGTGCTAGGCATGGTACATGCGTCAATTTACCCTTGTGTAGGGCGGAGAGAAGGTTGCTGCCATTATCACAGACGATCATTCCCAGCTGAAGCTGGCGTGGTGTTAACCATCTCTGCACCTGGCCCTGCAGAGCTGACAAAATTTCTGGCCCGGTGTTGCTCCTGTCCCCTAAACAAACCAGCTCAAGCACAGTATGGCTTCTTTTTGCTTGAGCCATTGCGTAGACCCTGTCAGGCGTCGGTTTAACTGCCACTTTGCCAGAGACAGAGAAGGAGGAGGAGGAGGAGGATGAGGTGGTGGAGCAGACAGACCTCATACAAGCAGCTTTCTGGAGGCGTGGTGGATGAACAAGCTCCAGCACAGAGCCCCGTCTTGGATCCCTCCCAGCTGCAATCAGAGTTACCCAGTGTGCCGTGAAGGAAATGTAACAGCCCTGTCCATGCTTGCTGGACCACGTGTCTAAAGTCACATGCACCTTGCTGCTGACTGCCTTTCCCAATGACTGGATAACATTGTCTTCCACGTGCTGGTATAGTGCTGGAATGGCCTTGAGTGAAAAGTAATGGCGTTTTGGAACCTGCCACTGTGGTACAGCACATTCAGCAAATTCACGGAAGGGAGCAGAGTCCACCAGCTGGAAAGGCAGCAGCTGCAATGCGAGTAATTTTGCTAAGCTGGCATTTAGACGCTGTGCTTGGGGATGGTTGGGACTATATTTTTTCTTACGCTGCAGCAGCTGCGGCAACATAATCTGACTGCGTAAATCTTCAGCTGATGGGATGATGTCACATTGTGAGGAAGGAGCTGATACATCCATTACTGTAGCATCATCCCTGTCAGTGGAGGTTGTAGGCAATGACATGGCAGGACATACAGTGGGGTAGAGACAGATGAGGAGGAGGAGGACCTACGCAAAGATTTGCGCCAACGGGATGTGTGGCAGGTGTTCATATGTTGCCTCAAGCACGTGGTACCCAAGTGTCCGTGTCTTTCCCACGCTTCAGCCTCATCTGACATAGATTACAAATAGCAACGGTGCGCTCTGCTGCACATTTCTTAAAGAACTCCCAGACAACAGAATTCCTGCTTGTGTGCTTTGAGACAACAGTGCTTTGCACCGGAGCAGCTCTGACATCTGATGCCTTGGACTGGCTAGTGCTACGGTTGGTCATAGAGGATGTTGTGCCTCGTGTTTGCTGTGCCTCCTCCCCCTCCTCCTCACTTGATTCCTCTGTTCGATCTGGCACCCAGGTGGAGTCAGTGACCTTATCATAAATGTCATCTTCACCCCCTATGTCCTCGTCACTGGAGCCAACTTGGCAGTATGCTGCAGCTGCTGGGGCAACATGAGTGCCAGTTATTTGTGTGTCATCACTGGCACCCCCTTCCTCTAGGTTGATTATACTCCCTTGCTCAACCTCAGAGATTGAATCAGAGCACTGTACTTGCTGCGCATCCTCAAGCAGCATGTCACTCTCATTGTAGTCAAACAATTCAGCTGACTCCTCCATGTGTGATAGTGAGGCTACGGCAGGAGTAGCTGTGGACATGGAGGCTGCATTAGATGTTTTGTCAGCTGAGGTGGACTGTAAAGCACTACAAGCCTGGCTGGCAGAGGACTCGGAGGATGAGGATGGCCTGGTTAGCCAATCCACCAAATCCTCAGTATGTTGCTGCTGCTTAAGACGGCCAGCACCAGTTAGAAAGGACAAGCGTGCCCCTGCAGGGGATGCACCACCTCCACCACGACCAGAGGCACAGCCTCCCGACACAGGGGCTGCTTGCCCTCTTATCTGTGTCTGGGAGCGTCTGCCTGTCCTTTTTGTTATTTCAGACATAGTGAGTGATATATAGATTAAATATATACAGAACTCTGATTCAACTCTGGTATAAAGATTAAAGATTTACAGAACTCTGGTATAACTCAGCGAGACACCCTGATAGCTGGCAGCCAGTGACAAGATACAGATTACAATTCCCTCCTATAAATCAGTGAGACCCCCCTGATGGGTGGTAGTGAGAAGACAAAAATTACAATTTGCATAAATCTGATAGAAGTATTTGGGACCCCCTGATGGGTGGCAGTCAGAAGCCACAGATTACAGTCTCAGAAACCTCCTATAAATCAGTGTGACCCCTTGATGGGTGGCAGTGAGAAGCCACAGATTACAAGTCTCAGAAACCTCCTATAAATCAGTGAGACCCCTTGATGGGTGGCAGTGAGAAGCCACATATTACAAGTCTCAGAAACCTCCTATAAATCAGTGAGACCCCTTGATGGGTGGCAGTGAGAAGCCACAGATTACAAGTCTCAGAAACCTCCTATAAATCAGTGAGACCCCTTGATGGGTGGCAGCCAGTGAGAACACACGGATTATAACAATTCCCAAATATTTTGTAGAAATTTGTGACCCCCAAAATACTTGCTGGCAGCCAGTGACAAGACACAGATCACCTCAATTCCCAAATGTTTTGTAGAAATTTGTGACCCCCAAAATACTTGCTGGCAGTGACAAGACACAGATCACCTCAATTCACAAATGTTTTTTAGAAATTTGTGAGACCCCCAAAATACTTGCTGGCAGTGACAAGACACAGAAGATCACCTCAATTCCCAAATGTTTTGTAGAAATTTGTGATCCCCAAAATACTTGCTGGCAGCCAGTGACAAGACACAGATCACCTCAATTCCCAAATGTTTTGTAGAAATTTGTGAGACCCCCAAAATACTTGCTGGCAGCCAGTGACAAGACACAGATCACCTCAATTCCCAAATGTTTTGTGGAAATTTGTGAGACCCCCAAAATACTTGCTGGCACCAGTGACAAGACACAGATCCCCTCAATTCCCAAATGTTTTGTAGAAATGAAACTCCCCCAGACCCCCCCCCCCAGTAGCGTGGCAGACCGGCAGTAAGAACACACAACAACAATCTCCTATGAAATCTCCTCTCAAATGCATGCTGAAGTGGTGCGTGGAAACCTTATATAGTGTCAAGCATTACACTGGGGGTTATTCTGAGAGCACCAAAATGTCAGCGACATTTCGATGCTCTCTCATTCCCCGCACTTCGGGGAACCAAATTTCCTCATCCTGCAGTGAATTCAGCATTCACCGCATGGTACCCAAAGTGTAGGGAATCGGCCGCCGCAGACCCACCATAAACCCGTTGCCCACCGCCGCCACACATCCACTGTAAACCCACCGAATATCTGCTGCAAACCCACTGGAGGGCCGCCATACGCAGCCAACAATCCGCCGAATGGGTAAAAAAAAATCAAACAATACGATTGAAATTGTCAAAATTGAACCACTGTTTGCAAAAAAACTACTGAAAAGAAATGCCTGGAATTTACATATAAGGCCCTATGAATGATCATAAAAAGAAAAAATGTTTTAAAAAAAAACGGAAATTTTATATTGCTGAAAAATGCCTGAAAGATCCTAAAAAAATCAAATGAAACCAACAAACAGCAGGGCATTTCTCCAACTTTTCACTGTTGTTCGTTGTTCTTTGAATAGATTAGCCATTAGACATGTGCACAGCACAAAATTTCGTTTTGAACTAATGGATTAGTCCTAAAATGCAATTTATTTAGTTTCTAAAGAAATTCGTTTTCAGTTCTTTAGTATGAAAACTAATTTCATTCATCCGAAAACCAATGGATACAATTACTATTGTAGTGGCTCCTCAGAGGGCTGAGATCGCTGCTTGTTACAGTATCTCTCACTCTCAGCACAATGTGGGCCATATTACATAGTTGTGCTAACATAACCAGAGCTGTTGTAAACTTCCCAGAGCCATTATAGCCTATGGAGGTTTTCAGTTTACAACAGCTCTGGTTAAGTTAGCACCAACATTGTAATACTGCCCCGTGTCAGGCAAAGCTGTTACAGTAACTGACTGCTGCTCATCACAGCGCTCAGAGTTTCAGTAAAACTAGTAAATAATATTTTTATATAAGAGGTTAGAACAATATTATTTCCTTGTTTTACTGAAACTCTGAGCGCTGTTACAGTCAGTTACTGTAACAACTGAGCCTGATACATTGTACTGAGAGATAATGTAACAAGCAGCCGATCTCATCGCTCACAGCCACTGGATTTAAAGGGCTGAAAAAAAAGGATCCTCTCTGTATAATGTTTAGAACATCCTCCTGCATTAATTAATACCACTCTCTGTATAATGTATACAACATCCATCTGCATTAATTAATACCCCACTCTGTATAATATATAGAACATCCTCCTGAATTAATGCCCCTCTCTGTATAGAAAATCCTCCTCAATTTATACCTTTCTCTGTATTATTATTATTCTTTATTTATAAAGCGCCAGCATATTCCGCAGATGGAAAGAGTTTGTATAATGTATATAACATTCTCCTGCATTAATACCCCTCTCTGTATAATGTATAGAACATCCTCCTGCATTAATTAATGCCCCTCTCTGTATAGAACATCCTACTGCATTGGCATGTGGAGGGTGCAGAACTTCGGATGTTGCGATGTTGCACTCTTCATTGCTGGTCTCCTTCACTCATCAATGTAATATCACAAAAAGGACTGAAACTAAAATGTAGTGCATTTTATTTTAGTTTCTTTCGTTTTTTGTACTGAGCAGTTTCGTTTCTCTTGAGTCATACTAAAACTAAATTATCTCAAAATTCTGACTAAATCATTTTAGTACTAAAACGAATGCACATGTCTATTAGCCATTGCTTCTCTATAGGGATTTAAATGCCATCGAACAGGCACCATATTTGCTGGCAGTTCGCCAAAATTTGGTGAACTGCCTGCTCTGAATAGCCGAATGGCGCTGTATGGGGAAATTTCCTGCTCAGTAACATTTCGGGGCCAGATCAGCTCTCTCTGATTTCTCTGAATAACCCCTATAGTGTCTCAAAGTCATTTCCACTAAGGACATGCTTACATTTAAACATACACAGGGTTATTCAAAGAGATCCGAATTGCTGGCAAAAGGTAACCGAACGCTGAAATTCAGAGTACGGTTACCTTTCCTGGCCATTCGGCTATCCAGAGAGCAGGCAGTTCACCAAATGTTGGCGAATTGCCTGCACATACGGTGCCTGTTCGAGGGCAGTGAATTCCCCATAGAGAAGTAATGCTTCGTCTATTCAGAGAACAAAAACCAGCAGTGAAAAGTTGCCGAATTGCCCTGCTGTTCGGTGGTTTCATTCGACAGGTTTATTCAGGCGAATCCCATAGGCTGCAATGTTAAAAACATTCCCGTTTTAATTCAATATCTAATAAACCATTTATTATAATATTCTGCAGTAAAGAGTCTATTTTTAGATTTTTTTTAGGATCTTTTAGGCATTTTTCGGGATTTTTTTGTGAAAAAAAATTTCCGTTGTTTTTTTAAATAGTTTTTTCTTTTTTCGGGTAAAAACTCTTTTTATTATCATTCATTGGATCTTATATGTAAATTTCAGACATTTTCGTTCTGTAGTTTCTTTGCAAACAGCGTTTCACTTTCAACATTCAAGCGTATTTTTTTTTCACTCCATTCATCTGCGGTGTTGGCTTTTTCCGGCGGCTGCTCTGCGCTGTGATCGGCAGCTGCTCGGGTTTCTCCGGCGTGTTCGGCGGGGTTAATCCAGATGTTTTTGCGGGTCTTGGTGTGCATTCGCCTGGGTTTTGCGGTGAGTGTTATGCAGGTTTGCGGCGGCTTTTCCCTACACTACGATGGCCCTGTGGTGCTTGCTGAATACACCGCAGGGTCGCCGAAATGGGATCGCCAAATCGCACCGAATTGAAGAGAACGAAAAGTCACCGAACGTGCGGTTACTTTTCGATTCTCTTTGAATAACCCTGATAGAAAACACAGTGTTCCAGATATTTCAATTTGACCAGAATCACTGGCAGCACTGTTATTAGTGATGATCCGAACACCCGCGTGTTCGGTTCGCATTCAAACTCGAACAATTTCAAAAGTTCGAGTTTGAACTCGGACACGAACCGAACTCCATGCAAGTCAATGGGACTCGAAAGTTCAATTTTTAGAGTGCCCTCCAAGAGGGCATATATGCAAGATATTTGCCATAAAAGGTGTATGGGGGTCCGGGTAGTGCACTGGAGGACAGGAAACAAGGACAAAAAGTTTTAAAAAAGTTTTTAAAAAAACAGTGAGTTTTCCATGAATAAAGGTTAAGAATAAAAACGGAAAATTCCTTCAAATATCGTGCCTAGGAGGTCCCCAGAACCTGCCCGTGAAGTGGCAGATTTGTCGGATGTACAGAAACATTTAAAAACAAAACACGCAGATATATATATACACCCACCCACAGACCTCAGACCATATAACCTCAGCCGGGTTAGCCCCCCCTTATCAAAATTTTTGAACAAAACTCATGCAGTTGGTTAGAGCTTTGTTAGATCAGGTTAGATCAATATTTGTTTGCGTTACATAACACATAGAAAAAGAGATATTAACAATTATTGTAAGGGGGGCTAACCTGTCATCAGCCCCCCTTATCAAAAAATGAACCAAACACTTAGCTATTTTGGAAGCTTTTTGTTAGATCAGGTAAGATCAAGTGGTTTTAGCGTTAGGTCACCCATAAAGACGGGTTAGCCCCCCCTCATTAAATTGCATGAGCTTTGTTCAAAAATTTTGATAAAGGGGGGGCTAACCCGGCTGAGGTGACCATATATACACATACGCACATGAGGGGGGTGGCATGTGGACAATCTCAACTAAATGCGCCCCCCCCCCCCATTTGGTTGATCCCTCCAGAAGAAATGTTGAACCCGACAGAGCAGAGAATATATATATTATTCTCTGCTCTATCGGGTTTAACGTTTCTTCTGGAGGGATCAGCCAAACGGGGGGGGGGGCAATTAGTTGCCAAAATGTGTGTGTAATACAAGTCTGGATATATATATATATATAAGATATATATATCATACCTGCCCTTACTTTCCCCTATAAATTCGCTAAAAATATGCACACAAAAAACAAACCACTGCCTGAGACCCCGCGCAGCCCACATGCCACCCCCCTCTACCTGGCTGAATGTATCTAATATATATAATTAAATACATTCAGCCAGGTAGAGAAAGAAAAAAAGTTTTATTTTATGTTCCCGGGGACATTTGAAAATGTCCTCGGATTTTATTTTTTTAGAAATGTGTCGCCTTACCTTAGCCTGGTGGTCAGTGGGGGCTCCCTGGATCCTGGTTGTGGGGGGGGTCTGCCGTGGCCGCAGTGGCTCCTTCCCTGCGCTGCCTGTCATCCGGCGGCTGCATGCTCCTCAAGGGGATCCTTGGGAGGCCCCGGCAGGCTGCCCTCTACATTGCCTGATTAGAGGGCTGTATCTGCCTGATGTTTTAGTAACAAGAATGTTTTATCACATAGACTTCAATGTTAAAAATATTCCCGTTTTAATTCAATATCTAATAAACCGTTGCTTATAATATTCTGCAGTATAGAGTATCTTTATTTCTAGAGTTTTTTGTATTTTTTATACTTTTTTTTAAAAAAAAAATCAAACTTTTGGCGGACGTCCCAAAAAGTTCGAAGTTTGCGAACTGTCGAACAGCCGATGTTCGATGAGAACTCCGAACAGATCGAACCGAATAGCTCATCCCTAGAAGTGAGACCCCCCCAATAGCTGCTGGCAGTGAGAACACACAGAGTACAACAATTCCCAGATATCTTGTAGAAGTGAGACCCCCACAATAGCTGCTGGCAGTGAGAACACACAGATTACAACAATTCCCAGATATTTTGTAGAAGTGAGACCCCCCCCCAATAGCTGCTGGCAGTGAGAACACACAGATTACAACAATTCCCAGATATCTTGTAAGAAGTGAGATCCCCCCCCCCAATAGCTGCTGGCAGTGAGAACACACAGATTACAACAATTCCCAGATATCTTGTAAGAAGTGAGATCCCCCCCCCCCAATAGTTGCTGGCAGTGAGAACACACAGATTACAACAATTCCCAGATATCTTGTAGAAGTGAGACCCCCCAATAGCTGCTGGCACTGAGAGGACACACTAACAGAACAATCTCCTCTCAAAAAACATGTGCTGGGGGCTGTGTGAAACCTTATATAGTGTGCTGCAGGACTTAGCTCTGTGAGCCCATGATTGGGCAAAATATGCCCAATCAGGACTCTGAGCCGTGATTGGCATAGTCTTGCACCTGTCTTGCACCTGACCTGTGGTCAGGTGCAAGGTTGTAGCCAATTACAAACTTCAGTCCAGTGGAAAAGTGCATTGTGGTGCATTGTGGGCGAACTCGAACCGAACACGCGGAAATGTTCGGAGGTCGGCGAACGGCCGATGTTCGATGTGAACTCCGAACAGATCGAACCGAACACCTCATCCCTAACTGTTATGACATTATTAATGTCACAGTTTATGTATAAACCAATTTGCACAAAATACTGTTACAAAGATAAAAAAAAATATTTAGGTACAATATTAAGCTGTGAGAAAAAAGATTAAAGGATTTTAAGTGTAATAAGATGATATTTGAAACATTTTTTACTCTACAATGTTATTCCTAGTGTTAAATTAAGTCACTTTTTTATTTTGGTGCCTTATGGAATTTTTCCATGATGCTGATTTAATACAGAGAATTCTTTCCAAGGTAACGCTGTTTATGTAACCCTACCTCCATTATTTCTTTTTAAATAAGCTATCCTTGAAACTGGATGATAAAGCAAAGGCAGGTAGTATGATGCTGTGTCAAGGTAATCTTTTAATGGATTGAGGCTTAACGGTTTTCCCAATGAAAAAAATGGTAAATATCACCCTATTGTAGAAGAAAATAGCATTGATAGTAACTTAGAGTATATGATTTCTGAGGAAGAGGTTTTAATGATCTATACTCAGGAAAGGATAGTCTACAGAGCGGTCTGAAGTAATTCATATGGAGAATAAATAGAATATAAATCCTACATATAATATTCATTGATAATGGAAAATAAAAAAAGGAAAATAAATTATTGATTGAATTATATCCCATTTCTCAGTAGTTAGCCTATAAGTCCGGTTAGATCCTGCATTATGAATGCAGTTTTTTACACTGATATAAAGAAATCCAATATTGGCACGAGCACAATCTGCTATTGCATACATTTGTTCTCATAATCTTTCATAAATAACTGGACATATGTTGATGGTGCATTTTTGCCATGCCCTGACTTTGTATAATAACTCGCTAATCATTTTGCTTTTCCATGTTCCAGTTTTAAGTAGCGTACTCACTAGAAGATTAGACTGTGATGGGCTGAAGATATTTTCTCTTAGAGTAATATATCACTGGCATAATGCTTCACTAAAATACATACTGTAGAAAGGATTTTATGAGACCCGGAAAATTGTCATCTGCAGATCCACTTTACAAATAGTAATATAGATGTACAGTGACAAGAAAAAATATGTGAACCCTTTGGGATTACGTGGAGTTTTGCATGAATTGGTCATAAAATGTGCTCTGATCTTCATCTAAATCACAACAATCTGAAAAACACAGTCTGCTTAAAATAATACAACACAAACATTATATGTTTTCATGTGTTTATTGAACATAACATGTAAACATTCACAGTGCAGGGTGGAAAAAGTATGTGAACCCCTAGCCTAATGACTTCTCCAAGAGCTAATTGGAGCCAGGAGTGAGCCAACCTTGAGTCCAATCAGTGTGATATTATTGGATGTGTTGCTGAAAGCTGTCCTGCCCTTTAAAAACACACGCCAGTTTTGGGTTTACTGGTTTCAAGAAGCACTGCCTGATGTGAACCATGCCTCGCAGAAAAGAGCTGTTTGGAAAAAACACACAACACTATGTGTGGAGAAGTAAGTAATTCAACAAAAGAATGGCTTCAACAAAACAAAATACGCCTTCTGGAGTGGCCCAGTCAGAGTACTGACCTCAACCCGATTGAAATACTGTGGCATGACCTTAAGAGAGCGATTCACACCAGACATCCCAAGAATATTGCTAACACTGAAACAGTTTTGTGAAGAGGAGTGGTCCAAAATTACTCCAGATCTTTGTGCAGGTCTGATCTGCAACTACAGGAAATGTTTGGTTGAGGTTATTGCTGCCAAATGAGGGTCAACCAGTTATTAAGTCCAAAGGTTCACATACTTTTTCCACCCTGCACTGCGAATGTTTACATGTTCTGTTCAATAAAAACATGAAAACATATAATGTTTGTGTTGCATTATTTTAAGCAGACTGTGTTTTTCAAATTGTTGTAACTTAGATGAAGATCAGAGCACATTTTATGACCAATTCATGCAAAACTCCACGTAATCCCAAAGGGTTCACATACTTTTTCTTGCCACTGTAGGTGAAAAAAGACTGATGTCAATCTTGTCCAACCTTCCAGACATCAACATTGGTGCTGTAGATCCTAAAGAAGGCAAAAAATATCCCCATCACTAGCAAGCGTTTTGCAATTGTGCCCAAAAGGGAAAAAAATACCATAATGGTAATGCTACCATAATGCCAATCAGATGTCCCCTTAGTTCAAAAAATGGTACATGAAATTTTATCTCTTTATATCTGTCAGAAACTGGCCCCCCTTGCCCCCTGTCCTCGGCACACCTGTCTCAGGGGGCTCTGGGCAGCCGGCGTGAGCATCCTCTTGGGGATGCTGTAGCTGGTCCTTCCTCCTGCATGCGGCATTCACTCGTGGTCTGGTGATGCTGTAACTTGCTGGGGATTCCCCTCCACACCGTGGGTAAGGGGAATCTCACCAGGGTCCAACGCCACAGCTGGGAAACGTGTGCACATTATGCGGAAGGAGCATGGTCTCATCACCGGTGTCACAGGGTGTTGTGCACCTCTTCCTGTCTACCTGCAGCAGTTCCTACTACCTTTCTATACTATTTGGATTGATCTCCCAGTTTTGACCTCAGCTTACTCTTTCTGGATCACAAACTGACTCCACCAGCCCCAACCTCGGATCTGCCTTTCTAACCCTGATATTGGATTGCCCCTTTAACCCTCAGCATTTTCAGGTACTGCATCCTGGGTCCAATCCCTGTGATGTACATGACATAATGTCTGAATTGTCCCACATTAAAACAGCAAACCTCACTGAAACACTCGCCCTTCTAAACCGCCAGATGGGGACGGCTTCCCAATCCATGCAAGAACTGCATTCATGTTAGGCGCAACTACAAGCTCAGGTTCAGGGCCTGCAGGGGACACCTCGTCAAAGTCCCTTGCCTCTATTAACCAGACCCATTCCTGCTCCCCCTTTAGAAGACAGCAACATCCTAGAACCTGCTTTTCCTTTACCGGACCGTTATAATGGCAATCACAGTCAATTTCGCGAATTAATCACTGGATACCAACTATATTTCAGGGATGTGTCATCAGGGTAGGCAGGTGAGGCAGAGCCTCACCTGCCATTAAGCGTTAAAATAATAAAAGTAACTCACCTGCTCTGCGCTCCCCCGCCTCCGTCCATTGCCTCTTCCTCTGCACGCAGTGTAGGCATTCTTTTTACAACCTACGCAATTTGCATAGTGGTGGTATGCTTCCCTGCTATGCTAATCATGTAGGCTGCTCAGGCGGTCTGCAGCCGCGTGTCTGTTCACGTAGGAACACACGAGCGCTGCCTACTTCCTGACTACTGCTCGACAGAGCCTCAGAGAGGCCCTGACAGAGCAATGGAATAGCTTGGACCAGTGGGAAAGCACCACTGGTGCTGGGTGCCTGAAGGTAGTTAGCTTTACCGACCATTCAAGAAAACGAGGGTAGATAGGATATGTGTACAGGGACCAACATCGAAGACCCAAGGGGGTTCAGTGACACTGAATTCTCCTCATCGCCACAACTGTCTGGAGTACCTTATCCACTGGAAAGGTTACGGCCCCAAGGAATGTTTTTGAGAGACGGCCTCTGGTGTGCACGCCCATCATTTGCTCCTCGTCTTTCATCGGGCCCACCTGGAGAACCTTGCCTCTATGTGCCCCCGGATGTTGTGCCTTGAAGGGGGGTGCTGTCAGGAACCACCTCCTTGCTACTTCTTCGGCTCACTTGACTCCAGGTGGTCAGCGTGTGTCTCCATCTGGGGATGCTGTGGGTGGTCCTTGCCCTTGCAAGCGGTGTCCATTCATGGACTGGCACAGCCACACCGTGGTTAAGGGGAACCTCGCCAGGGTCCAACATCACGGCTGAGCGGCATACGCGCACATTATGCTGGATGGGTGTGGTCTCATCGCCAGCATCACAAGTGGTTGCTCAGGTTCTCTTTTTTTTTGTATTCAAGATTTTTTATTATGGAAGATAGTCAGCATAACAACAAACCGGAATATAATAGTTGGTCTCGCAGGGCCAAACAATAAAATATTACACCTGAATGACCACGCAGGGCCAAAATATGTTGTCAGAATAAACAGAAGGTGATATAAAAGTCATCTAAGAACTGCAATGTGTGAACGAAAAACATCCCCAAACGGGGGTCTCATCAAATAAAGAAATCGGTAAAATAGGGAGAGGTAGATAAAACAGCAGTATCCTCAACAATAAGCGTCAAAGAGTGAAGGGAGGGGGGGGGGGAGAAAAAAAAGGGGGGGAGGACACACACCAAAAGTGCCCCAGGACCCAAAAATAAAAAAAACAATAATGGGGGTGGCAAAGGCCCAATATGTGACCTTCCTGGCTCGCTCCCAGGTGACAAGGACAAAAGGAGGCCACGGAAGTGTGCATGTCACAAGGCCAGGGCGTTCGAGGGCCAAGTATGGCGGGCAGAGCCATGATGGCCGCCACAGTGGCAGACCTCGAAGCAGCCCTAGGATGCCAAAAAAATAAAAGGGCGGAGTAGTGGAACTAACTGCAATCTGGTGCGTGTGTGGAAAAGGGGGAGAGAGAGGGAAAAAAGGGGAAAGGAAAAAACAAAGGGGCGAGCACTCAACGGGTAGTAAGCCATCTGGAAGATGCTTGCTTAAGCAAGCGTAAAAAAAAATAATAATAATGAAGAACAGGACTCAGCTGGATTCTCTCGAAATCTCTCTTGCGGCCACCATCTTTGAAAATTCTGCTTGCCCGCCCCATATTCATTAAAGCTTTCCAGCAGCAGAGCAGCTTGCAGATCGTGCCCTTTTTCCCTTATGATCCGCTGTTACAGTCCCTTTAACATGGGGATACAATATGCTAAAAAATAAAACACAAAAAAAACACTGCTCAAACCCATATATTAAAACCTTATTTAAAACACCTATCTAGAAAAAAAACATTTAAAATGCTAATGAACACGTCACTCTTAAATACAACTGAACACATCAACACATCAATTTCCAAATTTCTACTGCACTTTTTGTATATTGTATTTTAACCTTTTCCCGACCGCTGATGTACATTGTACGTCCAGTCAGGAAGTCCCCTTAACGACACGGTCTCCTAACCGCCCTCTCTCCCTATACTCACCTCTCTCGCTGGGCTCCCGCGGTGGACTGGCAGGCTGGAAGGCAGCCCCGCCTTTTCAGGGGGCCCGGCAGGCGCAATGACGTCATCACGGTGTGTGATGATGTCATTGCCAGGCCCCGCACCCAGTGCCTGCAGTAAAAAAAAAAAAATAGGAAGGAGAGGGGTTCTCCATCCTGGATGTCAGCCAAGCCTCTGGGTCACACCCCACCCACTGACATCCTCACTATATGTGTGAGGACTTCCGTGGGCTAGTTAACCCTCCAGCTGCCAAGTGGATATAAGGGGATCCTTTGGATCCCCGTATCTCCCGATCCGTGGGGGCTAGAGGGTCTTGTTTATATCATTGGAGAGGCCTGATCATGGCCTTTCCAGTGATACAAACTAGGTTTGTTGTAAATCAAATATATATATATTAAAAAACTTTGTCTGGGGTTTCATAAAATAGGCTAGCGCACAGAGTTGAAATGGCTCAGCAGTGAAGGGGTTAAAAAAAGCAAAAAAAATGTCAAAATTTGGGTATTTCTAATCTCAGGACAAAATTTCAAAACTATTTAGCCAGGGTCTTTTTTGGCGGTTGTAGATTTTGGGGATTAAATTTCGAAAAACAGTTTTTTCCATTTTTTTTTTATCATATTTCATTTTTTTATAGTAAATTATACGATATGATAGACATAATGGTATCTTTAGAAAGTCTATTTAATGGCTGGAAAAAAGGTATATAATATGTGTGGGTTGTATAAACGAATAAGAGGAAAATTTGACCTAAACACAAAAAGAGCAAAAACGTGAAAACAGCAGTGGGCACTTTTGGACAGATTTTCATAAAACCGCACGGTCACTAAGGGGTCACTAATATGTAATCTTTTTTTTAAAGAATTGGAGGAACGTTCCTTTAGAAGGAACGATTTGCAGGTCTATTCAATACAGGTGAAAGGCATGAGAATTGACTGGAGAAGTGAAAATTCTAAAATAGCCAAACAAGAAAAATTCTCCCATTTATCTAATTTTCCAAATCGGCTATTCGGTCTAAATTTTTTATCCTCTCCTGGCAGTTCCCCTTGAGTCTCAGCTTTCTTTGAATAGACCGGTTATTCTCCTTGGAGGATAGGCCACAAAATTTTGATGGAAATAAATTATTCCACCAGATGGAAAGCTTGATTAAGGAAACCCAAAAATGGTGGGGAATTACGTCCCTTGAGCAATATGTTAGTTCTAAGATCATACCTAGGGGTTTAAGAATGTTTAAGTCATTAGCATATGGTCTAGAGATTTTATTTATTTACTTATAAAGTATTTTTACCTGGAAGGATACATTGAGATTTCTCTAGTTTTCAGTATGTCCTGGGTTCATGAACATTGAAAATTTACAGTAGTTACAGAAATACAAAAGTAATAAATGCAAGATATTAACAACAAAACACAAATATACAGATTAACACAGAAAATAAATATGTAGGAAATATAGTCACTATGTTACATGTTTACAGGTGCATTCTGTGTCGAGGTATGTCAATAGGGAGGTCTTGAGTGACTTAAGACTGGGGGGAAGATTTGATGGCGTCTGGGAGGTTATTCCATAATTGTGGTGCTCTGTAAGAAAATGAGGATCGAGCCACTTTCTTTTTGTACTGTGGTATTGCAAGTAAGGTGCTGGTCCTGGATCGGAGGTTATAGGATGAGGGAACTGCTGAAGGAAGCAGCTTATTCAGGTAGGGTGGTAGTTTTCCAGAAAAGCTCTTTAACACCAGGTTGGAAAGGTAAAGGGTGTGTCTAAACTAGCAACGGCCAGTTTAGCTCTTTTATCATGTCACAATGGTGGGTCATGTAGTTACATTGTAGCACAAAGTGACAGAATGAGTTATACAATGTGGCAAGTTTCTGAAGGTGTGTTTGCGGGGCAGCTGCATACACTACATCTCCATATTCAATAGCCGGCATAAGCATTTTTTTATACAATCTGCTTTCTTACCGCGGGGCTCAGGCAGGATTTGTTTCTGTACAGGGCACCTAATTTGAGGTAAAGTTTAGATGAGAGTTTTTCGATGTGGGGGCCAAAGGATAGATTTGGGTCTAACCACATACTTAGATATTTGAGAGAAGTGACTGTGGTCCCAGGATGATATTTTAATTAATGAATGGGAGTGTGCCTTTCAGAATGTTCCTTCAAAATGATAAAGTCCTTGATAGATTACCAAAGAAGGACGCTGGAGAAGGTAGAAGATAATCTTAACAAAGTAGAAAAGAATATTATTGAAGCTAATGAACTAAATTTTGTTAAAGAGAAATTTGATAAGGTTATATTGAATATTAGGAAAATTGATGAAAAAGTGTCAAAAGAGAAAGGCAGATAAATTTAAAAGACTGCCTAGAGATTATAAAGAGGGTAGAAATAGATATAATATTAAATCTGCCCCCCAGAAATGGCAATGGGCCTTTTAGATTCGGGTTGGGATCTGTTAAAAGGGATAAAATGTTTCCTATTGTCATGCCCGGGTACCGGGGTGGCACCGGGATGTAGGGGATATGAACCCAGTATGCAGTTTCCTGCACAGATGACCGGGTGGGTAAGGTTTGGAAGGGGATGAAATATGGAAACTGACCGGATGAATCCTGCAGGATGGTGGGAAGCGTGGTGGAAACAAATGCAGGAACCAGGAAAACAAAAGGAATAGGTTTTTGCAGAGCAACAGGTAACAGGACTTCACTCTAGGCATTCAAGAGCTGTAATGATTCAGCAATTGGTCAGTGTGGGGTGGAGTACTTTATTTTGTGTGTGTGTGTGTGGTGTGACGTGCTTTGGTGTTAACTGTTTAACTGCTGGTTGCTGGATGTAGGATGCAGGTTACAGGGCAGGAAGTACACCACCAGGGGGGGTTCTAGGATGAAAGCTGGTTTGCAGAGAATGAATGTTGAATGCAGGTTCAGGGGTCCCCAGGATGGAACATGACAGCTGGATGCAGGGCAGGAAATGTACCATCAGGGGGTTGTCAGGATGGCTGCTGCCATGGGGCATGACACCTATGTAGGAAAGCACAAGTTTTGAAGCACCAAATAGGGTTTTTGAGTTTGAGGGGGCCAGGCCCAAGGGATGAGTTAACTCGATGTTGCATTTCAATGCATTGACAAGCTATTACTATAAACAATTTGCAAATAGCAGCCTCTAGCTTCAATCTAATAAAACATTCAACAAACTTTACTGCTGCATTACAACAGCTAGAGAGGGGGCGGCATACAGGAAGAGTACCATGGTCACTCACTACTGTACACAGAAAAGATTCCATGGGTTACAATGCCTGAAAATCCCTGTACATTACAGAGACTGCAGGTTACTGCAATTTCTATATGCAGGAATTTTGCTACATACATATATTTTTATAGTTTATTGGTATTTTTTGGAAGTTACGTTGCTAATAATCTCATTGTGATCACTACAAATCCCCATAGACCAGAGATTTGATCACTTTTATTATCTATCTTTCTTTATCACAGTCACTCTGTTTGAAACAGAGACCTTTTCAACTTGTATGCTGACAATGCAGACCCTGTGTAAAAAAAGTGTGCAACATAAGATATAGCATTTAGAGTTTGGAATACTTTATTCCAACAATATTACTGTAAAGGATAATTGAATACATGAATAATTAAAAATGAGCAAATTTACATTATTTAATGTTTTAACTGTCTCAGAACAACAATTTCTGTGCAAAGTTTCAATTTTACCCTATATTTAACTGTTTACTTCATATCCCATGGTTCAAATAAATGTTATAATAAAAAAGTTTAATAAAATGTGCTTGGTAGTAAAGGGGTTAAAATAAAGAAAACATACAGTAAATGGGCATATGCTGTGAGCAGCATCTGTCCAATTATTTAAGTGGGGAAAAGTGGGGATTTCTTTAACATGCTTTTAACACACCAAAGAAATGAAAATGTTTCTGTTGGGCAAGTTGATGATTATTATTATTATTATCATCATTTATATAGCTCCAACAGTTTCCGCAGTACTATACAATAACAAAGGGAGCGAGATAGAGATAAACGGACATGGGCCCTGCTCATAGGAGCTTACAGTCTAGAGGGACTGGGGTTGAAGAAGACCAGGAGAGTTTTACTGGATGTCAGGATCATTAGTGCCAGTTTTTTTGGAACTGTGGGGCCATAAACGAAGCTTCAATCATGTTTGAGTAGGTGAGCAGAGGGATGAGTTGCATCAGTGAGTGGTACGCTAATCTGACAAAAAGGGTTTTGAGGGATTTCTTGAAAGACTGAAGATTATGGGAAAGTTTGATAGGTCGAGGTAAGTCATTCCACAGGAACGGAGCGGCCCTTGTAAAAGCTTGGAGGTGAGCATTGGCATTGCGGGTGTAGACAGAGGATAGGCAGAGATTGCCCACTGACGGGGGTTGTCTAGATGGAACGCGCTTGCAGAGTAACGAACACATGTAAGGAGGTTGAGTTATAGAGCGATTTGAATGTGAGCGTCAGTATTTTAAAACTGTATCCTGAAACATACAGGAAGCCAATGGAGGGGCCGGTAGAGGGGGGAGGCACGCGAGGTGCATCAGGTGAGAAAAATAAGCCTGGCACCTGCATTCTTTACAGATTGCAAAAGGAAAAAACGGGCATTGAGGAGGCCAATAAGGAGCGAATTGCAGTAATCAAGTCGTGAAATGACAAATGCACGAACCAGCACCTTCACGGTATCTTGCATCAGAAAGGGGCGGATGCGGGTAATGTTCTTGAGTTTATAGTAACAGGATTTGTTCACTGTCTGAACGTGGGGAGAGAATGTTAGGTCTGAATCGAAAGTGACACCAAGGCAGCGAGCTTCAGGCGTTAGGCTAATGAGTGTTCCATTTACTCGTAGAGATATAGGTGGCATTGGGTTTTTCTTGGAGTGAGGAACGAGAATTTCAGTTTTTCCAAGATTGAGTTGAAGGAGGCATGAGGACATCCAATTCGAGACGCAGAGAGACAGTCAGTGACTCGATCCAGAAGAGCTGGTGAGAGATGAGGGGAGGAGAGGTATATTTGAGTGTCATCAGCGTATAGGTGGTAATGGAATCCAAAGGAGCTGATCAATTTGCCTAGAGAGGCAGTGTAGATTTAGTAAAGAAGAGGGCCCAGTATTGAATCTTGGGGCACCCCAACAGAGACAGCCTGCCGAGAGGAGGTACTTCCAGAAAATAAGACACTATTCGATCGTTGGGACAGGTAGGAAGAGAACCATGAAAGAACAGTACCTTGGAGGCCTATAAGTACCTCGAACATGAGAATGGTCATAATTCAAAACCCTAAAAGAATGCCTCCTTCTTATAAGCGACATATAACATTTAAAAATCATAAAAATAAACATTATACAAAATGTATACTTAATTTAAAAGTCAAGATAACTGGTCTCCTAAATGTAGATACAGTTGCAAGAAAAGTATGTGACCCTTTTGGGATTACGTGGAGTTTTGCATGAATTGGTCATAAAATATGCTCTGATCTTCATCTAAGTCACAACAATTTGAAAAACACACAGGGTTATCCAAAGAGATTAGAATTGCTTGAGAAAGGTAACCGAACGCTGAAAATCAGCGTTCGGTTGCCTTTCCTGACCATTCGGCTATCCAGAGAGCAGGCAATTCGCCAAATCCTGTCGAATTGCCTGAACATACGGTGCCTGTTCGGTCCCTGTTCGAGGGCAGTGAAAACCCCATCAAAAAGCACTGCTTCGGCTATTCAGAGAACACAAACCAGCAGTGAAAGGTTCCCCTAATGTCCTGCCATTCGGTGGTTTAATTCGGCAAATTTATTCAGGAGAATCCCATAGACTTCAATGTTAAAAATATTCCCGTATTAATTCAATATCTAATAAACCGTTCATTATAAAATTCTGCAGCAAAAAGTCTCTTTATTTATAGATTTTTTAGGATACTTTAAGCATTTTTCTGAATTTTTTAAAAACAAATTAAAAGTCCGATTTTTTTTTTGATTTTTTTTCAGTTTGCTTATTTTTTTTGTAACAGCCCTCTTTATTATCATTCCCTGGACCTCCTGTGAAAATTTCAGACATTTTCGCTCAGTAGTTTCTTTGCAAACAGCGTTTCTTTTTCCCAGATTCATACAAATGGTTTTTCTAATTTATTCACTGCCTCCTCTACGTCACAGCTGCTTCGGCTCTGTGTGATTCGGCTCCTTTTCGGCTCCTGTTCGGCTCCTGTTCCTCTTTTTCAAAGGTTAATCCAGATGTTTTTGCTTGTTTTCAGCATGCATTCGGTTAGTTTTCGTCAGGTTTGCGGCAGCTTTTCCCTGCAATTCGGGGACCCTGTGCTGTTTGCTGAATACACCGCAGGGTCACCGAAATGGAATCGGCAAAAGGAACCGAATTGAAGAGAACGAAAAGTCACCGAACGTGCGGTGACTTTTCGAATCTCTTTGGATAACCCTGACAGTCTACTTAAAATAATACAACACAAACATTATATGTTTTCATGTGTTTATTTAACATATAAACACTCACAATGCACGGTGGAAAAAGTATGTGAACCCCTAGCCTAATGACTTCTCCAAGAGCTAATTGGAGCCAGGAGTGAGACAACCTTGAGTCCAATCAGTGTGATATTATTGGATGTGTAGCTGAAAGCTGTCCTGCCCTTTAAAAACACACACCAGTTTTGGGTTTACTGGTTTCAAGAAACACTGTCTGATGTGAACCAAGCCTCGCAGAAAAGAGCTCTCAGAAGACCTACGATCAAGAATTGTTGACTTGCATGAAGCTGGAAAGGGTTACAAAAGTATCTCCAAAAGCCTTGATGTTCATGTGTCCACGGTAAGACAGACTGTCTACAAATGGAGAAAGTTCGGCACTGTTGCTACTCTCCCTAGGCGTGGTCGTCCTGTAAAGATGACTGCAAGAGCACAGCGCAGAATGCTTAATGAGGTAAAGAAGAATCCTAGAGTGTCAGCTAAAGACTTACAGAAATCTGCTAACATTTTTGTTGACACATCTACAATAAGGAAAACATTAAACAAGAATGGAGTACATGGGAGGACACCGCGGAGGAAGCCATTGCTGTCCAAAAAGAATATTGCAGCACGTTTGAAGTTTGCAAAAGAGCACCTGGATGTTCCATAGCACTACTGGCAAAATATTCTGTGGACAGATGAAACCAAAATTGAGTTGTTTTGAAAAAACACACAACACTATGGCCCCTATTACGCTCCTGGCGTTTAAACGCGAGTGCAGGGGAGGAAAAACTGTGCCCACAGTTTCCCCCCTTGCGCCCGCGTTTTAACGCCAGATTACAATGCAGGCGCATAAAATGCTGCCTGCATTGTTAGCGAGTGATAAAAATCAGGATGCGCGCAGCAGCGCTGAGCACAGCCGCATGCATCCTCTCAATGGAGTCCATAGGACTCCATTAAGCTCCCCTCTGCCGTTCACGTGAACAGCTGGATCTCGCATCGCGAGATCCGGCCGGTCGGCGTAGGGATATGCAGGGAAAGACGGAGGGGACTTTTTTCCCCGTCTTTCCCTGCTCCTGTCGGCCGGAGGAGGCGACTGGAGCCGCAGTCCTCGCCGCGGGACAGAGGGTAAGTATGGGATTTTTTATTTTTAAACTGGTGTTAACGGATTCTGGTCCAGCGGAATCCGTTAACACCAGGTCCTGGCTCTGGTTAACTTTTCGTTGACCAGAGCCAGGCGTTAATCAGCGCTGGTACATTGTAATCCAGAGCTGATTAAGCTTTGCGCTCCCCATGTTAAGTATAGGGAGCGCAAAGTGCATTGACCTCGCGCTGAACAGCACAAGGTCCCAAATGTTTTTTTTAACCCATTTGCGTTTGGATTGTAATATGCGGCAGATACCGCAGCTAACGGTAGCGCTCATGCAGGTGAGCACTACCGTTAGCGTGAAGAATGTAATAGGGGCCTATGTGTGGAGAAAAAAAGGCACAGCACACCATCATCAAAACCTCATCCCCACTGTAAAACATGGCGGAGGGAGCATCATGGTTTGGGGCTGCTTTGCTGCCTCAGGGCCTGGACGGATTGTTGTCATTGATGGAAAAATGAATTCCAGAGTTTATCAAGACATTTTGCAGGAAAACGTAAGACCATCTGTCCGCCAACTGAAGCTCCGCAGAGGATGGGTGATGCAACAGGACAATGACCCAAAACATACAAGTAATTCAACAAAAGAATGGCTTCAACAAAACAAAATACGCCTTCTGGAGTGGCCCAGTCAGAGTACTGACCTCAACCCGGATTGAAATGCTGTGGCATGACCTTAAGAGAGCAATTCACACCAGACATCCCAAGAATATTGCTACACTGAAACAGTTTTGTGAAGAGGAGTGGTCCAAAATTACTCCAGATCATTGTGCAGGTCTGATCTGCAACTACAGGAAACGTTTGGTTGAGGTTATTGCTGCCAAAGGAGGGTCAACCAGTTATTAAGTTCAAAGGTTCATATACTTTTTACACCCTGCACTGTGAATGTTTACATGTTCTGTGCAATAAAAACATGAACACATATAATGTTTGTGTTGTATTATTTTAAGCATACTGTGTTTTTCAAATTGTTGTGACTTAGATGAAGATCAGAGCACATTTTATGACCAATTCATGCAAAACTCCACGTAATCCCAAAGGGTTCACATACTTTTTCTTGCAACTGCATTGTAACACCAATCTAACAACATGAAACAAGGCGCATTGCCCATGGCCATTAACAGGCTATTTATGGAGCACTGAAAGACCACTAAATTCTGAAAGAAAATAACGGCAACTTCAGTGTGTAGATCCACCATGAATAAACCAAAAGGACAAAACTATTTGAATTAGATAAAGAAAGACAAATAGAGAGCAATATAACACTATATGCTGTTTATAGAGATGGACAGCTAGATCTATTTAGATAAATAGAAAGATACAGAGACAGCTTTTTAATTACCTAAAACAGGCTGCTGCCTAAGGCCTCTCGCAAACATGGGCCACACATGATTTTATGTAGAAAGTCAGCATACACATGGCATTCATATTAAGATTCCACACAGCTACATTCCTATGCATTAAAATTTATTGTGTTAATATGTGCTAGAGCAGTGGTTCCCAACCTTGTCCTTGGGATCCTCAACCAGGCCAGATTTTGCAGATCACCTTGGGGAAAAGCAGACTGAATCCTGCAATCACTGAGCAGCAAATCATATCACCTGAAGGTCCTGAGGACAGGGTTGGGAAACACTGTACTAGAGGGACTACCATGCATCCTACCAATTTTGTCCAGTGTTTCTTCAAACACTGCAATGTCACACTGGTGTGCCCCACGTGGAACTCGGGTGTTGGGAGAATTTGCTTTGCAATGGCAGATTGAGGTGTGTGTATATCAAAACAGTGACAAAATGTGAATGTAATGGAGCAATGTCACAAATGGGAGTTGTATTATAGAGTACAGCTTCAAAAAGAAGTTTAAACAACTTAATACTAGTTTTTAAAATCATGCAAAATACATCCTTAATAAAAATGTGCCTGGTGTATCGAAACAATTTTTACATCAGTGTGCTGTGAGATGAAACGGTTGAAAATCACTGATATAAATTATGGGCATCAAAGCAAACACAATTCAAAACCATCACACTGCATTTTTAATTGATTTTCTAAAGGTATCATAAGCCTTGCCAAATGATTCTGCTGTATTGATAGCTGATGATACTTCAAATCACAAAATCTCTACAGAGAATGAAAACCTGTCTCCTTTAAAGATGATTTCCTTTTTACATAAAGTACCTGTGGGTAAGGTTCTTTTTTTTTTCCAAAAAAAATATTTGCGATCTTAATTGCTTGCAAGATGGCACCTCAAATTTGTGGGGGGACAGATTTTCTCTAACAGAGTTATTCAGAGAGAGGTGAAAAGCAGGCGAGTGGCTGAAAAATTGAAAATTCTAGGTCAAAATAGCCAAACCAGAAAAAGTCTCCCATTTATCTCACTTTCCAATCGGCTAATTTGACCTAGAATATTCCATTCTCCAGCCATTCTCCTGCTTTTCACCTTTCTCTGAATAACCCTGTATGTAAATTATCTAAGGCAATGTTGAAAGAATTCCCAGTAGATATAGTAGGGAGGCCAATTAATAGGCGTCACGATCCTGCAAGCAGACACATTAAATTAATGTGTACTTTTTTTCACACAAATTAGAAATTCATAATAGAAATTCAAACCATCATCACAAATTACAATGCTAATAGCACTTACTGGAGTATCATTGAATCACAATTATCACATAAAGACGGCCGACTATTGACATTGGCCTTCGCAGATGTCTTAAAAGACTCATGAATGGAAAGTATTGTGTGTTGCGTCCATCAACCGCTACGCTTTTCTACAAGCAGTATAAAGAAGTACATAATAACAGGTAATGTCATGTTCTTGTACATCATTTACAACATAATTGTATGCCTCAATGCTGCACGGTGCACTCAGATAAATACTTGCTTGAAAGGAAACAATGGTAAAATGGTTTGCTTGTTCGTCTCTTTGACTTTCAAAAACAGACATTTCTCTGTGAGATACGATGAAGCAGGGCTTATTGTGTGACATCATATTACTGCCTATTATTCTAGGATGTGAAACAAATACCTTTACATAAACATTCTGAAGGTTAGTCTAAAAGGTCTTTTATTTCATGATAACACTTGATAAATATTATTCTTTAATTTTTCACATTCTCAGATGTTTACAATTTATGTTTTTGTCATGTTTTCTGGTAAATATGACATTTGAGTTACAGTCTATCACAATTTCTGGCCTTACTGACATGGATCTCGCTCGAATAATCAACATAGGGTCTTTAATGTGGATGATTTGGGGACATGTAAATGCACCTTTTGGTTGAATGTATAGACTAACAGAACTCCAGTGAAGTCATATTCAGGATTACAGGCAGCTGTAAGTGGTGCTGCTGGTATTAATACAGAGAGCCCTGATAGAGATACATTTGTCCTAAACTACATTCGAAATTGACAGAAAAAAGAATAACCTCCATCCCAACTAATGCTGTTCTCCTAGATCCAGTGGTAAACTGTGATCAAAAGTAGGCAGGGTGGGGGGCGTGGCCGACTGTGATCGAGAGAGTTCGTGTTATGGTGGAGCTCCGCACGACCATCTCTCCTTGGGGGCCATAGCTGACTCTCACTGCTATCAATGAAACGATGCGTGGCTACACCGTGAAAGCCAAAGATTTCTGTAGATGAAAAACCGGGTGCACCATCAAAGGATCCGCCTTCCTCTATATCTTTCAGAAAAAGGATGGGCCACACTGAATCTTTAAATCGCCAATAATTCTTTATTCAGTTTTTCTTATATCTCACCGCATACAGGTGAAGACACATGATGTTTCGGCTAGAAGCCTTAATCATGTATAATCTCTGCTCCCCTCATGACTCTTTTTATACAATGGAAAACAATTAAAAAACAGGAGACCGGGCTTTAATTAATGCTATCATGGTGACTCCATTAACTCCTTAATGGCAAACCACATGCAGTATAATACATATAGGGCCCTATTACAATCTTCACGCAAACGTCAGCGCGTGCGCAAAAATGCATTAACGCGAGGGGCAAAATCCTTTGCGCAGAACGTCGTATTACAATGTCAGCGCAACAAACGCGCATATACCTCTACCACGGGTGAACCTGCGCAAACGCTGCACGAGCTTACTGTACTTTGTGCATCCTATACTTAACATTGTGAGCGCAAATGCGTTTGTGCGCTGGTATGCGGATGGTATTACAGTCTATGCGCAGTTTCTAACGCACAGCCTTTGCGCGCATAATTTTAGCAACTCCTAAATGCTGGTGTTAATGGCAAATTCTATCAACCTGGCCGAACCCAAATACACCAGCCCAAAAAAAATACGCAGCAAAGTATAGTTACACATTCTACACATACCAAACCAATAAAATGGAGAAGTTGTGTGTGTTTTTTTTATTGTTGCAGCATATATGCTCAGATTGACTTTGCCAGGCGCAAAAAACTTAACGTGAGATAATTGTGGTTCTTAATTCTGATTGGCTGAATCGCGTGAACAAAACAGTCCGCACACTGATTTCTGCACGCAACATTGACGCGCGCGCATTTGTGTGCGTTCATTTTACGCGCGTTATGTTTTGACCGATGAAAAAATGCTCAAGGATTGTAATACCAGCGTTGTTTTACGTGCGTTACCGTTTAACGCTTTGCGCAAAAATTCACGCGTTGCGCATGCGTTTTTGCGTGAAGAATGTAATAGGGCCCATATAGTTTCACAAAAGGAAATGCATCATAACATCATCACAATTTTTCTAAACCATTACTTTCAAACTTGTATATGAACCTCAAAGGGAATTTCAAAAATAATTATTTTCCAAAAAATATCTCTAAACCAAATTCTTTATCAAGCCCCCGTGGCCAAATAGTATCTAATTTAAAAATCCAGCCTTTTTCTTTCTTTTTTAACAATAAAGCTCCATCTCCCCCCCCCCCCGTCTCAGTGATGGAACGTGATCAATAACTTGAAACTGGAGTTGTGCAATTGCATGATTTTCTTTACAAACATGTTCCGGTATTGGTAAGTCTGTCTTGCCAGTACGAATGGTTGATTTGTGTTGTGTAATTCTCTCCTTGATTTTCCTTGTGGTTTCCCCCATGTAGATGGGGCCACGAGGACATTTAATCAGATAAATGACATATGACCTATTACAGGTAAAATAACTTTTAATCCTATATTCTTCACCTATATGTGGATGTGAAAACTTCTCACCCTTAATCACTGCATTGCAGCAGCTACAAGAAAGGCAAGGGAAAGCACCAAAGTTTTGTGCTCCCAAAAAAGTTTGAACTTTAGGACTGGTTGGACCTAAATCTGCTCTAACTAACACATCTTTTCAATTTTTATTCCTCTGATAAGCAAAAATTGGTGGAGTTGCGAACTCCTTAATTGTAGGGAAACCTCTATTGAGGATCTTCCAATTTTTTCTAATAATCGCATTGATACCTCGACTCGCTTTATTATAATTGGTGGAAAAAACAATTTTATTGGATGTTTTATGTAGTGTTTTTTTTATTATGTCCTAAATCTCGTGGTGTAATGAGATCTAGACGATTCTTCCCAAGAACTCTCTCTTTTTCCTCTTCTAATAATTTGGCTGGATAAGCTCGTGCCAAAAACTTCTTCTCCATCTCACTTAATCGAACCTCCAAAAGTTCCGGCTCAGATACATTACGTGCAACCCTTGTAAATTGGCTCCTTGGGAGTGATTTTAATATGTTATCAGGATGGAAACTCGTATTATGTAATAGGCTATTACGATGTGTCGGTTTCACAAACAAATCGCTAGCTACTTTGCCATTGCATTTTTTCAAGCTTAGATCAAGAAAGGTGATGTTGCTGTCACTATGCTCCATAGTAAACTGTGTTGCCGGAGAAACTTTGTTCATTGCCTCTTGAAATGATATCAACTCGTGCACTTCACCCCCCATATGCCAAACACATCATCAATGTATCTCCACCAAACTCTGACATATTTCTTAAAAAGTTCATGGGGATACACATATCACTTTTCAAAAGCATTCATGAAAAGATTGGCATATTTTTCCCCATAGTTATACCACGTCGTTGTTGGTAGAAATTGTCACCAAACAGAAACAAAATTACGTTCTAACACCAACTTTAAAAGTTGGACAATAAACTGGATCTATTCACTAGTATAAGAGCTATTGTTCAAGGTATCGTTAATAGCTTCAACACCCTCCTCATTTGGTATGGAAGTATAGAGACTCACTACATCCCACGTGAAAAAAATATCAGAATCTGTAATATGAAGCCCCCCAATCCTTCTGAAAACATCCGATGTGTCTAAGATAAAGGATTGACTAATTGTTACAAATAGTTGGAAAACGCGATCTAAAAATATAGAAATGGGCTGTAAAATGGAGTCCATGCTAGCTACTATTTGTCATGCCAGCTCCAGGAGCCTGCCTGAATCCACAAAGCTTGCTGTTGCTCCATACCTGCATTCCTCTCAGGGGTTAATTCCTGTGCCCATTCCTGAGTGGTTGTGCATATAACCTGGACACACCCTTCCCTCCAATGCTCTCTCATTGTGTTCCCCATCCTGCTTTCTGTGAGGTCCTGTGAGCTCCCTCTCCCTTAGTTTGTCTTATTCCCTATTATCCACTCTATTGTGATCTTTTGTGCCTACAAGTGTTTCAGCTTGCATCTGTCTGCATTGCATCCTGCTCTCCAGGTACCTTTGTGAAGAGCTCCTGTTCCAGCCCTGTGGTTCTTGTTTGCAGCAGACACTGCCTAGCCCACTATCCCTGGTGTATAGAGACTACACCTGTGGCTATCAGCTTTCAAGCTTCGCTCCACCATCCTGCTCTAAAGGTACCTTTTGTGAAGAGCTCCTGGTTCCTACTTGGTGGATACTGCACAACCAACTATCCCTGGAGCTTCAAGACACTACCTCTGTGCAGAAAGACTTGTCTATTTGTTTTATTAGTACTCTGCTAGTGTGTGTAAGACTGTTGCTGTGTGCTTACCTTCTGGAATACACTTAATATACTTATACAGCTTCCTGTGTCTGCCTGATTTGCTCTCCCCCAGCGCTTGGGAAAATAAACCATAAGGCCCCGCCATGGCTCCATCATGGCGTGAGCCTGACACTATTGGCCTACCAGGTGGAATTTCCAAATTTTTATGCACTTTAGGAAGCACATAAAAAACAGGAATAATGGGATTACTTTGCTTTAGAAACTTTTTTAAGATTGAATCAATAATACCCTCCTGCCATGCTTTGTCTAAGATTACCTCCACATCTTTTTCCAATTTTAGCACTGAGTTGTAATTCTACAATATGTACTAGTATCCGATAGTTGTCTTTCGATCTCTTCCACATATTTAACTCTATCCATGACTACGAGCGAGCCACCCGCGTCAGCCATTTTAATTATTATGCTTTTATCTGCCTGAAATTCCCTTAAGGAATCTTTCTCCTTTCGTGACAAGTTGGTTCCCACGTGTTCCCGAAAATACATAAAGTAATTATCAATGTCTTTTTTCACAATTCAACAAAAGTATCCACAACAGGGGTAGAGGGAGGTACAAACGCACTCTTAACTCTTAAATCCAAATTTTTGGCTGTCAATTTATTGCCATTAGTGCATTTTGCCTCCTCCTGGTTCACCTGTGTACTGAAAAAACTTTCAATTTTACATTCCTGAAAAGTCTATCCAAATCGACCCGCAATTTAAAAAGGTCAGCACTAGAAGTAGGACAAAAAGTTAACCCCTTCTGGAGTACCGCTGTTTCCTCAACAGACAAAGTCTTAGTGGAAATATTAATGACTTTTATACTCTCTTGGACTGGTTGTACATCCGTGGATGATACAATTTTTTCTCTCTCATCGGATTCCGGCGTTCCAAATATCTTTCTCTTTCTGGATCTCCTCGTTCGTTTCACCCTCCTCTGTCTCAAGGGGCCTGATCTCTGACCAATAAAGAAGTTGAAGAGGGAGTATCTGTAAATAATTGTTTATCTGAAGTTTCAGCATCCGTGCTTTCTGGGGGTCCGGTCGCCATATTTTTACCAAAATTTCTACTTTTATAAAACGATTGTGTCTTATTCCTAAAGCATCCGGAATTTGCAAAAAAAAGTGTCCCACTTGTAGACCTGACCTCTCTCATAATCTTCTTGATCTCGTGCGAGTTTTGATCTTTTATTATTCTCTAATTGATGTTTTAATTCCTCCATCTGTTTATTCAATTTGGTATTAAACTCTGAGTTTTTCTAAAGACAGAAGAGTCCTGATCTAATAGACAGTCAATGGAGCGCCAGTACAAGACTGGAAATACGAAAGATCATTTGTCATGTCCTTCAATAAGTCTTCTCAATCTTCCCAAAAATTTTTGAATAAGACATCTCTACAAAAGAGAAAATATAATCGCGCAATACATTAATACATCATATGCAGAAAATAAGGGGCTGATGGTCCTATTCACATATTAATGAGCCTAACCTAGGCTCTAGGACGAATATCAATTTTGGGTCTTCAGAGAATTTTCAGGTGCCCATATACCCGCAATAGATGATTATCTTCAACGACTTTCCTCTGTAGTAAATCACGGGAAGAAAAAACAATGCACTCCCCTAGTGCAATATCGTTATGATATAATGACAATAGATCAGTTTAGATGTTGCACTCACATGTAGGTGAGCCGCATTGGCTCCAAGACCTCGCGTAGGAATTTATAAGGAAATTCCGAAAAAAACTTCTTTTTAAGATCACGTACCGGGAAGCAGCAGTAGTATATAAAATAAATTTATTAATACATAAAATAAAATTAGATATTACCAGAACGCGTTTCGCTCCTCAGAGCTTCTTCAGCTGGTATCACTAGTCTTGTATCTGCTGCTTCCTTATATATTGTTTAAAAGTCCCATCACATCTTTCAGTTAAAATCAATTAAAATCAATTAAAAACAATTACAAACACATGGAGCCAATAATTGGTTAGTTTGTAGCATTCCTACATTTTAACGCTGCTTTCCAACGTGGAACGCAAATTTTATTAACCCTATATCATTAAATTATATAAAATGCCGTCTGGCGTTTAATCGCTAGTAGCAGCAATTGCGCATGCGCATGTCCTGACGCATGCGCGCAGCCAATAGCGGGGAAATAAATCCAAACTTTACTAATACAGAATCCAATATAATCCCCTCACACCAAATCTTAGGTAAAAAATATATCACTTATGAGAGTGATCTAAGTGGTAGAGATTTACTGGATAACATAGGAGCCTCTCAAAAGATGTAACGAAACCCCAATTATCGACGTGCGCTTGCGCATACCCCAGGACGACTCCCAATGTAAACAATCCAGTTATCTGCACGCAGCCCTTACTGCGCTCATCGACACATAGGAAAACGATGTTTCCTACCGAGAAAAAAGGCGCAGTATATAATGTAGCTCTATTAGAGGGATAAGTCACACTAATTTGGTTTCCCCATATGGCCCATAAATATTTCTAACAAAATATATCGATCCATGGACAACGGATCTCCATCAATGATGGTGTATCCTATAATCAGATAAAGTTGTATATGTAATAAATAACATCACAAATACAACAGTATATATATATACAATAACCGGATATAACAATCTTAAAACAACAACAATGTAAAGTGCTATATAAGAACAATGATATTAAATACTTAATTACTATATAGGCAATACAACATAATTTTATATTGTGCTCATGGCAAATGCCACCCATATTGGGGAAAATTATCAAAATATTCAATTATTATATCTAATTGAAGTGCAGTGTGCTAATTGCACCAATATGAATCAAATTGAATATATAATATAGAATAATAAAGTGCCAATAATACAATAGATTAGTTTAAATAGTCAAGTGAATTATAACTATATTAGTAGGTGCATACTAATTTTATTGCACTATTCCCAAAAGTGTAAAAACAAGCAAATTGTATGAGTTTATGTATATTATTAAAGTGCCATTAGTGCTGAATGGTGGTAATAGGATCAATTATTTATATAACTGTGGCAGTAATGATAAAATAGTGCTAAATTTCTTAATAATTATCGTGTAAAATAATTAAATATATATTAAATAGAAACCACCAATGGTACAAAATTAATTATTTTAAAAAGTATTGAACCGATACTCTAATCATATAGGTGACATAAAATCTATCATATATATATTGTGCATATAGATCATACCTGTAAAGTGATAAGTGCAATATAGTGCAAATAATTATTATATTATTAATAATACAAAGGGTATTAATAAAGTGACAATAAAGTGCCATGGTGTTACTATTAAACGAAATTTAATTAAATTATATATTTAATAAATATATCCTCCAGTATGTATATAAAGACTATATTATTAATATAAGGCAAAGGAGGTGGATTCATCTATTTAATAAACAGATCTTGACCCATATGGGGATATTATATGGAGGAACTAGAAATAATCATAAAAAATGAATCAATTCGAAATCATTATTAAGACCAATAGGGGCCATAGTGCCTAAATCGAATATAAACTTAATTTTCTCCCTCCCTAAAATCGTGGTCTCTTATAAAACGATTGTGTCTTATTCCTAAAGCATCCGGAATTTGCAAAAAAATGTGTCCCACTTGTAGACCTGACCTCTCTCATAATCTTCTTGATCTCGTGCGAATTTTGATCTTTTATTATTCTCTAATTGATGTTTTAATTCCTCCATCTGTTTATTCAATTTGGTATTAAACTCTGAGTTTTTCTAAAGACAGAAGCGTTCTGATCTGTGCCTCCAATAGACAGTCAATGGAGCGCCAATACAAGACTGGAAATTAGAAAGATCACTTGTCATGTCCTTCAATAAGTCTTCTCAATCTTCCCAAAAAATTTTGAATAAGACATCTCTACAAAAGAGAAAATATAATCGCGCAATACGTTGATACACCATATGCAGAAAATAAGGGGCTGATGGTCCTACTCACATATTAATGAGCCTAACCTAGGCTCTAGGACGAATATCAATTTTGGGTCTTCAGAGAATTTTCAGGTGCCCATATACCCGCAATAGGATGATTATCTTCAACGACTTTCCTCTGTAGTAAATCACGGGAAGAAAAAACAATGCACTCCCCTAGTGCAATATCGTTATGATATAATGACAATAGATCAGTTTAGATGTTGCACTCACATGTAGGTGAGCCGCATTGGCTCCAAGACCTCGCGTAGGAATTTATAAGGAAATTCCGAAAAAAAATTCTTTTTAAAATCACGTACCGGGAAGCAGCAGTAGTATATAAAATAAATTTATTAATACATAAAATAAAATTAGATATTACCAGAATGCGTTTCGCTCCTCAGAGCTTCTTCAGCTGGTATCACTAGTCTTGTATCTGCTGCTTCCTTATATATTAAATATATTTATATATTAAATATATAAAGACAGAAGAGTCCTGATCTGTGCCTCCAATTCTACAAACGTCTTTTCCAATTCTTTAATTTCCTTTTTTAGCTGTTCAACAGACTCTCTCAGTGACTCTCACTGCTGAATTTTTTTTATTTAATTTTTTGGGACCTCTCTGCAGTATCTAAGTTGCTGTTCCCCGGCTGGGGATGTTTTTGACTCTTAGAGACATCGTTTTGAGGTCTTAATGCTGACTTTCCTGTGCCTCTATGTTTGCTGGGGTTATTGCAATTATTATTTCCTTTCTTTTCTTTTTTTTCCTTTCTTCTCCCCTTATGTGCCTATGTGATGACTTGCCTATTGTTGCCCTGCGTGGCCATTTTCTATTCTTTACTTGTGTGATGACATTGTTTCAAAATAAAACTTTAAATTGAAAAGAAAAAAAAAAATGTAGGCAGGGCTGCCTTCAGAAATCTCTTGGCCTCTTTCTGAACCACTGGTTGGGTCCTCCCCTTCCTTCATCTGGCTATTTCCATAAACTAAATAAAAATGACACATTTTGCCTTGTCTTATTATACAGGGTTTGGGCTAATTCCCTGATGGATAAAATTTGTTTCCTGGTGGGAGAGTGTTTGTTCTGCACCTCTACATGATGCAGACCATACTAATCACTCCCTCAGTGATTAGCTAGAGTGCTTTTACTGGCCGCAGCTGCCCCCGCCCACCAAAAATTTTCCTGGTATCCCGAAAGGTTATTTCAGGGTGGCATGGAGGGGCTCACACATATGAGGCACTTCATCGAGTGGCATAGAGTTTAAGGCCCACGGCCCTCTAGAGCCATTGGGCCCTTCAACATATCATGGGCTGTCACTTCCTGATGGCTGCCCTGTAGGTTATCCCTTGTGTGCAATCAGTGGCAGTTGCATGCAAATGCTAATTCCAGTGGCGGTAACAATATCAAACTCAATATCTCCCTAGCTCTGATCTTACCGTTCCCACAAATTTTTGATTGCTCTCAAAAATGCTTCTGATAAAGACGTCAGGTGTTGAATTCGGAAGTATCCAAATTGGAGTGTTTTTTTTTTTATTCTGTGACTGTGTTATCATTTGTTTTTCCTCTCCACAAGGTGGGGTTTTTATGACAGTAAATGTTTTAATGTTGCTCCCCCCCTCCCTATCAGTATAAGCCTTATTGTCTTCCCACAAAGGCTTTCCTGCTTTAACCCCATAGTGACCAGGCAATTTTACCATTGTCTATCTGAAAGTACCCACTGCAGTTTTTAAATTTCTGCACTGTTTGGCCCCATTTACATTCTTCGCGCAAATGCGCTCGCACAGCGCAATTTTTTTGCGCACGAAAAAAACGTTAGCGCGCGTAAATTAACACGGTATTACGATCCGAGCGCATTTTTTCAGCCTTCATGTTTTTTCGAGCGCAAATCCGACGTGCAAAACCAGGCGCAAATGACCATTGCGTGCAGGAATCGGTGGGCAGACTGTTTTTTCACGGGATTCAGCCAATTAGAATTAAGAACCACCATTTGCTAGGTTTCGGTTGTTACGCCTGTCAAAGTCAATCTGCGTATATGTGCTGCAACAAAAGTTTAACAATTTACAAATTTTATTGTTTGGGTATGTGTAGAATGTGTAACTATACTGTGCTGTATTTTTTTTTTTGTGCAGGTTCATTTAGTTTCAGCCAGAACGTTCAGATTGTAAATTAACACCAGGTTTTCAAAGACGTTAAAAAGATGTGCGCAAATGTCGTGCGTTACATTTTGCGCTAAGATTGTAATACCATGCGCGCATACGCGTACTAACACATTGGCGCTCACAATGTTAAGTATAGGATGCGCGCAGGAACTTGCACTCGTGCTGGGTTCGCGCAGGGTCACTCGCGTTGTACGTTAACGCACATCGTTTGCGCGGATGTCGTAATAGGATGTTACGCACTAATGGTTTTTTCCTCGCGCAAATGCGTTGCGCGAAGAGTGTAATAGGGGCCTTTGTGTTTAGCTCTAATTTTCCTCTTACTCATTCCATGAACCAACACATATTATATACCGGTTTTTTTCGCCATTAAATGACCTTTTTCATCATTTTGTATAATTTACTATAAAAAAATTATAACATATGATGAAAGAATGGAAAAAAACACACTTTTTCGAACTTTGACCCCCAAAATCTACAACCGCCAAAAAAGACTCTGGCTAAATAGTTTAAAAATTTTCTCCTGATGTAGAAATACCCAATTTCTACATGTTTTTGCTTTTAACCCCTTCACTGCTGAACCATTTCACCTCTGTGTCCTGAGCTGATTTTGACCATTTGATGCTCATCACGTTTAACCCCTTAGTGACCTGTGGTTTTACAAAAGTCAGTCCTTTAGTGCCCACTGCTGTTTTTACGTTTCTTCGCTATTTGTGTTTAGGTCTAATTTTCCTCTTACTCGTTTATGCAACCCACACATATTATACTCTGTTTTTCCCGCCATTAAATGGATTTTCTAAAGATACCATTATTTCCATCATATCGTATAATTTACTATAAGAAAAAATGAAACACACTTTTTTGAAATTTAATCCCCAAAATCTAAAACTGTCAAAAAAGACCCCAGTAAATAGTTTAAAAATGTTGTCCCAAGAATAGAAATACCCAATTTTTACATGTGTTTGCTTTTTAACCCCTTTACTGCTGAGCCATTTCACCTCTATGCGTTGAGCTCATTCTGACAGTTTTATGCTCATCATTTTTAAATGCCAGCCTAGGTCCTAATTTAGTAATCCCCCCAAAGACGATTTTTTTTTTAAAAAAACAACAATTTTTTGAAAGTTTTTTTTATTTAGTTTTTTTTAAATTAATTTTTACACCAAATGGTATCATTTACCATGGTATCATTAATGGTATCATTTTCACCAATGGTATCCAAAGATCCCCCTTTCTCCACTTCGCAGCTAGGGGGTTAACTTGCCCACTGACGTCCTCACACATATGGTTAGGATGTCAGTGGGTGGGGGTGACCCGGAGGCTTGGCTGCCATCCAAGATGTCAGCCACCTCTCGGGTTTGAATCGCGATTCGGCGCCATTTGCCATACTGCTGATTCTCCCCATTCCAGCGGTACAATTTGTGAGCTTTTAGGTGGAATGGTTGGGGAGATAGAGGGCTCCAAAGGAGCCACCCCCCTTCCAACTTTTTCCATTGCAGGCACCGGGGGTGCCTGCTGATGACGTCATCAAGCAACGTGATGACGTCACCACGATGCCCAGGCCCCCTCATAAGGTGGAGCAGACTCTAGGCCAGCCATAACGCCGAGGGAGCCCAGCGAGGGAGGTGAGTATCAGGAGGGAGGACCGTAGCCGTCATGGTACATGGTACGTCTGCGGTTGGGAAGGGGTTAAACATCAATTGAAGTCCTATTTTATTATACAACTCAGACCACATTTTTTTTAAAAACCCACATTATTTTTACACCAAACATAGTTATGTTTGATATCATTGGAAGGGCCATGATCTTGCCTTTCCAATGATATCAAAATGGCCCTCTAGCTGCCACGGGTCGGGAGGTAGGGGGATTCTTTGGAGCCCGTATCTCCACTTGGCAGCTAGGGGGTTAACTGGCCAACTGATGTCATTGCACATATGGTGATGACATCAATGGGCGGGGGTGGCCCCAGAGGATTGGCTGACATCCAAGATGTAAGCCACCTCTGGGAGCAGAACACAATCTGGTGCAGAATCACGATCCGGCACCTAAGGGGTTAAAGAGAGGCATCACCAGAAAGGGCACAATCTGCCCTTTTCAGCAGTGCCTCTCTCTTTTTTTCTATCTTAAGCTGTTCAGGAGGTAGAGGGGCTCAAACAACTCCCCCCCTTTTAGGTTCTCCCCGGAAGGCGCCGGGGGATTCCTGATACTGACTTCATCGCAATCAGCGACAGCCGGGGCCCATAAAACCATGGCCACCTCACTGAGCGCATTTAGTACGGGCAGCGCTACAAAGCTCAATCCTCCAGGATTGCGCTTTGTAGCCCCATCCTACATCCATCGTAGTTTTTTGATGGGGAGGCTGAGAGCACGTCCGGTGGCAGCACGCGCAACTAGTGCGCATGCTACACCGTGTAGCCCTCCCCGTCAAGCCGTCGCAAAGCGGTGACGCTCGTGTGACCGCAGCCTTAACGTGACTTTTTCCCAGGATGTACTATAAACATCAGTGGTCCTTATGTGGTCAAAAAAAATTAATTAATATAAATATATATATATATTACAATTCTTTTAATCTATGTAGAAATTTCTGTATGATTTCTGCTTGGAGACCTTTAGCGAAGGACTACAAGAAGAACCAGAGCTCTTTACACATCTTTATTTTTAAAAGATATTATACTGATAAAGTATTTGAGTCAACCCAGTTTCCATGGTGGATACATAGTAGAACATAAAATAAGGGAAAACGTAAAAGATACAAATCCTCTACTGTCCCATTGTCTATACAGTTAATTTACAAAGATTATGCATTGTACAAAAAATACTTCGTTCTAAAACAAGTTTATTCTTTCAACGGTGGGAGTGGATGAATGCTGAAATAAACCCTGCAATGATAATTTGCAATGTAAAAAAAAAAACCTTCAACAGCAAGTGGTAACACTTGAGATTTAAATACCTACATGTACAATGAGAGATACTGAGCCTGCAAATCTGTGTCCTGTGTCACAATAGCAAGTGCCACTTGGTTCAGCCAAATTAGCAGGTAATAAAAATGAATCCCTTTGAAGTAAGATGCAAATAATGTCAAATGTATTTAGCTCAGATCAACATGACAATAATTAGCAGTAATCATCACACTGTTTTGAAGCAAATGGCTGCCAACCTAATTGTTGATTGAAATTTCCAATTGATTCAAGCGGTGTGTGGATTACAAACCCTGGCACTGAGCTAGCAATTATTGTCAAACTCCGTCTCGGAAATAGGTATTTCTTTGTATCTTGCTTGTCAGGGTTTGTGAGGCTATACTTATAGCTTGAAGTCTTTTCTTCATATAAACACGATATTTAAAATGTTGTCAGCAATGATTTTTCTTAAAGAAATGTTTAGCTAGTAAACCTTTTCTAGGTTTCATTTCTCTAGTAGTTCCTGTGGTGTTTGTCTTGTGGGCTTCCATGATGGGTCAATGTCATCTCCGCTTTAGGATCTAAAAAGAAAAACAGACACATTTGTGCCAGAGTTGCGTAGTTTTTGTCCAATCCGTATGGGGATCTGGTGACTCATCTAATAGGCATTCTCTATTCCATTTCCTATGGTTCTTCTAACACATTCTAATCAGGGACGGATTAAGCTCTCTATGGGCCTGCATCTGAATATTTTGGTGACTTTTTTGGAATTTAGTGAAATGAAAACATATTTTCGGTTATTCAATTACCTAAACCTTTTTTATTATATTGGGAATTCTTGTTTAAAAAAATTGAAATGGGAACCTGTTGCTGCATTTTTCAAAAAAATATACAATTTTACGCCAAATCTTTTTAAAAATGAAATATTTTCCTTGTGTTTTGGAGGATGGTGTTTTATGAATAATATGGCTGTGTATAAAATTCTGAACTTGCTCCCAGTGCGAGAAATGTGAAGGTGAGTAATGGCAGTGGTATTGCTCATTTTATACGTGACAAATGGACAATGCCATTGCTTCGGAACTAAAATTAAATAAATTAAAAAAGTTTTTTGTTTTGTTTTCTTTTCGATTGTACATGTTCAGATTTAGGATCAATGCAAAGGCCAGACTCTGACTGTACAATGACGCCTTATTTGTCCAGGTGAGGTGTAAAGATTAGTGGCGCAGGGTTCCAAAGTCCCCCCCCCCCAGTGCTCCTCGCTGCAGTGCGGTGGTTTAGGTTTTTGATGTAACAATTCATAGTAACAGATTGTGCCATCACCTCCACATTTGTTGGTGGTCACCTCCTTGGTCCTTAAGGGGAATTTTCCCCAGGACATACTATGTACGTCAGTGGTCCTTAAGGGGTAAACCTGTCGAATTAAACCACCAAAAATCATGGCAGTTCACTGACATTTTGGTGCTGTTGTAATCTGGAAGGGAAGTCCTGGATCTGCTGGGCACTGGGACCGATCGCCACAGGAACAGAGGAGTAAGCTCCAAAAGAAGAGTGGTTTCACAGACCAGCCGCTTGCAGGACGAGGAATAAACCTGTGTAAGTGTGCATCCATCATTCAGACCATTAATATACATTGCTTGGCACAATTCTAATCACACTCTCCTGTTCTCTCTGAGGTACAAGAGAGACAGAGAAGTGCCGCAAATCAGAAAGAACTTTTATTTACTACACATTTCTTCAATTGAAAGACTTTTTGAAATACGAACACTGGGTGGCGATATACCACCAATACTGCATTACAAAGGATCTTTTATATCAATCAGACCATATATGCAATGCTGTTTTTATGTTTTATATGATATATGTATGCTTACAGCTTTGCTTATGCAATTTTGTGTGAATGTATGCAATTTTGTATGAATATATGAACACATTCAGGGTTATTCAGAGAGCGTGAAAAGCAGGAGAATGACTGGAGAATGATTGGAGAATGAAAAATTCTAGGTCAAAATAGCCAAACCAGAAAAATTCTCCCTTTCATCTCACTTTCCAAATCGTTTATTTTGACCTAGAATTTTTCATTCTCCAGTCATTCTCCTGCTTTTCACGCTCTCTGAATAACCCTGATAGACTCAACCTTTGAGCGTTACGCCACCTAGAGAGAAAAGACCTCTCTTCCCACTTTTTCATTAGGTACAGGTTTGCGCTCTGGAGTGTGTCTCTCTCTTCTAAAAATTGTTATTACAGAGAGAGTGTTTTGAGATTTTGACTCTGTCAACCCACTCATCACAGAGCTGCACCCAAAAGGTACCCTCACCACCTCACCCAGCGCTCCATATATAGGTATTGTGAAACCTTTTCTTGACCTTTTAAAAGTTGCAGGTTTTTTGTTGTTGTTTTTTTAACCCCGTTCGGCAGCTTGTTGGCTTTTTCCAGCAGCTGGTTGGTGCTCTGTTCGGTGTGCCGTTGGCTTTCTCGGATCTATTCAGCAGTTTTGAGGTGGATCGTTGGATGCATTCAGCAGGTTTTTGGCAGTTTTTCTAATTAATTAGGCATTTTTTGGCAGTTTTTCAATTTAGCGGTTTTGCGCCAGATTTCCATACGATTCGGCGGTTTAGCTACGGTTTACCAGATGCGTTCGGCGCCTTGTTCCCTGCACTTTGGGGACCGTGCGGTAAATGCTGAATTCACTGCAGTGTCGACAAATCAGACTCACCGAAGTGTGGGGAACGGACCAGCACTGAAATGTCACCGACATAACCCCGAATGTAATTTAGTGTGACCATTATCCTCTTCACTGCTGAGCCATATCAACCCTGTGAAATATAATAGTTATGTTTTTATTATTTACTAGGTATAAAGCCTGCCCGGATGGCAGTCTATTGTTGTAGAGCATATGGCTGCCCAGTGCTCCCAATGATGTAGCTGTTTATCGCACCCAGTTTCTGACCCCCAGCTAACATGGATATATATATTGCCCCAGCTCACATGGATATATATACCCCCAGCTCACATGGATATATATATTGCCCCAACTCACATGGATATATTTGCCCCAACTCACATGGGTATATATATTGCCCCAGCGCACATGGGTATATATATTGCTCCCAGCTCACATGGGTATATTTGTCCCAACTCACATGGGTTTATATATATTGCCCCCAGCTCACATGGGTATATATATTGTCCCCAGCTCACATGGGTATATATATTGCCCCCAGCTCACATGGATATAGTTGCCCCAGCTCACATGGAGATATTTGCCCCAGGTCACATGGATATATATATTGCCCCCAGCTCACATGGGTGTATATTTGCCCCAGCTCACATGAGTATATTTGCCCCAGCTCACATGGATATATTTGCCCCAGCTCACATGGATATATTTGCCCCCAGCTCACATGGGTATATTTGCCCCCAGCTCACATGGATATATTTGCCCACAGCTCACATGGGTATATTTGCTCCCAGCTCACATGGGTATAATTGCCCCAGCTCACATGGGTATAATTGCCCCCAGCTCACATGGGTATATATGCCCCAGCACACAGAAGCTGGATCCGCGCGCAGCCTCTACCCGTTGGCAGCGCGCGCATCCAGGAAAACAGGAATGCGCGCGCAGCAGCCGGGTAGAGGCTGCGCGCGCATCCTGTAGAGCCAGATGCGCTCGCAGCAGACGGCTACAGGCAGTGTGCGTATATTTGCCCCAGCTCACATGGATATATATTGCCCCAGCTCACATGGGTATATTTGGCCCAGCTCACATGGGTATATTTGCCCCAGCTCAAATGGGTATATTTGCCACCAGCTCACATGGGTATAATTGCCCTCAGCTCACATGGGTATATTTGCCCCAGCTCACATGGGTATAATTGCCCCAGCTCACATGGGTATAATTGCCCCAGCTCACATGGGTATAATTGCCTCCAGCTCACATGGGCATAATTGCCCCCTGCTCACATGGGTATATGTGCCCCAGCTCACATGGGTATAATTGCCCCCTGCTCACATGGGTATAATTACCCCCAGCTCACATGGGTATAATTGCCCCAGCTCACATGGGTATATTTGCACCCAGCTCACATGGGTATATATACCCCCAGCTCACATGGATATATATATTGCCCCAACTCACATGGATATATTTGCCCCAACTCACATGGGTATATATATTGCCCCAGCGCACATGGGTATATATATTGCTCCCAGCTCACATGGGTATATTTGCCCCAACTCACATGGGTTTATATATATTGCCCCAGCTCACATGGGTATATATATTGTCCCCAGCTCACATGGGTATATATATTGCCCCCAGCTCACATGGATATAGTTGCCCCAGCTCACATGGATATATTTGCCCCAGGTCACATGGATATATATATTGCCCCCAGCTCACATGGGTGTATATTTGCCCCAGCTCACATGAGTATATTTGCCCCAGCTCACATGGATATATTTGCCCCAGCTCACATGGATATATTTGCCCCCAGCTCACATGGGTATATTTGCCCCAGCTCACATGGGTATATTTGCCCCCAGCTCACATGGGTATATTTGCCCCCAGCTCACATGGATATATTTGCCCACAGCTCACATGGGTATATTTGCTCCCAGCTCACATGGGTATAATTGCCCCAGCTCACATGGGTATAAATGCCCCCAGCTCACATGGGTATATATGCCCCAGCACACAGAAGCTGGATCCGCCCGCAGCCTCTACCCGTTGGCAGCACGCGCATCCAGGAAAACAGGAATGCACGCGCAGCAGCCGGGTAGAGGCTGCGCGCGCATCCTGTAGAGCCAGATGCGCTCGCAGCAGACGGCTACAGGCAGTGTGCGTATATTTGCCCCAGCTCACATGGATATATATTGCCCCAGCTCACATGGGTATATTTGCCCCAGCTCACATGGGTATATTTGCCCCAGCTCACATGGGTATAATTGCCTCCAGCTCACATGGGCATAATTGCCCCCTGCTCACATGGGGATATTTGCCCCAGCTCACATGGGTATAATTGCCCCCTGCTCACATGGGTATAATTACCCCCAGCTCACATGGGTATAATTGCCCCAGCTCACATGGGTATATTTGCACCCAGCTCACATGGGTATAATTGCCCCGGCTCACATGGGTATATTTGCCCCAGCTCACATGGGTATAATTGCCCCCAGCTCACATGGGTATAATTGCCCCCAGCTCACATGGGTATATATGCCCCCAGCTCACAGAAGCTGGATCCGCGCGCAGCATCTACCCGTTGTCCGCGCGCGCACATTCAGAACAGGATGCGCGCGCAGCACCCGGGGAGAGACTGCGTGCACATCCTGTAGAGCCGGATGCGCTCGCAGCAGACGGCTATAGGCTGTGTGCGCATCCTGTAGCAATCGCTCGCGCCCTGCCTTAAACCCGGCGGCTCCTCGTGTTCACGCCAGGCCCCATCCCCTCAGACGCCGATCGGCCATCACCGAGTGCTGGCACCCGGCCAGCCAGCGACACAGAACTATGCCCAGACCCCCCAGGCAGCACAGTGGGGGCTGAGGACGTAGCAATGGCCTAATTGGCCAGACCTGTTTACTATTTAAATGCCAGCAACACAGAGGCTCATTGACCTGGCATGAGTTCTGATGGTTAAATCTGTTTAAGTATGTTCTGTATCCTGGTTCCTTTGTTGCTGCAAGCATTCGTGTATATATATTCTCTGGTATTGACCTCGGCTTTCTTTGACTACCCTTGACTGCTTAAACCTGGGACCTCCTTGACCCATAACCCTTAATTATAAAGAAGACACAACAACTTCTTAACTGGAAAGGGCATGGGCCACAGCTTTATTAAATATTAACACCATGTAATCCAGCAGTGCTTATCCTCCGATATCCGCCCTATTACTCCTGTAATAGGCAGTTCACGATCCAAAAACCAGGAGCTCGTCACCCCGCCTGACCGAGATCAAGCGGGGCTCGTCTCGTTAATGCCACACCCGAAGGCGGCTTAGCCAATTTAAAGCACCGCTGTCCAGGAACCATGCCAAAGCTGTGACACGAAGAAGACGAACTTCAGCCGGGTGGGCGGGCGGGAATCTCCTTGATGCACCGTTGAAGCTGGCCAGGAACAAGAGACAGAACACACCCACCACAGATGCATATATAGGTAAGTGAAACAATGTTGCACACACATAACCAATGGCTCCATATTTCCTTATCTGACCATCCGGCCCAGGCCATCAGTCATGTCCCCCTTCCTTAAAGGTGCAGGGGATTCTTGACTGCTTAAACCTGGGACCTCCTTGACCCATAACCCTTAATTATAAAGAAGACACAACAACTTCTTAACTGGAAAGGGCATGGGCCACAGCTTTATTAAATATTTACACCATGTAATCCAGCAGTGCTTATCCTCCGATATCCGCCCTATTACTCCTGTAATAGGCAGTTCACGATCCAAAAACCAGGAGCTCGTCACCCCGCCTGACCGAGATCAAGCGGGGCTCGTCTCGTTAATGCCACACCCGAAGGCGGCTTAGCCAATTTAAAGCACCGCTGTCCAGGAACCATGCCAACGCCAGGGGCACCATGGCCTCCTACTGGCTGCCCCTGCGCCCCACCGCAGACAGCGCCTCCTCGATTCCAGACATCAAACCAAGCAAAAAGATATCCAGACCAATGTCCGTCAAATGGACACCATCACCCCGAATCACATTCCGGTTGTCGCCTTCCAATTCCCTGTGCCGGATCGCAACCCCCCCCCCCCAATGCCTGACAAACTTGGAAACCTCCCTGTTTACCCTCCTCCTGGCCCTGTTAATTGCCCTTGGGGCCGCCATCTCCTCCCAACGAGGACGAGAAATAATATCGGACCACACCAGCGACAAACCCCAAAATCTAGCAAAACAGCGGGCCAGATCCAGCTTCATAGCCCGAATCAGGGCCACTGAACTAACAATCCCCAAATCATTCCCCCCCGCATGAACCACTAAAATAATCTCCCTGGGGACCATCCCCGCCAAAATCTCACATTCCCTCGACACCCGAGCCCAACGCAAACCCCGGATACCCAACCAGCAAATCTCCACCGCTTCCTTCGAAAAACAAAGGTTCCTGCCATGCGGCCGTTGTTCAGCCCGCACGGCCGCCCAATGTACGAAGGAATGACCCAATATCCAGACCAACCGCGGGGAAGTACCTGCAATTACAAAAAGTTAGGACGAACATACGAGTGAAAGCGATCCGAGCGCCACCGGGCCAACCGCCGAATCATGCCGTCCGATGCGCCCGCGCTCGCAGCCACCGTCGCCGCGCCAATTTGAAACGAATGAGAAGCAAACAATCCCGGGTTGAAACCCAACACTCGCACGCATTGTTTAAACACAGCCGAAAATTGATACCGGGTCAGAGGAACACCATTAAGGTGAACCAAAAAGGAGTCAGCCAACTCCGGACGCACCACTATATACTCTCGCGTGAGGCTCAACGGACACCCAGGTCCCCCAACCGCCTCCAACGTAACCAGTACACCCCTACCCAACTGATCCGTTTTCGACCTGGCAATTAAAAAACCCGTACTTGTGCGGCAGCCACCGAGACATGGGAAAAACGCAATGCCGAATGGGTCCGAGAGTTCGGAGCAACCAACTCCCCCACCCTAAAGGCACCATAAAATGCAAAAGGCAAATGCCACCCGAAATAATCGCGCTTCAAAAAGATCGCGACAGACCCCACTCAGAACCTCCATCAAATCCAAAAACATAGAGCCAGAAACCGGGCGCCGAACATCAGGCAATGTCGTCCGTCTCCAACCCGAAACAATTCTGCGAGGCAGGAAATCCCGACCCACATCTTCCCACCCCAGCGCCTTGCACAAAAAAAACAGGGCAGTCAGAACCTTGGCCGCTCCTGAACCAGAGCCCCCTCTCTCCCGGAGGGAATTAAAATAAATCAAGGAGGCCCACCTCCGGTCCGCCGCCGTAAACCACCCCCGTTCCTCCCGTGCCACCAACCACCACCTCCGCCAGACCTGAGAGTAGGCAGTCCACGATGCAACCGACAGAGTCCTCCAGCAACATTCTCAGCCCGGCGAAGCGAGGGTCCAGAGCCACAGAGGAAAGGGTGTCGCAGCCCTCGCTGCCCCCGGAGCCACCTGCCAAAAACGGTCCCACTGGAACCGGGAGAGAGAGCCAGCAATCACGTTCCGAACACCCGGCACATGTCGAGCCCGCAACCATACATTTCGCTCTAGACAGCGCAGTACCAGGTGTCGCAAAAGAGCCAAGACGGGAGGGGAACTGGACAACGACCGATTTCCCACCTGCACCACGCCCAGGTTGTCCGTCCAGAACACCACCCGCCTATTAGCCAGACGCTCCCCCCACAGCTCCAGGGCCACAAGCAAAAGGAAAAAATTCCCGACTTGAGATTCCTCACCAACTCAGATGCCACCCAGCGCGGGTGCCCCGCTTCGGCACACCAAGCACCCTGAAAGTACACACCAAAGCCAGGAGCCCCAGACGCATCAGCAAAAACTCGAGGGACTGATTGTTCACGTCCGCCTCTTGCCAATACGTCAGCCCATCATAATGCAGCAAGAAGGATTGACACACCACAAGGTCTGCCTTCAAGGAACTGGCGACGCGAACAAAGTGGTGAGGTGCGCGTACCCCGGTGGTAAAGAGTAAATATCAGAAAGCCGCAACTTCGCAACTCCCCGCGCCCTCCCCACCAAACGCACAAGGTCTGAATTTCTCTACAGACAAACGGAAAACACGGACAGTATAGATCTCAATGCCCAAAAAGGCAAGCGATTAAACTGGGCCCCCCGTCGTATCATCGGCCAAAGGCACACCGAATTCCTCGACAACCTCCCGAAAAAACTGCAGCAGCGCAACGCAATCGCTGGAATCCGCCAGCCCCACGAATAGGAAATCCTCCTATAATGGACCACCGAACTCCGTCCAGCGCGCCGACACACCACCCAGTGCAAACAGGAAGAGAACAACTCAAAATAGTAGCAAAAGATCAAGCATCCCATCGGAAGACAACGGCCGTAATAAAAACCTCCACGAAAGGAACACCCCAGCAAGTGATAGCAATCCGGTCGAATCGGTAACAACCGAAATGCCGACTCCATGTCCGCTTTTGCCAATAACAACCAGGTCCAGCCACCAAAGCGAGAAAAGTCAGAAGGCACATGTGGAATAACAAAACCCTCACGAAAACCCACAATAACAACGCAGCACATCGCCTATTGGGGTACCGGTCTAGCCAAGGAGCCATGGCCCGCACGATCACCGGGGTGATCCCTTCTATCAGGCGGTCTGACCCGAAGCCCTAAAGGCCGAGCCATGGCCCTTTCTGAAACATCGAAATGCCGGTTGGGATCCCCACAGGAAGAACATTCATGCTTGAACCTGCAATATGAGGACCAACGGCAATGGGACTCATTAAAGAGCCAGCATCACCCCCTCTCTGCACCCGCGGGCACTTCAGTGGCCCCGGGCACTGTGGATGCAGGAAAGGGTGACACCACTGGGCAGTTTGGCATCATGAGTAATAGCCACAGATTGGCGTCCTGCAAAACAAGCGGAGCCCAGGACGCACCGCCATCTTCTGCCCAAACTGTTGGTCGTAACAAAACAAAATCAACATATTAACCTTTCCAAATGTTCTCCTTAATGTCATTAAAGACCTGTAGGCCCATTGGACATAAATCACAAGCCCCATAAGAGCCTACCGCAGGACAAACTGCACCAGGCACAGGAATACCACTAGCGAGTGGCGCAGGAACATCTACCGCAGCAGGTACCGAAGGTCCAACCACCGCGTCCAACGGGGAAAACCCCAGCTGCAAGCGCCGCTCCACCGAGCACAGCCGGATCCTGCACAGGAGCAGAAGCAGGCCCCAAACATTGTAAAAGAGCAGACTCAGGGGCTCCCATCACAGCGGAACCAGGCGCAAAATACACAGACGCCGCGCCCCCAGCAACAGCATGCCCAGCTGAACCCAGCGACGCTTGCGCACGTGACGCAGCAACCGACCCATCCTGCCAGTGCCTAATAGCCGCAACCAGGGTCTCTATTAACCCCGTCGTCACCCCACTAGCCCAGCCAGACGCATCAGTGCCCGAAAGGCCCAGCGATCCAAACACCGCACCCTCAAAACCCGACTCACCAGCCGCCAGCATAGATGATCCTCCAGCAGCCCTTGGGACAGCAGTCAAAGGTGGATCCAGCGATGGTCGCCCAGAAACAGCACCTCCACTGATATTAGGCATCCACCGCAAACCTCCAGATCCAGAATCCAAGCCACCCCTCGGAAGAGAGTGCTGTAAATGACCATTCCGACCCATAAAGCCACCAACCGAAGTGCTAGGTAAGGGGCGCCGATCTGTCCACAGCCAATTACGGTATGTCAGCGGTCCTCACCAGCATGGCCAGCACCATCCCCTTGTTGCTCCCTACCAACCACTTCACCTAAAACCAGACGGGAAAAAACCTGCAGCAGCAGCAGCACGCACCATGCTCACCCTCTGCCACAATCCAGAACGCAGCTCACGAGGCGGCGCATCCAAGATGATAAACCCCTCAGATGACCCGGGAAACGGCGTCCTGCACCTCAGCTCCACCATCACGCCTCTGAACTCCGAGGCCTCGGGCTTAACCGAACTGGGGGCTTAGAGTGCCGTTCCCTCTGCACTGGTGGGGCTCCTCAGCGTCCTCGGGAGACTGTTCATGGGCCGGCACCAAAGTCTAGTACAGCAAGTCCTGCAAAATGAAACCTCGAGCAGCAGAATGCTCCCTGTAATGATGTGTATGCTTCATATTATATATTAAATATATTATAATTATGCCTAGTTCATTCAGCATGTTAGGAAACAGTTAACAGTCATGTGATCCGGAGGCGGGGAGTGGCAGCCATTGTAAGATGATGCTGCTGAGTAAAATCTTTTCTTATCAAACTCCTTGTTATTCTGCAAATACTTCAGTGGATTCATCACATGGTACCAGGAGTCAGAGACATGAGCAAACAGAAACACAAAGAGCATTCCTTCCCTGGATTTAAAATCAGGGAACATATCAGAAAATTAATCAAAATAAAAGGAGCTGATAAAACTTGTGTTTACAGGCCTAGATACAGCAAATGGACTGACCAACAAAAAGCAGCTCATTTCCTGATATGTGGAACACAAAAAGCATCTCATAAGCTGATATGTGTGAGATAAAAAGCATCTCATAAACTGATATGTGGGAGATAAAAAGCATCTCATTTCCTGATATGTGTGAGATAAAAAGCATCTCATTTCCTGATATGTGGAACATAAAAAGCATCTCATAAGCTGATATGTGTGAGATAAAAAGCATCTCATAAACTGATATGTGGGACACACTCCCTAAACTGACCCAGCAAACAAAGAAAATAAATAACAGCCATTTCAATCACCACATTTCCTTGTCCCTCACAGAATCTCCTTGATGCACCGTTGAAGCTGGCCAGGAACAAGAGACAGAACACACCCACCACAGATGCATATATAGGTAAGTGAAACAATGTTGCACACACATAACCAATGGCTCCATATTTCCTTATCTGACCATCCGGCCCAGGCCATCAGTCATGTCCCCCTTCCTTAAAGGTGCAGGGGATTCTTTCTGCCTGTTCCCTGTGTGTATATATATATATATATATATATATATGAAAAACACATGGGGGGTTGCACTCAGCCTAAACTAAGCATTTCAGTGCGGGTGCGTCTCAAAATAAAATACAAAACAAAATCATGGAGAGAGCACTCCAGACAAACACATTCAAAAACCTGCAACAACAGCTCCATGCATGGGTACATAATACCAGCTTGTACCACATGGTGAAAATTTCTAAACTCTGAGCTTTGCTGAATAAAATGGTGGAAATTTGGTTTGCAATGAACGGCCGTGAATTGCTTAAGCCTGCCAACGGCGTCAATATAATCCACCCTCTGGCAGGTCCTACTCTGTAAACCTAATGACTGCCCATCATGGGATAAACTCACTTACTGAGGAACAGGTCCCCTTCATGGAGCTCCCGCAGATCAAGGTTAAATAGAACCTGGAGGAGGAGTACCTGTGGCAGGGAGGGGTGCATACCCAGGACATTCATATGAAAAACACATGGGGAGGGGGTTGCACTCAACCTTAACTAAGCGTTTCAGTGCGGGTGCGTCTCAAAAATAAAATACAAAACAAAACCACGGAGAGAGCACTCCAGACAAACACATTCAAAAACCTGCAACAACAGCTCCATGCATGGGTACATAATACCAGCTTTTACCACATGGTGAAAATTTCTAAACTCTGAGCTTTGCTGAATAAAATGGTGGAAATTTGTAGTATGTAAACCCATGCATGGAGCTGTTGTTGCAGGTTTTTGAATGTGTTTGGAGTTCTCTCTCCGTGGTTTTGTTATATATATATATAAGTCCACACTGTGAACTGCACTCACCCATACGATTTCTTATATGCCCGGTGCTGTAGACTCTCAAGAGTAAATATAGGAAAGACGGCGTGGAGAGGCAATCGAGGACTTCATAAAAAGATTTTCTTTATTATTGTAAGATTAAAAGGACATAATCCAACGTTTCGGCTCCACCGAGCCTTTATCAAGGATAAACACACAAACACAAACAAAATATTTATACAAAAATTAACAACTCACCACCTCCCCCAAAAAACAGTTCTGCTCCAATCCCTGTGCATCACGTATCAAAACGTGAGCACGTACGACTTCGTCTCTGATTAAGTTCAAATCTACATCAGATGTGCTACGTTTTGATGTTAAGTCACAGCACCACAATTAAGAATTGCAATATTTCCAATGGATCAAAGAGCAAACTGCAAACACAATGTTAAAAACAATGAAAAAGCAAAAGACCAAGAATGAATATATTGCTGGATGTAATTATTAGTTATTAACTAAAGGGCTGAACAAGATTTTTGCCAACTTATATCAACTAACAGTTATTGCTTAGTACCATCATCTAGTGAAAGGAACGAAGTATACGAGATATACTCATTCAGGCCATGTGGGGACAAAGTGTTTAACTTAAAGGTCCAAAAAGCCTCCTTCTGTAATAAAACCTGAGAGCGATTTCCACCTCTTCTAAGTGGAGGTACATGATCAATGGCCTTGAATTTGAGAGTCGGCAATCTATGTTGTAAAGCCAAAAAGTGTTTCGCTAGTGGCTTTTCAGTAAAACCATCCCTAAATGCTGTGGTGATAGCCGATCTGTGGCCTCTGATCCTGTCCCTCAACGTTCTGTCGGTTTTTCCTACGTACGCTAGCCCACAAGGGCAGGTAATTAAATAGATTCCAAATTCTGTTTGGCAGGTAATATGATGTTTAATCGAAAAAGTTTTGCACATGGTGGGATGAGTGGATGTAGGTCCTGGCAGCATGTCGCTGCAGGTGACACAATTAGTGCACCTGAAGCACCCATGTTTTAAAGGAATAAAAATTCTTAACGGATTAAGATGTTTACTATATGAAGCTACCGGATCAGTTTTTACCAGCATGTCCTTTAAATTCTTAGATCTCTTATAACTAACAATTGGACTATTGCGGAACTTAGCTGGCAAAGATGGATCATGTTTAAATTAGGGATGTGCGTTTCGGGTTTCAGAATTTCGGAATTTTCACGAAATTTCCCGATTCGTGTCTTCGGATTCTGCCGATTTTCCGAATCGGATCGGACCTGAAAACCGACAGATCCGAAAAGTTTTCCGAGCCGAAACGAAAAAATTTCGGAGTTTTCGAATGGACTTGAAATGTGTCAAATCAAAATTTATTTTCGCTCTATTCATGATTTCGGTTCCATTTGTGATTTCGGTTCCATTTCGGTAATTCTGGACATCGTATATTTAACTATTATCGGTTATATCGCTGATTCTGTAAATTTTGTATTTGTAAATGCGTATCACTTGTTTCTTGTTTCCAATGATCCGATAATTCTGCCGATACGATAATTCTGTCGTAATCGGGTCGGATCCGATTTGTCCGCGGGTCGCGCATGCGCGTGCGCGGATGTCGTAACTTTATTGAGCCAGTTTTGACAATTTTTTGACAGGCCAAAAAAATTGAAATTATTTATAATTTAACATGGCTGAAAGACAAGACAAAGAGTCCCATTCGGACACCTCCTCGTCCTCATCTGCTTCCACCCCAGAGACACCACCCAGGAAGAAGCGGGCCAGCAACATGGCATTTGAGGAGATGTTGGAGCTGGTCCGCATCTTTGACAAAAAGATTACGACTGCCGTAAGGGCCCTTACGGCAGAAAGAATAACGCGCGCAAGGACCGTATCCTTGACAAGCTCCGAACCACCATCCTGGAGTTGTTTGGGAAAGACCGGACGAAGGACCAGCTCCGAAAACGCTGGTCCGATCTGAAGGCACGCGAGGAGGAGCAGCTGAGGCACATCCGTCGCGTCATAGCCAAACGTAAGTGTCATGTTGTATTGTAAAGCGCTGCGCAAACTGTTGGCGCTATATAAATCCTGTATAATAATAATAATGTGCTTGCATGTGCTAATGTGCACAGAAATACGTTGATTTATCTAGTCCTTTTTTCATGCAATGTGATTGTGTATAGCTTTGCGTTTTCACAACTCGTCATACATGCATTTTTGCCATAGCTCTTCTTTTTTGTGATTTTACGTATTTGTGAAAATTGTGATATTAGATGTATGTAGATGAAATTACAATGCTGGATTTCTTTTGGCACTGTGTACTGTAGTGTGCTGGGGGGGAAGTTGTTGTGATTGAGTGATGCATACGAGAAGACCCGCAGCTTGCCCAATATTGGCTCCCACCTGCGCATCAACAAAAATCTCTGCGTCTCTGCTAAGTGGTAGGATGGGACATGTAGTTCTTCTGAAAGTGCATCCAAACAGAGCCGCGTTCAATACATCCTCAGCAGCTGCTGAATTGATGCAGCACAGCAATTCAGTTTGCTACAGCAGTGTCATTGAATGCTTTAGATGCAAATTTCGAAACAAAATGGCGGATTTCTGTTGTTTCTGCAATATCCACAGTTTTATTAGCAGAAACTGAAAGTGAAACTGAGGCTGAGGCCTTCTATAAAATAACTAAAAGCAGTCAGCACAATGCGTTTTGTATGCACACAACACAAATAATAGTTTTTATTGAATAAATGTAATGTTTACTTCTGAAAAAAATATATAATTGAACGGTAATATATGTCTATGTGCAGGGGAAATAAATAAATATTTTGTGACTTTAGACCTATGAGATGGGAGTAGTGGAGGGTCAAGCTGGTAGTGCTAGTGGGTAGTGGGAGGGGTGTCGCAATACTTTCGGCAATATATTGTATAGATATACCATTTTTTCCAGTCTGCATTATTTACGTGTTATTTTTTGAATTTGGCAGAAGACAGGAAGGCAAAGGCAGCATCTGCCCCGGCGGGCACCAGTGCCCCAGTGGAGGAGGAGGTGGAGCCACGGGCGACCACCAGCGCTGGTATATACTGTTTTATTTTGCAACGACTTTTGGTCAAAAACAGAAACATTTTTTGTTTACTGTATTTTCATTAAAAAATTTTATATATAGCACAAGAGGAGCAGGAGGAGGAAGAGGAGGAGCAGGGCGATGATGGAGAGAGGGAGCCGGAGCCGCAGCAGGAGGCCGCGAGTCCAGGTTTTTTTTTACGGTTGTATTTTGCATCGACTTTTGTTCAAAAATAAATCAGTTTTGTTGTTTACTGTATTTTTTATTTCTTTCATTTCTTAGATAGAGCACCGGAAGAGATGCTGACGGTGGTGGTGGAGGAGGAGGAGTCGGAGGAGTCAGAGCCTCAGGAGGCCGCCAGCTCTGGTATATACTACTGTTATATTTTTTCAAGACTTTCAGTCAAAAATAGAAACCTGCTTTACTTACTGTATTTTCCTTCTTTCATTTATTGGATATATAGAAGGAGAAGCCAGACCGGACACTGACAGGTCCAGCGTTAGGATGGCGATCGGCGAGCTACGCCTGGCTGGCGCCAACTTCGAAGTCATCCAGGAGTTGCTCCAGGAATTCAGGGAGCATATTAATAACGCCGTTGAAATCCTGGAGCGGCAGTAGAGAGAGACCAGCCTCCTCCTCCCCTATGTTTGTGCCCCTGTTGGGCAGTTTGCCAATGCCATGTGGCATCATGTTGTAAATAAATTTTATATTTTTTCTATATTTTCCTGTTTGTGTGCGTTGCTTTTCCTTACTTAATAAGTTAATATGTATTGCTTGGTTTCTTTTCCACACTGTTAAAATTATATGTACATAAATTTATTGACATTTCTATGGACCCTTTGTCATAAATTTGTCAACATATTTGTGGCCATGAATGTGACTGTGCACATTCTACACTTCCTGCCTGGCCAAAAAATGTCACACACTAACACAACCTTGTTGTACTGCCTTGAGATTTGATTACCGTGGCCTTGGTTTTGTTAAGCTTAGGCGACGTCACAACAACACGGAATTTTGTCCACAGTCACATTCATTGTATAACCAAGAATTTATCAAAAAATATTGATGGCAGCACTGCGTGAAGTCTTCTCCGACACAACCCAAAGATCCTCAGTGCGGCTCAGGTCTAGTTTATTTGTCCCTGTTTGCAGCTTCACGCAACACCTCCTCCCAGCTATGAGCTCTCTCTCTCCCACCGCTGCCCGCTAAGACGCTGCCCGCCAACATGGTCACATCTTTGCAGGAAGACAACAGCGTGGGGGAACGGCAGCTGCCGACAGTCCCAAGACCTCGTCACAATGACATCAGTTCTGGAGTTAACCCCTAACTGCGACCAATGGTGGAGATAGGGGGTTCCAATGAACCCCCTATCTCCCGATCCGCGGCAGCTATCGGTTAATGTTTGGTATCTTTGGATCGACCAGAGCATGGCCTTTCCAACAATACCAAACATGACAATGTTAAAAATTATAAAAAATTTAAATATAATAAAATATAAAAAAAATAAACAGGTTTTTTGTTTTGTTTTGTTAATGCAGCAATATTGTTGCCATTTCAATTATAATGTGAACAATGATGCTGCACTAAGGATTTTTGTATGGGGTGCGTTTGTTAAAAATAGTGTAATTTTCACCCAAAAAAATATAACAAGTCCCCATTTCAATTTTTTTTAACAAACGCAACTCATAAAATATAACCGCAAACACTCGCATGTTAAAATGTGAAAAAAAACACTTTACACCTTGTAAAACAAACATTGAAAATTCTAATTTTATTGCATTTTTTGTTATAATATACAGACAGGACATGACGCATACATATGATAATGATATATTATGAATCATCTGCCGAGTCTGCCGGAAAGAACGATATATAACATGTCTGGGTCATATTATAAAATAAGGCTTCAAAACGCGTTTAAACAAGTTGAGCGAAACTGTTAAAAATTAGTTCAGCAGCAGACCGCACACAGGCCTGAAGGGAAGCCGTGAAATGCCTCAGCAGCGAAAGGGTTAATTTTTTTTTTGTCTGTTTTAAATCATGTTATTTGTTGTTTTTTTTAGTTTCAGATCATTTTGATCAACTATTTTTCCGTTTTAAAACCTTTTGTTCTGGTTTTTATTTTTAAGTCAGACCATTCGGGTCAGTTTAGGCTGGGGTCAGACCAGCGCACTTTTAACGTGCGTTCTGGCGCACATAATTACGGCCGCACTAGCAGCAGATGACGGGCAATGACGGCCAATATACGAAGTACGGCCGCACAAAAGTCCGGCCGTGCAACGCAAGTGGAATTTGAACGCATTTTTTTGAGAACGCTGAACCGCTAGTACTGACGTACTGAGTGCGCAGCTGCGGCATAGCGGCGTGTTTGTGTGATTAGGAGATGTCAGACGCTGCTAATGTCCAGCCTACATAACGTCCAGACGCAAAAAGAGTTTTATTGACGATCCGTACAAAATCACGCCCGAAAATGCGCGTCGTCTGACCGTTTTTGCGCATTCCGTGAAAAAATACGTCAATGCGTTCGGACGCACTTTTTCACGTTCGCGGGGAAAAATGCTTTCGTCTGACCCTAGCCTTAGCGTTTTTTAAATCGTTTTGTTCATTTTTTTTTGTTCTTTTCATACCATTTTACTATGATTAAATAAAGTTGTGAAATGTATATTCATAAGAAAAAAAGGATCTTTATTTAATAAAAAAAAAACACGATAGAATCGCCAGAATTATCGTATCGACAGAATGAATTATCGGATCCGAAAAACAAACCAAAAATTTATTATAAAATAATATATAAAGTATAAAAAAAGTAAACCATAGTAGTTTACGTCAAAACGAATAGAGTTAGGCTGGGGTCAGACCAGCGCACTTTTAACGTGCGTTCTGGCGCACATAATTACGGCCGCACTAGCAGCAGATGACGGGCAATGACGGCCAATATACGATGTACGGCCGCACCAAAGTCCGGCCGTGCAACGCAAGTGGAATTTGAACGCATTTTTTTGAGAACGCTGAACCGCTAGTACTGACGTACTGAGTGCGCAGCTGCGGCATACCGGCGTGTTTGCGTGATTAGGAGATGTCAGACGCTGCTAATGTCCGGCCTACATAACGTCCAGACGCAAAAAGAGTTTTATTGACGATCCGTACAAAATCACGCCCGAAAATGCGCGTTGTCTGACCGTTTTTGCGCATTCCGTGAAAAAATACGTCAATGCGTTCGGACGCACTTTTTCACGTTCGCGGGGAAAAATGCTTTCGTCTGACCCTAGCCTTAGACACTTTGAAACGAGGAGAACAGACGTTCCTAAAAAAACGAAAATTTCCGAAATCACGAAAAGTCGATACAAAAAACAAGCAAAGTGACCCGAAAACACGAAAAATGGTCTATATTCCGAAAAAAAATCTACACAAAAAACGAGCCGAACCGAATCGAAACAGAAATTGGTCGAAACGAGCCGAATCGAAAATTTTAAACATCCGAACGAATCGAACCGAATCGAACCGAAAAAAAATCGGTGCACAAGCCTAGTTTAAATAAATTCCATTGGTGGTGTAATTGTTTGGAAATTTTTTTACTATGTGTGTGGTAAAATAAAGGTAAAAAAATCATTTGTTGTGGCTTCTCTTTCACGGCAAGAGGAGCTGTATATTTAAAATGTGCCTTCTTCAAAGCTTCCTGTAGTAATGAAACAGAATAACCACGCTGTTGGAATCTATTAAAGGATTCTCCAAGTTGTTGTTGTCTCAATATTGCATTACTATTGTTTCTCATAACCCTCAAAAATTTGGAAATTGGGAGCGAACGTATCAGATGTGGAGGATGAAAGCTTGTGGCTTGCAATAATGTGTTTCTTGCTGTATCTTTACGATACAATGTATACCCCAAATGTGTATTATCATGAAATATTTTAACATCAAGAAACTCCATTATTGAGGTATGAGTTGACATGGTGAATTTAACCGGAGTAGGTAAAGTATTTAGTTGATCAACCGTCAAACGCAAGGAAGATCCATGCCAGACCAAATCAAAAAAATATCATCAACAAATCTTGTATAAAACAAGATCTGTTGTGCATAGGTATGTAAAATGTACTGTTTCTCAAAGGAATACATAAAGGCATTGGCGTATGACGGCACCATCGGCGCCCCCATCGCCGTGTCTGCTAGCTGTATATAAAAATTATTTTCAAAACGAAAAAAATTGTTGGCCAGGGCCAATGTAAGCAATTCTAAAAAGTATTCAATGGGAGGACCTGAATAGGATGCTGATTCTGACAACACCATGCGCATCGCCAATACCCCTTCTGTGTGTGGTATGCACGTATCCAGATTTTTTACATCAAGCGTGGTAAGAAAAACAGATTGTTCTGGTAACACAATATTATCGATCAATTTTAAAAAATGTCCAGTGTCCTTCAAACAAGTTGACAAGGCAAGAATTGAAGATTTGCAATGAAAGTCTATAAACTTACCAACCGCTTCAAAAGGGCCACCTCGAGCCGAAACGATTGGACGTCCTGGAGGTTTGCATCTATCTTTGTGAAGTTTAGGTATGGTATAGAGAATGGGGATTTTAGGATGTTGAATTTTCAAATAATTGGCAGTTTGTTCGTCAAAATAGCCCAATGACACACCAAGATCCACCTGACTGCTTACTCGTTCCATAATGATTTTCGTAGGATCCATCAACAGGGGTTTATAAGTGCAACTGTCCTGTAATTGACCAAGAATCTCTTCCCTGTAGTACTTGTAATCCAAAATTACTATTCCTCCACCCTTGTCAGCTTGTTTTATCACAATGGTTGTATCACGAGATAATTCATTTAGGGCTTGCCATTCTGTGGAAGTTAAATTCGATCGACCCGCCTTGTTCACCTCAGAGGAATGTTGTATGGTTTGCTTCATGATGTCATTGAATGTTTTTATAAAATGGTTATTTGTCTTAACATCATACGTGTTACGTAACTTAAACGGATTAATTGGCAACGTCTATTCTACCGATTTTTCTTGTAATGCAAGTGCACGTTGTAATTTGTACATTTCTAACTGAGAACTCAGAAAGAGTGGATTTGGGAATAAAAGAAAGTCCTTTAGATAATAGTTTAAGATGTACTGAAGATAACTGTCACGGTTCCCGGGTCCCACCACGCAGTACTTAACCCCCAACACTCCACAAAACCCAGAAGCTACCAACAGTGTAGCTGTGAATGATCCCTATCTGTCTGGTCCTTAGAATTGGCCAGGTAAACTAGCTAGACAGAAAAGGGTTAACAATATGGAGAGGAGTCAGCCGAGCCAGAATCAGGAATACAGAGTTCAGAATGGTCAAATGGAATAGCCGGGTCGGTATCAGAGCAGTAGCGTAGTACAAGAAAATAGTCTAGGGCAACAGAAGGCAGAATGGTCAGAACACAAGCAGAGGTCAATAACAGGTTAAATCAATATAGCAGTCAGGTACAAGGAGCTCAGGTATGGATAACCACGATCTGGCAACTTCTGAAACTATACTGAGGGTTTTTAAAGACCTTCACCAGACCACGCCCCCCACTCAAGCCACACCTCATGCAATCACCTCCCTGCCTGTCTCCATTTAAACCGGGCAGTGGTCAGCGAGCAGCATCAGACTTGCTGTCCTCAAGCACACAGGTAGGGCTGGAAGCCCCCAACGTTACAGTACCCCCTTCTCCACGGGAGGCCACCGGACGACCAACAGGACGAGCGGCAATACGACCACCAGGGCGATCGGGGTGCGAGGCATGGAACGCCCTGACCAACATAGAGGCAGACATGTCGGAAGCTGGAATCCAGGACCGGTCTTCCGGGCCATTGCCCACCCAATCGACCAAGTACTGCAGAACACCCCTGCACAGCCTAGAATCCAAAACCCTCCTAACCTCATACTCTGATTCACCATCAACCTGAACAGGTGGAGGAGGAGGAACGACCCGCGTGTACCTGTTACACAACAAAGGTTTCAGTAGGGAGGTGTGAAAGACGTTGTGCAAGCGAAGATGTTTAGGAAGGGCAAGAGCATAAGCTACAGGGTTAACGCGGCGAATGATCTTATATGGACCAATAAACCGAGGTGCCATTTTCATAGAAGGCACCCGTAACTTCACGTTCCTAGTAGACAACCAAACTCTATCCCCCACGTTATAGGAGGGAGCTTGTAACCTATGCCTGTCAGCCTTGCGTTTCTGGACAGCAACATTGCGCTCCATATTTACGCGAATCTGTCTCCAAATCTCTTGTAGTTGAGTGAGATGGTCATCGAGAGCCGGGATGGCCTGTTCATTAAACTGAAGCGGTAGAGCCGGAGGGAAAAAACCATAGATAGCAGAAAAAGGAGAGTGGCCAGTGGTCTCATTAACAGCGTTATTACGTGCATACTCAGCCCAGGGCAACAACTCCGACCAATTGTCTTGTTGTTGTGTGGTAAAGCAACGTATGTACTGCTCGAGACCCTGATTTGCCCTCTCTGCTGCCCCATTGGTTTGTGGATGGTATGCTGAAGAGAAGGCCAATCGCACCCCCATCTCCGCACAGAAAACCCTCCAGAAACGAGAGACGAACTGAGCTCCTCTGTCAGAGACTATTTCAGACGGAACCCCATGTATTCGTACAATCTCTCTAGCAAAGACAACCGCCAGTTCTTTGGCTGTAGGAAGCTTAGGTAAAGGGACAAAATGAGCCATTTTGGAGAAGCGGTCTACAACTGTCAGAACCACAGTATGGCCTTTGGACTTCGGCAAGTCCACAATAAAATCCATAGATAGATGAGACCAAGGCCTCTTAGGCGTGGGTAAAGGCTGCAATAGACCGACAGGCAAGGTTTTACTGGTTTTGCTTCTGGCACAGACTTGACAAGCCAAAACAAACAGGCGTACGTCCTGTCGCATGGTGGGCCACCAGAACTGTCTGGAAATACTGGTAAGAGTCTTAGTAATACCAGGATGACCTGCTGGTTTAGAATCATGAAACATTATGAGTAATTCTTGTCTTTCCTTTTCAGGTACAAACAACATATCTGGAGGCTTGTCAGGTGGAGCCCCCACTTGAGCTGCCTGGAGGCGTTCCAGGAAAGGCGAGGAGACAGACAAGACTGTGGAAGCCACAATACGTTCAGGAGGAACTATAGGATTGTGGTCTTGTGTATTAGATTCATATGGGTCATATTGACGATAAGGCATCAGCCTTTACATTGCGGTCACCTGGTCTGTAAGTCAATACAAAATTAAACCGAGACAGTAGCAATGACCACCTGGCCTGTCTCGAGTTCAAACGTTTAGCATCCCCGATGTACGTAAGGTTCTTATGATCAGTGATTATCAACAAAGGATCAAGAGTACCTTCCAACAAATGTCTCCACTCTGACAGGGCAGACACAATAGCAAGCAATTCTCTGTTGCCAATATCATAATTGCGTTCTGCTGGTGATAATTTTCTTGAAAAGAACCCACAAGGATGTAGTGGTTTCCCTGGAGATTCTCTTTGAGACAGGACAGCCCCAATGCCTATCTCAGAAGCATCAACCTCAAGAATAAACGGAATCCTGGGATCAGGATGCCGTAACACGGGAGCAGAAGTGAAAGCCTGTTTGAGGGCTTCGAATGCTTGTTTAGATTGAGAAGACCAGATCTGGTTCTTCAGACCTTTACGTGTCATATTGATGATAGGGGAGGCTATAGCGGAATAATTCTTGATAAATCTCCTATAATAGTTAGAAAACCCCAGAAACCTCTGTATGGCTTTGAGACCTTGAGGAAGAGGCCATTCTGAGATGGCCGTGAGTTTAGAAGGATCCATCTCAAAACGCTCTGGAGTGATAATGTACCCAAGGAATTTCACAGTAGTAATGTCGAATAAACACTTCTCTAGTTTGCAATAAAGACCATTGTCCAGTAATTTAGCTAATACCTGTCTGACATGTGCATGGTGGGTTTTCAGATCGGGAGAGTAAATCAATATATCGTCTAGGTATACTATAACAAAGGTTTGCAAGAAATCTCTGAGCACATCATTAATAAAATCCTGGAATACCGCTGGAGCATTACAAAGACCGAAAGGCATGACCAAGTATTCATAATGCCCACTCCTGGTGTTAAATGCTGTTTTCCACTCATACCCCTCTTTTATGCGTATCAAATTGTAAGCTCCTCTTAATCAAGTTTAGTGTATACTGCTGAACCTCTTAACCTGTCGAACAGTTCCGATTGAGAGGGATAGGGTACACGTTCTTAATGGTGATCTTGTTAAGCCCCCTATAATCAATACACGGGCGTAAATCTCCCTCTTTTTTCGACACAAAAAAGAATCCAGCCCCTGCTGGAGAAGAGGAACGTCGGATAAAACCTCTCTCCAAATTCTCCTTGATATACTCCTCCATAATTTGGTTCTCCTTTATGGAAAGAGGATATACTTTGCCTCGAGGAGGCATGGTACCCGGATGAATATCAATGGCACAATCATATGGTCTATGTGGAGGTAGTTTGTCTGCCTCTTTTTTATCAAATACAGCCCTGAGGTCTGCATATTGTTCAGGAACTTCAGTAGACAATGGAGGGGCTGTGGGTGTGTTCAGGGCACCGACATGCTGAATGGGTATTAAACAAGTCCCAAAACATGCAGAACTCCAAGACAGTATCTCTCCTTTAACCCAATCAATAACGGGATTGTGTTCCACCAACCAGGGGAAACCAAGTACAACAGGATTGGAAGGTGAGTGGATAACTTGGAATATGATCTTTTCTTTATGCAAGAGACCAGTAGTAAGAACTACTGTAATCGTATCGTGAGTAATCCTAGGGCAGGATAACGGCCTGCCATCTATGGCTTCAACGGCTAAGGGTGTCTCTCTTACAACCAGAGGTAGAGAAATGGAAGAAGCGTAGTTAACATCAATAAAGTTACCAGCAGCCCCAGAATCCACAAAGCGGTGTTATGTGTGGTCTTGGTCTCCCAAGCCAAGGATACTGGTAACATAAGTTTAGTGTCTTTGATAGGAGACATGCATGTCACACCCAAGGCCTGTCTCCTCAGCTGCCTTAGGTGTGGTAGTTTTCCGGCTTATCATGTAGCTTAGGGCGAGTAGGACATTGAAATCGTACATGTCCCTCCAAGCCACAATACAGGCACAATCCCTCACGAAAACGCCTTGTTCTCTCCTCCTCTGTAAGCCTAGTACGGCCTAGTTGCATAGGCTCTGAGGGAGGAGATAACTCTCTGGGTGGTTGTCACGGATCCCTCTGATAACCAAACGTGTGGTCCCTTTACGCAGACCGCTCTCTACCCTTCCGATCCTTGAATGGTCGGCAAAACTAGAAAGACAATTAACCAGACAATATATAAACAAGGGGTAACACCAGACAGAGGTATGGAATAGAGTATTGTCACGAATCCTTCTGACTTCCAAGATATTGATCTCTTTATGTAGCTCCCTTTCTACTCTTCCGATCCTTGAATGGTCGGCAAAGCTATATAGACAATGAAGCAGGTAACAGATAAAGAAAGGGAAACACCATACAGGGGTACAGAACAGATCACAAGTCCTCCCTAGGACTTTAGTAATAGCAGAGGTAATCTGATGCGTGCTTAGGGTGCCACATAGACTGACCTCGGTACCAACGTTAAGGGCAGAACCTAGAGCAGAGTGAATGCCAATACCAGGGGTCATACACAGGAGGGTTCGTTTGCCAATGCCAAGGGTTATACACAGGAGGGTTCGTTTGCCAATGCCAAGGGTCATACACAGGAGGGTTCGTTTGCCAATGCCAAGGGTCATACACAGGAGGGTTCGTTTGCCAATGCCAAGGGTCATACACAGGAGGGTTCGTTTGCCAATGCCAAGGGTCATACACAGGAGGGTTCGTTTGCCAATGCCAAGGGTCATACACAGGAGATAGCCAAATATCACAAGAGCTCTGCGGGAGGTGAATACCACGTCAGGGCACCGGTGTAATGGTGAGACTGGGTTTTAAACCCGGCGGGTCCGCGTCATAACGCCAGGCCCCGCCCCTCGGCGTCCCACGTGAGCGCACCCGGAAGCATTAACATTCGGCGCCTGGCCAGCGAGCAGCGAGGAAGCTGCTGCCAGGCGCCCCATTCCCTGACCCACCGTGACAGAACCCCCCCCTCCAGGGGCGGCCACTGGACGACCCCCAGGGGCACGGGGGTGCGCTAAATAGAAGGCCTTCACTAGCCTAGGAGCATGGACTTCCGCAGCCGGTACCCAAGAACGATCCTCCGGACCGTAACCCACCCAATCGACCAAGTACTGCAAAGACCCCCTAGACATCCTGGCACCCAGAATGGCCTTAACTTCGAACTCCTCCTCGCCCTCCACAGAGACAGGAGGCGGTGGAGCATGGACTTTGGTATACCAGTTACATAATAACGGCTTCAAAAGGTTTACATGGAATACATTGTGTATCTTAAAATGGGGGGGTAACGCCAAAGCATAGGAGACAGGGTTGAGTCGCCGTAGAATCTTATAGGGGCCGATATACCTAGGAGCCAACTTCATGGAAGGCACTAAGAGCTTGATGTTACGTGAAGACAGCCAAACCCTGTCCCCAACTTGATACACGGGTGCCTGCCTCCTGTGTCTGTCGGCCTTAGTTTTCTGGATGGCACTACTCTCCTCCAGTGCCCGTCTCACTCTCCCCCAAGTCTCTTTCAATGATGCCAGTTGCTCATCTAAAGCAGGAATCGTGGTATCAGGAAACGTGGCGGGGAGCACAGGAGGATCAACCATAAACAGCGAAGAAAGGAGAATGTCCTGTGGATTCACTCACTGCGCTGTTCAAAGCATATTCTGCCCATGGTAGCAGGTCTGACCAGTTATCTTGTTGTTCTGAGATAAAGCACCTGAGATATTTCTCTATATTTTGGTTTGCTCGTTCTGCTGCTCCGTTGGTCTGGGGGTGATAAGCCGAAGAGAAGAGAGGTCTATCCCTACGTTCTTACAAAACCCTCTCCAGAATCCGGAGATGAATTGGGTCCCCCTATCAGAGACAATCTCCAGAGGGACACCGTGTATGCGGACCACGTTGGCAATGAATATGGGCACCAGTTCAGCTGCCGAAGGTAGTTTCCGAAGAGGAACATAGTGGCCCATCTTGGAAAATCGATCTATGATCGTAAGTATCACTGTATTCCCTCTGGACTCAGGTAACTCTACTATAAAATCCATGGCTACATGTGACCAGGGTCGTTCGGGGATCGGCAAAGGCTGGAGTAAGCCAATGGGTGCTGTTTTGGGACTTTTCTGCCTTGTGCACACTTCGCACACGGCAATGTAATCTTTGACATCTCGGCGCAACGTGGGCCACCAGAGGAGTTTACTGATACTAGACACAGTCTTGGTGATACCCATATGCCCGGAAGTTTTATTATCATGATAGATGTTAAGTACTTCCTCTCTTTCGTTCTCAGGTACAAAGAGTCTCGCAGGAGGTTTTCCCCCAGGAGCTGCGCCCTGGACGGTCTGCAACCTTTTCATTAGAGGAGACGAGACACTAATCGTGGTAGCGGCTATAATCCTTTCCTGGGGTACAATGGGATGCTGATCTTGGATATTATGTTCATAAGACTCATACTGTCTCGACAATGCGTCTGCTTTAATGTTTTCTGGACCCAGGTCTATAGGTAAGCACGAAATTAAAACTTGAAAGAAACAATGACCATCTCGCTTGTCTGGAATTTAAACGTTTGGCATCTCCAATGTACGTGAGATTCTTATGGTCGGTTATGATAACGATGGGGTCCTTAGACCCCTCTAATAAGTATCTCCATTCGGCCAAGGCCGCGATGACTGCTAACAATTCTCTATTTCCAATGTCATAGTTCTTCTCTGCCGGGGACAACTTCCGAGAATAGAAGCCGCATGGATGCAAGGGTTTGTCAGGAGCCTCCCTTTGGGACAAGACTGCACCAAGACCTAGTTCGGAGGCGTCAACTTCTACTTGGAAAGGCAGAGCCGGATCTGGATGTCGTAGAACAGGGGCAGTAGTAAAAGCTTGCTTTAGTGCCTCAAAGGCTTGAGTGGCTTGGGGTGTCCATTTCTGATTTCCCTCCCCTTTCTTTGTCATAGCCGTGAGGGGGGCCACCAAGGCCGAAAAATCTTTAATGAACCTTCGGTAATAGTTCGTAAACCCCAGAAACCTCTGAATGGCTTTAAGTCCTTGGGGTAGAGGCCAGTCAAGAATAGCTGAGAGCTTCTTAGGATCCATTTGAAAACCCCCAGGAGTTATTATATAACCAAGGAAGTGCACGGTCACTATGTCGAATAGACATTTTTCTAGCTTACAGTACAATCCAGCCTTCAATAGTTTTTTCAACACTTGTTTCACGTGGACATGATGAGTGTCCACATCAGGAGAGTATATCAGGATATCATCCAGATATACTATGACGAATTCCTGCAGAAATTCCCTTAGAGTGTCGTTTATAAGGTCCTGGAAGACGGCTGGCGCATTACACAACCCAAAAGGCATCACCAGGTATTCATAATGCCCGCTACGTGTATTAAAAGCCGTTTTCCATTCGTCTCCCTTTTTAACCCTGACCAGGTTGTACGCTCCGCGTAAATCAAGCTTCGTATAGACACGAGCCCCTTTTAATCGGTCGAACAATTCTGTTATGAGAGGTATGGGATATGCATTTCTTATAGTGATCCTATTCAAACCCTATAATCGATGCAAGGTCGCAGATCTCCCTCTTTCTTGGAAACAAAAAAGAAACCTGCTCCTGCTGGAGAGGAGGACCGTCTAATGAATCCTCGTTCCAGATTCTCCCTTATGTATTCCTCCATAATGTCGTTCTCTCTTTGTGATAAAGGGTATACGTGACCCCTAGAGGCATCGTACCGGGGAGTAAATCAATGGCACAGTCATATGGACGATGTGGTGGTAGGACCTCAGTCCTGGCTTTAGAGAACACCTCCTTTAATGCCAGGTAACATTCAGGAACCTCTGTGGACAAAGGAGGGGCTGTGGCAATATTGAGGCTACCAATCACATTAACTCTGCCTAGGCACTTAGACTGACAACTCTGACCCCAACATTTTATGTCTCTCTGGACCCAATCGACACTGGGTTGTGCTCTGTTAGCCATGGAAACCCAAGAACGACAGGACATGAGGGTGATTCAATAATTTGAAATCTTATTGTTTCCTGGTGCAAAACTCCTGTTTTCATACATACATCGACTGTGTCGTGAGTGATATGTGGACATGACAGGGGTTTACCATCTATGGCCTCCACCATTAGAGGTCTTTCCTTGAGAACCAGAGGTAGGAGGTTTTTGGCAGCAAAATTCTTATCCATAAAATTGCCTGAGGCCCCAGAGTCTAAGAATGCCTCAGTCTTGAGGTGAACCCCCTCCCAGGTTAGGGAGATCGGTAACAGAATCCTGGATTTTTTTTTTCATTATCCACAAAGGAGGCATACAGAGAACCGATAACCTGGGTGTTTCCTGTTCTGAATCCTACTTTGCCATGTTCAGCCCTGCTAACCTGGGTCTCTGAGGACATTGAAGGCGGAAGTGATCTGCCCCTGCACAATAGAAGCAGAGCCCCTTTTCCTTCTGTGCGCTCTTTCTGCTTCTGAATACCTGTCTTCCCTATTTGCATGGGTTCAACGACTGGCAATCTGTTTTCACATTCTCCGAACCACCTGACGTACTGGTGTGTCTGGGTAACGAGGGTAAAGGAGGCAAGACCCTTCTGGGTCTATCTCTGGGGTGTCTCCTTTCCCTGATTTGATCGTCCATGGCTATACAGAAATCTATCAGGTGGTCCAGACTTTCTGGTAATTTTAAGGGAGCCAGCTCAAACATAAAAGCCTCGTTCAAGCCTTCGGTAAAGGCTAAGGTTAAAACGTCGTTCGGCCAAAGTACCTCAGAAGTCAAAGTTTTAAACTCTATGGCATAGTCGGCGACCCTCTTATTACCTTGTTTGATGTGAAACAAGGACCTACCCGCATTGGTAGCCCTTCTAGAGGGATCAAAGGTACGTCTTAACTCAGAGGTAAAACCCTCATAGTCATAAATGATGGGTTTCTTATTTTCCCACAACGGCGTAGCCCACAATAAAGCTTTTTCTGTTAAATGATTAATCAGATATCCTACTTTGGCTTTATCAGACATACAAGAACCTGGATTGTTCTCAAACAAGATCTCGAGTTGAGTCAAAAACCCCCGACATAGGCTTGGTGTACCATCATAGCGTAGGGGTGCCTTCATACTAAGCCTATGTCCTTCAGGGGGGACGGAACTGACCCTAGGTAACACTGGATCTGGAGGGTTTGTGGTACCTGTATTGGACCGATTTAACAGGTTTGCAGAGCGAGAGAAATCTGGTCCATCCTATGGTCCTGTTCCTCTTGTCTGGCTGCGATACGTGCCAGCTGGTTAGAGAGGTCTGCGGGATCCATTGGCCCTGACGTAATGTCACGGATCCCTCTGATAACCAAACGTGTGGTCCCTTTACGCAGACCGCTCTCTACCCTTCCGATCCTTGAATGGTCGGCAAAACTAGAAAGACAATTAACCAGACAATATATAAACAAGGGGTAACACCAGACAGAGGTATGGAATAGAGTATTGTCACGAATCCTTCTGACTTCCAAGATATTGATCTCTTTATGTAGCTCCCTTTCTACTCTTCCGATCCTTGAATGGTCGGCAAAGCTATATAGACAATGAAGCAGGTAACAGATAAAGAAAGGGAAACACCATACAGGGGTACAGAACAGATCACAAGTCCTCCCTAGGACTTTAGTAATAGCAGAGGTAATCTGATGCGTGCTTAGGGTGCCACATAGACTGACCTCGGTACCAACGTTAAGGGCAGACCTAGCAGAGTGAATGCCAATACCAGGGGTCATACACAGGAGGGTTCGTTTGCCAATGCCAAGGGTTATACACAGGAGGGTTCGTTTGCCAATGCCAAGGGTCATACACAGGAGGGTTCGTTTGCCAATGCCAAGGGTCATACACAGGGGTTCGTTTGCCAATGCCAAGGGTCATACACAGGAGGGTTCGTTTGCCAATGCCAAGGGTCATACACAGGAGGGTTCGTTTGCCAATGCCAAGGGTACACAGGAGATAGCCAATATCACAAGAGCTCTGCGGGAGGTGAATACCACGTCAGGGCACCGGTGTAATGGTGAGACTGGGTTTTAAACCCGGCGGGTCCGCGTCATAACGCCGCCCCGCCCCTCGGCGTCCCACGTGAGGCACCCGGAAGCATTAACATTCGGCGCCTGGCCAGCGAGCAGCGAGGAAGCTGCTGCCAGGCGCCCCATTCCCTGACCCACCGTGACAGTGGTGCTTGAAAGACAGGGGCCAACCTAGGTAACGGTCTCTTGGATCTCTCTCTTGGAGTCCTTCTATCCCTTATCTGATTATCCAGATCTATACAGTAATCAATGAGTTCACACAATACCTCAGGTAGTTTACGTGGAGCTAATTCATGCATCAACGACTCTGATAACCCCTCCATAAAAGCCAGAACCAGTGTCTCATTTGTCCAGTTCACATCAGAAATTAAGGTTTTAAATTCTATGGCATAATCAGACACAGTCCTGTTCCCTTGACGTATGCGGAACAAGGATTTGCCGGCTATCGTGGCCTTTCTGGTAGGATTAAATGTACGTTGTAACTCGGCTATGAATTCTTTATAATCCCGTACAATAGGTCTTTCTGCCTCCCATAAAGGAGTCGCCCATGTCAACGCTCTACCAGACAGATGGTTAATAATAAACCCCACTTTGGCAATGTCAGAGAAAAACATTTGTGGATTTAATTTAAAATGAATATCCACATGGACCAAAAATCCCCGGCACTCAGAGGGAGTACCGTCAAACCTCATAGGAGCGGTCATGTGTACCTGGGATGTCTGAACGACAGGGAGCTCAGGTATAGCAGGCGGGGGTGCAACCCCAACCAGTTCCAGGTGTGCAGTACGATTCAGGATAGTTTGTAAGGCAATGGCAAACTGATCCATCCTATGATCCTGCTCATCCTGTCTGGATACAAAGGTAGCCAAGTGCTGTGTTAAATCTGCGGGATCCATATTGGCCAGATCGTAATGTCACGGTTCCCGGATCCCACCACGCAGTACTTAACCCCCAACACTCCACAAACCCAGAAGCTACCAACAGTGTAGCTGTGAATGATCCCTATCTGTCTGGTCCTTAGAATTGGCCAGGTAAACTAGCTAGACAGAAAAGGGTTAACAATATGGAGAGGAGTCAGCCGAGCCAGAATCAGGAATACAGAGTTCAGAATGGTCAAATGGAATAGCCGGGTCGGTATCAGAGCAGTAGCGTAGTACAAGAAAATAGTCTAGGGCAACAGAAGGCAGAATGGTCAGAACACAAGCAGAGGTCAATAACAGGTTAAATCAATATAGCAGTCAGGTACAAGGAGCTCAGGTATGGATAACCACGATCTGGCAACTTCTGAAACTATACTGAGGGTTTTTAAAGACCTTCACCAGACCACGCCCCCCACTCAAGCCACACCTCATGCAATCACCTCCCTGCCTGTCTCCATTTAAACCGGGCAGTGGTCAGCGAGCAGCATCAGACTTGCTGTCCTCAAGCACACAGGTAGGGCTGGAAGCCCCCACGTTACAATAACTCCCTTTGTGACAGATTAAATATAGGAATCAATTCCTCGGTAGTGGTGCTTAAACATCATATTACCTGCCAAACAGAATTTGGAATATATTTAATTACCTGCCCTTGTGGACTAGCGTACGTAGGAAAAACCAACAGAACGTTGAGGGACAAGATCAGAGGCCACAGATCGGCTATCACCACAGCGTTTAGGGACGGTTTTACTGAAAAGCCAGTAGCGAAACACTTTTTGGCTTTACAACATAGATTGCCGACTCTCAAATTCAAGGCCATTGATCATGTACCTCCACTTAGAAGAGGTGGAAATCGCTCTCAGGTTTTATTACAGAAGGAGGCTTTTTGGACCTTTAAGTTAAACACTTTGTCCCCACATGGCCTGAATGAGTATATCTCGTTTACTTCGTTCCTTTCACCGAGATGATGGTACTAAGCAATTACTGTTGGTTGATATAAATTGGCAAAAATCTGGTTCAGCCCTTTAGTTAATAACTAATAATTACATCCAGCAATATATTCATTCTTGGTCTTTTGCTTTTTCATTGTTTTTAACATTGTGTTTGCGGTTTGCTCTTTGATCCATTGGAAGTATTGCAATTCTTAATTGTGGTGCTGTGAATTAACATCAAAATTTAGTACATCTGATGTAGATTTGAACTTAATCAGAGATGAAGTCGTACGTGCTCACGTTTTGATACGTGATGCACAGGGATTGGAGCAGAACTGTTTTTTGGGGGAGGTGGTGAGTTGTTAATTTTTGTATAAATATTTTGTTTGTGTTTGTGTGTTTATCCTTGATAAAGGCTCGGTGGAGCCAAAACGTTCGATTATGTCCTTTTAATTTTACAATAATAAAGAAAATCTTTTTATGAAGTCCTCGAGTGCCTCTCCATGCCGTATTTCCTATAAATATATATATTCTGATCTGTTGCCAACCTTTGTGAGCCTGACATTCCTCCTGGTTCTGTATCCCCGGCTATAATCCTGACGATTCTTGTATGTTTCTTGTTTTATGTGTTTGGTTTGTCTTAGTATAGAGGCCAGTTTAAGGACTTTTATTTTCAGTTTAGGATTCCTGTCTGTGTTGTTTAACCCTCGCTCTTCCCGCTCACCTGCCTTTGTCATTCTTTGCGAGGTTTTCATTAGTTAGAGGCCAGATTAAGGACCTTCCCCAGTTTAGTGGTTCCTTTAGTTTTCTTCCATGCCCTCCTGTCCCCCATGTTACAGTCTTGTTTATTTCCAGTTTGGAATCTGCATGGTGTATCTGTGCTGTATTAAGCCAGCAGCTATCCTGCCTCAAGGGCTACATCCCTCCTTGAATCGAGTCCCCACGGTGGCCCAAGTTGGCGGTCAGCGTAACACACTCTATGAGGATCTGAAAAAACAAGAATTGTTACTCTACATAAAGATGGCCTAGGCTAAGAAGATTGCCAAGACCCTGAAACTGAGCTGCAGCACGATGGCAAAGATCATACAGCGGTTTAAAAGGACAGGCTCCACTCAGAACAGGCCTTACCATGGTCGATCAAAGAAGTTGAGTGCACATGCTCAGCGTCATATCCAGAGGTTGTCTTTGGGAAATAGACAAATGAGTGCTGCCAGCATTGCTGCAAAGGTTGAAGGGGTGGGGGGGGGGGTCAGCCTGTCAGTGCTCAGACCATACGCCGCACATTGCATCAAATTGGTCTGCATGGTCCTCATCCCAGAAGGAAGCCTCTTCTTAAGATGATGAACGAGAAAGCCCACAGACAGTTTGCTGAAGACAAGCAGACTAAGGACATGGAATACTGGAACCATGTCCTGTGGTCTGATGAGACCAAGATAAACTTATTTGGTTCAGATGGTGTCAAGCGCGTGTCGGCAACCAGGTGAGGAGTACAAAGACAAGTGCGGTTTGCCTATAGTCAAGCATGGTGGTGGGATTGTCATGGTCTGGGGCTACATAAGTGCTAGTGGCAACCTGTGAAGCTCTGGTGAACTCCATGCCTAAAAGGATTAAGGCAGTGCTGGAAAATAATGTGGCCACACAAAATATTGACACATTGGGCCCAATCTGGACATTTTTACTTAGGGGTGTACTCACTTTTCTGGCCAGCGGTTTAGACATTAATGGCTGTGTGTTCAATTATTTTGAGGGGACAGCAAATTTACACTATTATACAAGCTGTACACTCACTACTTTACATTGTAGCAAAGTGTCATTTCTTCAGTGTTGTCACATGAAAAGATATAATAAAATATTTACAAAAATGTGAGGTGTGTACTCACTTCTGTGAGATCCGGTGTGTGTGTATAGAAACATGGATGATATGGCCACCTTGGAAGATTTTAATAATGCAGGGGTGTGAGGTCTGTTCGCTGGATGTGTTCATACTTATTCAAGCTTGTGAGGGCAGAGGATAGGTATGGCCCGGCACTCTGCACTGGATAAAACTGTTCTATCCTGTACACAACCTCATTAGCGCTGGGTTTCAGCCCGGGTCTTAGCGTTTCCCTAGCGTGTGTGTCACGGATCCCTCTGATAACCAAACGTGTGGTCCCTTTACGCAGACCGCTCTCTACCCTTCCGATCCTTGAATGGTCGGCAAAACTAGAAAGACAATTAACCAGACAATATATAAACAAGGGGTAACACCAGACAGAGGTATGGAATAGAGTATTGTCACGAATCCTTCTGACTTCCAAGATATTGATCTCTTTATGTAGCTCCCTTTCTACTCTTCCGATCCTTGAATGGTCGGCAAAGCTATATAGACAATGAAGCAGGTAACAGATAAAGAAAGGGAACACCATACAGGGGTACAGAACAGATCACAAGTCCTCCCTAGGACTTTAGTAATAGCAGAGGTAATCTGATGCGTGCTTAGGGTGCCACATAGACTGACCTCGGTACCAACGTTAAGGGCAGAACCTAGAGCAGAGTGAATGCCAATACCAGGGGTCATACACAGGAGGGTTCGTTTGCCAATGCCAAGGGTTATACACAGGAGGGTTCGTTTGCCAATGCCAAGGGTCATACACAGGAGGGTTCGTTTGCCAATGCCAAGGGTCATACACAGGAGGGTTCGTTTGCCAATGCCAAGGGTCATACACAGGAGATAGCCAATATCACAAGAGCTCTGCGGGAGGTGAATACCACGTCAGGGCACCGGTGTATGGTGAGACTGGGTTTTAAACCCGGCGGGTCCGCGTCATAACGCCAGGCCCCGCCCCTCGGCGTCCCACGTGAGCGCACCCGGAAGCATTAACATTCGGCGCCTGGCCAGCGAGCAGCGAGGAAGCTGCTGCCAGGCGCCCCATTCCCTGACCCACCGTGACAGAACCCCCCCCTCCAGGGGCGGCCACTGGACGACCCCCAGGGGCACGGGGGTGCGCTAAATAGAAGGCCTTCACTAGCCTAGGAGCATGGACTTCCGCAGCCGGTACCCAAGAACGATCCTCCGGACCGTAACCCACCCAATCGACCAAGTACTGCAAAGACCCCCTAGACATCCTGGCACCCAGAATGGCCTTAACTTCGAACTCCTCCTCGCCCTCCACAGAGACAGGAGGCGGTGGAGCATGGACTTTGGTATACCGGTTACATAATAACGGCTTCAAAAGGTTTACATGGAATACATTGTGTATCTTAAAATGGGGGGGTAACGCCAAAGCATAGGAGACAGGGTTGAGTCGCCGTAGAATCTTATAGGGGCCGATATACCTAGGAGCCAACTTCATGGAAGGCACTAAGAGCTTGATGTTACGTGAAGACAGCCAAACCCTGTCCCCAACTTGATACACGGGTGCCTGCCTCCTGTGTCTGTCGGCCTTAGTTTTCTGGATGGCACTACTCTCCTCCAGTGCCCGTCTCACTCTCCCCCAAGTCTCTTTCAATGATGCCAGTTGCTCATCTAAAGCAGGAATCGTGGTATCAGGAAACGTGGCGGGGAGCACAGGAGGATCAAAACCATAAACAGCGAAGAAAGGAGAATGTCCTGTGGATTCACTCACTGCGCTGTTCAAAGCATATTCTGCCCATGGTAGCAGGTCTGACCAGTTATCTTGTTGTTCTGAGATAAAGCACCTGAGATATTTCTCTATATTTTGGTTTGCTCGTTCTGCTGCTCCGTTGGTCTGGGGGTGATAAGCCGAAGAGAAAGAGAGGTCTATCCCTACGTTCTTACAAAACCCTCTCCAGAATCCGGAGATGAATTGGGTCCCCCTATCAGAGACAATCTCCAGAGGGACACCGTGTATGCGGACCACGTTGGCAATGAATATGGGCACCAGTTCAGCTGCCGAAGGTAGTTTCCGAAGAGGAACATAGTGGCCCATCTTGGAAAATCGATCTATGATCGTAAGTATCACTGTATTCCCTCTGGACTCAGGTAACTCTACTATAAAATCCATGGCTACATGTGACCAGGGTCGTTCGGGGATCGGCAAAGGCTGGAGTAAGCCAATGGGTGCTGTTTTGGGACTTTTCTGCCTTGTGCACACTTCGCACACGGCAATGTAATCTTTGACATCTCGGCGCAACGTGGGCCACCAGAGGAGTTTACTGATACTAGACACAGTCTTGGTGATACCCATATGCCCGGAAGTTTTATTATCATGATAGATGTTAAGTACTTCCTCTCTTTCGTTCTCAGGTACAAAGAGTCTCGCAGGAGGTTTTCCCCCAGGAGCTGCGCCCTGGACGGTCTGCAACCTTTTCATTAGAGGAGACGAGACACTAATCGTGGTAGCGGCTATAATCCTTTCCTGGGGTACAATGGGATGCTGATCTTGGATATTATGTTCATAAGACTCATACTGTCTCGACAATGCGTCTGCTTTAATGTTTCTGGACCCAGGTCTATAGGTAAGCACGAAATTAAAACTTGAAAGAAACAATGACCATCTCGCTTGTCTGGAATTTAAACGTTTGGCATCTCCAATGTACGTGAGATTCTTATGGTCGGTTATGATAACGATGGGGTCCTTAGACCCCTCTAATAAGTATCTCCATTCGGCCAAGGCCGCGATGACTGCTAACAATTCTCTATTTCCAATGTCATAGTTCTTCTCTGCCGGGGACAACTTCCGAGAATAGAAGCCGCATGGATGCAAGGGTTTGTCAGGAGCCTCCCTTTGGGACAAGACTGCACCAAGACCTAGTTCGGAGGCGTCAACTTCTACTTGGAAAGGCAGAGCCGGATCTGGATGTCGGAGAACAGGGGCAGTAGTAAAAGCTTGCTTTAGTGCCTCAAAGGCTTGAGTGGCTTGGGGTGTCCATTTCTGATTTCCCACCCCTTTCTTTGTCATAGCCGTGAGGGGGGCCACCAAGGCCGAAAAATCTTTAATGAACCTTCGGTAATAGTTCGTAAACCCAGAAACCTCTGAATGGCTTTAAGTCCTTGGGGTAGAGGCCAGTCAAGAATAGCTGAGAGCTTCTTAGGATCCATTTGAAAACCCCCAGGAGTTATTATATAACCAAGGAAGTGCACGGTCACTATGTCGAATAGACATTTTTCTAGCTTACAGTACAATCCAGCCTTCAATAGTTTTTTCAACACTTGTTTCACGTGGACATGATGAGTGTCCACATCAGGAGAGTATATCAGGATATCATCCAGATATACTATGACGAATTCCTGCAGAAATTCCCTTAGAGTGTCGTTTATAAGGTCCTGGAAGACGGCTGGCGCATTACACAACCCAAAAGGCATCACCAGGTATTCATAATGCCCGCTACGTGTATTAAAAGCCGTTTTCCATTCGTCTCCCTTTTTAACCCTGACCAGGTTGTACGCTCCGCGTAAATCAAGCTTCGTATAGACACGAGCCCCTTTTAATCGGTCGAACAATTCTGTTATGAGAGGTATGGGATATGCATTTCTTATAGTGATCCTATTCAAACCCCTATAATCGATGCAAGGTCGCAGATCTCCCTCTTTCTTGGAAACAAAAAAGAAACCTGCTCCTGCTGGAGAGGAGGACCGTCTAATGAATCCTCGTTCCAGATTCTCCCTTATGTATTCCTCCATAATGTCGTTCTCTCTTTGTGATAAAGGGTATACGTGACCCCTAGGAGGCATCGTACCGGGGAGTAAATCAATGGCACAGTCATATGGACGATGTGGTGGTAGGACCTCAGTCCTGGCTTTAGAGAACACCTCCTTTAATGCCAGGTAACATTCAGGAACCTCTGTGGACAAAGGAGGGGCTGTGGCAATATTGAGGCTACCAATCACATTAACTCTGCCTAGGCACTTAGACTGACAACTCTGACCCCAACATTTTATGTCTCTCTGGACCCAATCGACAACTGGGTTGTGCTCTGTTAGCCATGGAAACCCAAGAACGACAGGACATGAGGGTGATTCAATAATTTGAAATCTTATTGTTTCCTGGTGCAAAACTCCTGTTTTCATACATACATCGACTGTGTCGTGAGTGATATGTGGACATGACAGGGGTTTACCATCTATGGCCTCCACCATTAGAGGTCTTTCCTTGAGAACCAGAGGTAGGAGGTTTTTGGCAGCAAAATTCTTATCCATAAAATTGCCTGAGGCCCCAGAGTCTAAGAATGCCTCAGTCTTGAGGTGAACCCCCTCCCAGGTTAGGGAGATCGGTAACAGAATCCTGGATTTTTTTTTTTCATTATCCACAAAGGAGGCATACAGAGAACCGATAACCTGGGTGTTTCCTGTTCTGAATCCTACTTTGCCATGTTCAGCCCTGCTAACCCTGGGTCTCTGAGGACATTGAAGGCGGAAGTGATCTGCCCCTGCACAATAGAAGCAGAGCCCCTTTTCCCTTCTGTGCGCTCTTTCTGCTTCTGAAATACCTGTCTTCCCTATTTGCATGGGTTCAACGACTGGCAAATCTGTTTTCACATTCTCCGAACCACCTGACGTACTGGTGTGTCTGGGTAACGAGGGTAAAGGAGGCAAGACCCTTCTGGGTCTATCTCTGGGGTGTCTCCTTTCCCTGATTTGATCGTCCATGGCTATACAGAAATCTATCAGGTGGTCCAGACTTTCTGGTAATTTTAAGGGAGCCAGCTCAAACATAAAAGCCTCGTTCAAGCCTTCGGTAAAGGCTAAGGTTAAAACGTCGTTCGGCCAAAGTACCTCAGAAGTCAAAGTTTTAAACTCTATGGCATAGTCGGCGACCCTCTTATTACCTTGTTTGATGTGAAACAAGGACCTACCCGCATTGGTAGCCCTTCTAGAGGGATCAAAGGTACGTCTTAACTCAGAGGTAAAACCCTCATAGTCATAAATGATGGGTTTCTTATTTTCCCACAACGGCGTAGCCCACAATAAAGCTTTTTCTGTTAAATGATTAATCAGATATCCTACTTTGGCTTTATCAGACATACAAGAACCTGGATTGTTCTCAAACAAGATCTCGAGTTGAGTCAAAAACCCCCGACATAGGCTTGGTGTACCATCATAGCGTAGGGGTGCCTTCATACTAAGCCTATGTCCTTCAGGGGGGACGGAACTGACCCTAGGTAACACTGGATCTGGAGGGTTTGTGGTACCTGTATTGGACCGATTTAACAGGGTTTGCAGAGCGAGAGAAATCTGGTCCATCCTATGGTCCTGTTCCTCTTGTCTGGCTGCGATACGTGCCAGCTGGTTAGAGAAGTCTGCGGGATCCATTGGCCCTGACGTAATGTCACGGATCCCTCTGATAACCAAACGTGTGGTCCCTTTACGCAGACCGCTCTCTACCCTTCCGATCCTTGAATGGTCGGCAAAACTAGAAAGACAATTAACCAGACAATATATAAACAAGGGGTAACACCAGACAGAGGTATGGAATAGAGTATTGTCACGAATCCTTCTGACTTCCAAGATATTGATCTCTTTATGTAGCTCCCTTTCTACTCTTCCGATCCTTGAATGGTCGGCAAAGCTATATAGACAATGAAGCAGGTAACAGATAAAGAAAGGGAAACACCATACAGGGGTACAGAACAGATCACAAGTCCTCCCTAGGACTTTAGTAATAGCAGAGGTAATCTGATGCGTGCTTAGGGTGCCACATAGACTGACCTCGGTACCAACGTTAAGGGCAGAACCTAGAGCAGAGTGAATGCCAATACCAGGGGTCATACACAGGAGGGTTCGTTTGCCAATGCCAAGGGTTATACACAGGAGGGTTTGTTTGCCAATGCCAAGGGTCATACACAGGAGGGTTCGTTTGCCAATGCCAAGGGTCATACACAGGAGGGTTCGTTTGCCAATGCCAAGGGTCATACACAGGAGGGTTCGTTTGCCAATGCCAAGGGTCATACACAGGAGGGTTCGTTTGCCAATGCCAAGGGTCATACACAGGAGGGTTCGTTTGCCAATGCCAAGGGTCATACACAGGAGATAGCCAAATATCACAAGAGCTCTGTGGGAGGTGAATACCACGTCAGGGCACCGGTGTAATGGTGAGACTGGGTTTTAAACCCGGCGGGTCCGCGTCATAACGCCAGGCCCCGCCCCTCGGCGTCCCACGTGAGCGCACCCGGAAGCATTAACATTCGGCGCCTGGCCAGCGAGCAGCGAGGAAGCTGCTGCCAGGCGCCCCATTCCCTGACCCACCGTGACAGTGTGCTAATGAATCTTGTACACTGACAAACTCAAACAAGGTGATCTGTTGGTGGGTTGACAGACGCTACATTTTAGCGACTTGCGCTAGATTTTTCACGTAGCGTATGTGTTTTAGCTCACACCAGGTGATAGGGCCTGTAGAGTTTCTTCAGTGTCTTCTATATACAGGTATGAGCAGGGGTCAAGTCCTGGGAAAAAAAGTGAGGGAACTCACCCACGAATTCCACAACCTCTATTACCTGAAGAAAAAATATATATATCACGAGTATAGCAGTACGTGGTGATACCATTTTTATTGGTTTAACATTACATTTAAAAGACATGCTTTCAAGAGTGTAACGCTCTTCTACAGTTCTGGAAACTATACTGATCAGTGAAAGGTATCATCACTACGTACAAGTATACTCGTGATTTTGGCAACTGGACTAACACGTTGTATATAATATATATATCACATACATATACATATATCCAGGCACAGACCCCCCAGAATTATATACACAGGCATTGGACCCCCAGATTAATATGCCCAGCAATGGACCCCCAGAATAATATACACAGCACTGAGCCCCAAGAATAATATACATAGCACTGAGCCCCCAGAATAATATGAACAGCACTGGACCCCCAGAATAATATACACAGCACTGAGCCCCCAGAATAATATACACAGCACTGGACCCCCAGAATTATATACACAGCACTGAGCCCCCAAAATAATATACCCAGCACTGGACCCCAGAATAATATACCAAGCACTGGTTATATGGATATATTTGCCCCAGCTCACGTGGATATATTTGCCCCCAGCTCATATGGATATATTTTCCCCAGCTCATATGGTTATATTGCCCCCATCTCACATGGTTAGATTGCCCCCAGCTCACATGGATATATTGCCCCAAGCTTATATGTATATATTTGCCCCAGCTCATATGGACATATTGCCCCCAGCTCATATGGATATATTGCCCCAGCTCATATGGACATATTGCCCCCAGCTCATATGGATATATTGCCCCAAGCTCATATGGATATATTTGCCCCAGCTCATATGGACATATTGCCCCCAGCTCATATGGACATATTGCCCCAGCTCACGTGGATATATTTGACCCCAGCTCATATGGATATATTGCCCCCAGCTCATATGAATATATTTGCCCACAGATCATATGGATATATTTGCCCACAGCTCATATGGATATATTTGCCCCAGCTCATATGGATATATTTGCCCCATCTCATATGGATATATTGCCCCCAGCTCATATGGGTATATATTGCCCCCTGCTCATATGGATATATTTGCCCCAGCTCATGTGGATATATTTGCCCCAGCTCATATGGATATATTGCCCCCAGCTCATATGGATATATTTGCCCCAGCTCACCTCTCCGCCAGCCCGGAAACAATTTAGCCGGCCACACATTGGTGGCGACCGCGTGTTTTCCTCCTACGAGCGGCCGCTGGATGAAGCGCGGCCACTCACCTGGGATGGATCCAACAGCCAGCCGCGATCTCGTGGGATCCTGCGAGATCGCGGCTGTCTGATGGATCCCAGGCGAGTGGTCGCGCTTCATTCCAGCGGCCGCTCGTAGGAGGAAAACAGTGGCCGGCTAAATTGTTTCGGGCTTGGGCCACAGCTGGAACCTGCGTTCCTGCAGCATTCCCGCTGTGGGAGAAGTGCGGGAACGCCGGTCCCGCGCGTTCCTGCAGGACTTGAGCCCTGGATATGAGCCATTAGCAGTAGTATAAATTAGGACTAGAGGCATTTAATTTAGATGCCACTAGTCCAGAGGTCTACAAACTTAAACACTCAAAGAGCCATTTGGACCTGTTTCCCACAAAAAAGAAAACACTGGGAATCGCAAACCCCTTTTGACATCTAAAATGAAGATAACACTGCATAAATTGTTTTCTATCTTTATGCTATGGGGTGGGGAGGGGTACTCTAAAGCTAGGGTCAAACGAGTGCATTATGTGCAGACTGTGCGTACGTGCACAATGGACGTACTTTCTGACTGACGACAAGGTAGTGGCCACACAGTCCGTTTTTGTGACAGACTTTTTTTGACTGATGTAGATGGGAAATAAAATTAATATGAAAAACCATTTTGTCTATCAAAAATGTTGGACGTCAAAAATGCAGTCCATCTGACTACGTTCCATCACTCACACACAAAGCTATGCAGACGTTGCGGACGTGGCGCGCTCCGCATGTCCGTTCTAGTGGTTTTACGTTCTTGCTTAACTTGCGTCCGTTTGCCGCGTCCGTTGTGTGTCCGCACTTCCGTGCGGACGTACTTCGTGTGTGGGTCTCTGCTGATCATAATTGTATGCTGCCACGGACGTTAAAATGTGTGGCAACACGGACATGAACACTGCGCTCGTCTGACCCGAGCCTAAATTTAAACTTTAAATAATATTTTTTTTTTAAAAATCAATCATTTTAAGTCCACACAAGGCAGGCAATCGCCATGTCATTAATATATATATATAAAAAAATTCAATTAATTACAGTTACAACTCTTTATAAAGCGCTAACAAGTTCTGTAGCGCTATACAATGAGAGAGACAGAACATATATACTGTACATACACAAAACACACAGAACAGTAGGAGAGAGGACCCTGCTCGAGAGCTTAGTGCAGCCATGCCATGAATGATGACATTTATTTATAATTATTATATTTTTTTCTCCCCACATATAGAATTACCCCCTCCCCAGGCCCCACATATATAATATTCCCCATTCCCACATATATAAATTAATAATCCCCAGATCCCCATGTATTAATTAATAATCCCCAGGCCCCCATGTATAAATTAATAATCCCCAGGCCCCCCATGCATAAATTAATAATCCCCAGGTCCCCAATGTAAAAATTAATAATCCCCAGGTCCCCCATATATTAATTAAAAATCCCCAGGTCCCCACATATTAATTAATAATCCCCAGGTAACCCAGGTGTGCCACCTCACAAGTACCTTGTCTCCATCATCTTCATTTCTGGCAGGCGGTGGCTGTCCATCATACTGAGGGGGCGGGGTTATCCCTCACTCTCTATTGGACAGCCACCGCGAGCCGACGTATTCCATCCATCACGCTGCGCCCAGAGCAAGCATAGCGTGATGATGGTGACAGTGGCCAGCAGAGTCCGGGGAAACCCCGGGTCGGGGCCGGCAGCGCCCTAGTGGGAGTGCCGGCCCAGGAGCCGAAGCAGGACGATGAAAGAGCCGCATGCGGCTCCGAACCCGCGGTTTGCTGACCCCTGCACTAGTCCAAAATATACTATTGATAATGGCTCATACATGTATGTAGAAGACAAGAAGAAACTCTACATTTTATTTAATGAGAGAGAAGCCCTCATTAAAAGTGTAATTGTAATGGTGCACTAATAGCATTACTACAAAGAAGGAATTTTAACAGCATCCTCATTGAGGTGGCAAACCTATGCACTCATTGTGCACTATTCAAAAGATATTGTAAGAGAACTGGTCAAATATGTTATGTGAAATGTGTAACCATTTTATTCTACCCATAATCTCCATGTAGAAAAAAACCCCAAACATACATATTCCTATCTAGATATATAAAATGGTTTGTGTACGTCGCCATCGCTGGATGCGCCCGCACTCTCGGCTGCGCACGCATCCAGAGCTCCCTCTGATACTCATCTCTCTCTTCCGGGGTCCCGCAGCGATCTGACTTCCTTGAAGTCAGACGCTGCTTTTAAGACCCCTTCCGGCACGATGACGTCATTGCGTCTGACGCGATGACATCATTTTCAGGCGACCCCCCCATCAATGCCGGAAGATCACCTGAAAGTAGGGGGGGTCCTTTCTGACCCCTCTCCCTCCCGAGCGGGAGAAGGTAAAAGTTAAAGACATGCATCCCTTGAAAGGGCAGGTGCCTGTCTTTAACCCCTGAGGTGACTGACATCTTGGATATCAGCCAAGCCACCAGGTCTTCTCCCCGCCCACTGCCATAATCGAGCATGGCACGATGACGTCAGTGTTAGAATTAACCCCTAGCTGCCAAAGAGTTTCCTATGGAAACCCTATGGTAGAGATAGGGGGATCCTTTGGATCCCCATAGCTCCCGATCCGTGGCAGCCAGAGTTTAAAGTTTGGTATCATTGGAAAGGCCAAAGCAAACAAACAAGTAAAAAGTAAAAAAAAAAAAATTTTTTTTGTATGTGTTTTTTTATTAATGCAGCAATATTGTTCCCATTTCAATTACTGTATCATTGGAAAGGCCAAAGCATACAAACAAGTAAAAAGTAAAAAAAAAAAAATTTTTTTTGTATGTGTTTTTTTATTAATGCAGCAATATTGTTCCCATTTCAATTACTGTATAATGTGAACAATGATGCTGCACTCGCGATTTTTATTTTTTGGCTTTTAGCTAAAAATCACATAATTTCCCAGAAAAAAGTTGCGCTTACCCATTTCTAATTTTTTTTAAACAAATGCACCCCATCCATAATAATAAAACTGTTTCTGTTCGTCGCCGTCGTCAGACGCAATGCGCATGCGCAAGCTTATCTGCGCATGCACGACAGTATATAAATGCCAGCATGTGCGAGGGAGGAAAATAAAAAAGCCGATCCATTGGAGAAGCACGCACAAAGCGCCTCTTCCTCTCTCTCAGCCATCACCCCTCACACCCCCGCCCTGAGTCACCTCTAGACCCTGAGCAAACTTTCCTGGGGAGCACCAAGCAGCCAGATCCTGGGGAGCACCAAGCAGCCAGATCCTGGGGAGCACCGAGCACCCAGATCCTGGGGTGCACCGAGCAGACAGATCCTGGGGAGCATCAAGCAGCCAGATCCTGGGGAGCACCAAGCAGCCACATTATATGCCGGCTATTGAATATGGAGATGTAGTGTATGCAGCTGCCCCACAAACACACCTCCTGAAACTTACTACATTGCATAACACATTCTGCCGCTTTGTGCTACAATGTAAATACTGTACATCAGTGGTCCCCAACCCTGGTCCTCAGGGCCCACTAACAGGCCAGGTTTGCCAGATATCTGAAGCACAGCACAGGTGTTATGATTTGCTGCTCAGTGATTGCAGGATTCAGTCTGCTTTTCCCCATGGTGATCTGCAAAATCTGGCCTGTTAGTGGGCCCTGAGGACCGGGGTTGGGGACCACTGCTGTACATGACCCACCATTGTGACATGTTAAAAGAGCGAATCTGGCCGTCGCTGGAATCCAGAAGCACCCTTCATCTTTCTAACCTGGTGTTTAAGAGATTTTCTGGGAAGCTGCCACCCTACCTGAATAGGCTGCTTCCCCCAACAGTTCCCTCATCCTATAACCTCCGATCCAGGACCACAATACGAAAAGAAAGTGGCTTGATCCTCATTTTCCTACAGAGCACCGCAAATATAGAATAACCTCCCAGACACCATCAAATCTTCTCCCAGTCTAATGTCACCTAAAGGGATACTCTAGGCAACATGACCACCTAAGCTATTTTAGGTGGTCATGATGCCCGGAGTATGCCGCCCTCTGTCTCCCCTCCCTCCGCTCGGCAGTTCAGCTGAAAAAGCTGAAAACAGCTGAAAGAGGCGGAGGAGTTTACTCCGCCCTCCCAGCTGTCAGTCAGCAGAGCGGGAATCATATTTCCCGCTTCTGCCGACTTTTGCCGAGTAGGAGACGTCATCGCGCTTTCAGCGCGATGACGTCTCCAACTCGCCGCAGTAGCTGGCGGCAGCGGCTGAGGGTTAGTGTTGCGCGCATCCTCTTGCTCGCAACACTAATCCTCAGAGGGAGCCGGGAGGAAGCCTGCCGATTGGCTGGCTTATGTGAGAGGCGCGCATGCGCGCTTCTCATGTAAACCAGAAGCCAAGAAGCATCAAGAAGGACGGGAGCGGAAGAGGAGGGAGGTGAGTATAAAAAAATAAAAAGACGCTGCTGGAAAGAAGTGGATTTTAGGGTAAGTATTAGTTCCAAAAAAATAAATAAAAACTAAAGATTTATTAAAGGAATAGGGATAGGTTAGGATAAAAAAACGGGGGGGGGGTGATTTTTTGAGTAGAGTGTTCCTTTAAGAGCTCCCTATTAACCCTTTCCCTGCAGAGGACGTGTGGGGAACTTCCTCATTGACTCCCGCTATATGCGGGCGGCGTTCCCCACATGTCCTCCGCTTGCAGGAGCCTTACCTCTCTGTCCGGGTTCCGAGGCGTTCTGACTTTCTGGAAGTCAGACGCCAAATTTATACCCCTCCCGACGTAAATAAGGACATTGCACCATGCGTGATAACGTCATTTTCAGACAACACCCCGGCAATGCCGGGAGATCGCCTGAAATGGAGGGGGGATCCTTTTGGATCCCTCTCCCTCCCTATCGGGAGGGTCTACAAAAAAAAACAGGCATCGCTTTGAAGGGCAGTGTCTGCCCTTTAAAGCGATGCCTGTTTTTAACCCCTTAAGTGCCGGATTGCGATCTAGCTCCGGTGGGGCCGCCATCTTGGATGGCGGCACCATCTCCAGGTACCCCCTCGCTACCGGACATCATCGCGCATGGCGGATGATGTCAGTTAGCCGGGGAACCCTTAGCTGCCCGGGGATTTCCTAAGAAAATCCCCTGGTGGAGATAGGGGGTTCCTTTGAACCCCCATATCTCCCGAACGATGGCAGCTAGAGGGGTCATATTTGGTATCATTTGAAATGATACCAAACATGACCATGTTTAAAGTAAATAAAAAAATAATAATTAAAAAAAAAAAGAAAAAAGAAAAACGTGGGGTTTTTTGTATGTTTTTTATTAATGCAGCAATATTTTTCACATTTCAATTATAATCTGAACAATGATGCTGCACTAATGATTTTTTTCTATGGGGTGCGTTTGTTAAAAATCACGTAATCCCCCCCCCAAAAAATGTAACGAGTCCCCATTTCAAATTTTTTTAACAAGCGCATCCCATAGAAAATATAACCGCAAAAACTCATATGATAAAATGTGAAAAAAACACTTTACACGCTGCAGATGATTAAAATTCTAATTTTATTGCATTTATTGTTATAATATACAGGCAGGATATGACGTACACATATAATAATGATATATTATGAATCTGTGGAGTCTGCCAGAAAGAACGATATATAAGACTAGGGTCAGACGAACGCATTTTTCGCGTTGTCCGTGAAAAAGTGCGTTCGAACGAATGGACGTATGTTTTCACGGAATACGCGATAGCGGTCATACGATGCGCCTTTTCGTCTGTGATTTTGTACGGATCATCAATAAAACCCTTTTTGCATCTGGACGTTATGTTGGCCGGACGTGTGCAGCGTCTGACGTCTCCCAATCACGCAAACACGCCGCTATGCGGACGCAGCGCACTCTGTACGTCAGTAGTAGCGGTTTGACGTTCTAGAAAAAATGCGTTCGTTTGCCACTTGCGTTGCGCGGATGAACTTTCGTGCGGCCGTTCTTCGTATGTTACCCGGCATTGGATGTCATTTGCTGCTAGCACGGCCGTGATTTCGTACGGTTAAACGCACGTTAAAAATGCTTTTGTCTGACCTTAGCCTTATATGTCTGGGTTGTATAATAAAACGTGGCTTCAAATCGCGTTTAAACATGATGAGCAAAAAGCGGTAAAAATTAGCTCAGCACACAGGGGAGAAATGGCTCAGCGGCGAAGGGGTTAACATATCTCAATACAGAATGCAACTGTAAACATGTAACATAGTGAATATATTTCTTACATATTTATTTTCTGTTAATCTGTATATTTGGTTTTCTTTTAATATCTTGCATTTTATTACTTTGTATTTCTGTAACATCTGTAACAATTCAATGTTATTGAACCCAGGACATACTTGAAAACGAGAGAAATCTCAATGTATCCTTCCTGGTAAAATACTTTATAAATAAATAAATCATTGAGAGCACTGAGCCGCCAGATTCTGGGTCCAAGCAGCCACATCATTGGGAGCACTGAGCAGCCAGATCCTCTAGGAATAGGCTGCCCTTCGGGCAGGTTTATCACCTGGTCATACATAAAGATGATGTTCCTTGCCAGGGCCGGCCCAAGACATTGTGCCTCACACATGGATATATTTGTCCCCAGGCTCACTCATGGATAGATTGCCCCCAGGTTTACTCCTGGATATATTTGCCCCAGGCTCACTCATGGATAGATTGCCCCCAGGTTCACTCATGGATATATTTGCCCCCAGGCTCACCTCTGCCAGGCCCCTCCAACGGGCAGATCCTGCGGCCGCCGCGTTCCTTTCTTCAACGAGCGGCAGCCTCATGAGTATCTGCCGCTTGCCTGGGATCCACCCTCCAGCCTGCTGTGATCTCGATCGCGGCAGGCTGGAGGATGGATCTCAGGCGAGCAACAGATACTCATGCGGCTGCCGCTCGTTGAAGGAACGAACGCGGCGGCCGCACGATCTGCCGTCACAGCATAAAAAAATAGTGCAGAGCGCAGCAGCGGCTGAAATTTGCTGGCCCCGAATTTCTGCCGCCTGGCGCCGCTGCTCCGCTCTGCACCATTGTCAGGCTAGCCCTGTTCCTTGCCATGTGTTACTATGATATTCCACCCATAAACCCCATCTAGAATAATAATTTTACCAATATTCATATCAGAAACAGGATAAATATGTCCCTTGGTTATCGTGATATTCCACCCATAATCCCTATGTAGACTCATTTTCTTCTATTATTTCTGAATATTGTGCTACAATTCTATTATACAGCTGTTTGTATAACAGCAAGTGAATAGTTAAACATTTTCGATAAACCTTTTGCAACTTCGTATCAAGCCCTGCAGAAAAGAACAACATACTGTATTGTGTGTCATTAGCAGGTATAGTATGTGTGTAAAATGTATACTGACTCCTATTGATATTAAGTATTGCAGAGAATCATCCCATCACCCCAATATTCTGTTTAATACGTCCAAATATAAATAAAAATATCCCTTATTCAGAATCAAGAATTTTAAAATAGCAGCCACTGTGGGTGACTTCTATACAATTACTTGTGAAAGTGAAATTGAGCTGCTGTGTGGAGACTTACTGACCTGAATCTCTTGATATTAACCCCTGCAATCACATTAGTTAGCTATTAACCTCATTTTGATATTAACTCCTGCAATGCCCGAAAACTTAGTTAACCTCTCTTTCTCCCCTTTCCTTACAGAAAATAAAACATAATATTTCTCTGTATCCTGAGCAGTATTTTAGCGTGTTTAATTATTGCATAAACATTATATCAACAGCGGTAACACTAGAAAGAAAACCCCACAATACTAAATTGGGCATAATGGTCATAGTAAACATAAGCGGAAGTGATAGATTGCCGTGTGTCTATCAGCATCAAACAGAGGGGTAAGTGTGTGATTGACTGAATAGCAGGAAGAGGTAGCAGTGGGCGGGATCTGGATGCGGAAGTGATGATGCCGCCGGTGGCCTCGCAATCTGGGCGGCTCAGTGGTGCCCGGTAGCGGCCGTTCCATGCTGTGTGTGAGAGAAGGGAAGCAGCCGGTGAGTGCCCGCGCCTCCCACCGCCCTCCCCGTAGAGCATGTCGCTCCGTGCTGCCCCTGCAGGCCTGTGACCCCGCGCTGCCCGGGAGGCGGCTGCCGTGTTATGCCTCCCCCTGTGCTGGGCGACTGTCCGGGAACGCCAAGCTACTCCCCGACCCTGGTTCTTTGTGAGCGGATTATGAGTGCCCCGGTCAAAATCTCCCAGAAGGCTGTGGCAATACAAGCCCCGGTACGTTTTACAGGCGGCACGTTATATCCGGGCCTCGGGGATTGAGTTACACGGGGCACAGGGACTGACTTTGTGCAAAGTGAGGGAGGCAGGGGTGAAGGAGTATATCCGGGGCTGGGCAGTACTGTTTTAGTGCCACGGTTACCATGGAAACCGGCAGAATGCTCCTGTCTATCCGCTGTATGTGAGGCCAGGAGAGGCTGTGACTATCTGAGCTCAGCCACTGGGGGACAGGACTTTAATATTACTGTAAAGGACGTTTATTTATTTATAAAGGATTTTACCAGGAAGGATACATTGAGATTTCTCTCGTTTTCAAGTATGTCCTGGGTTCAATAACATTGAGTGGTTGCAGAAATACAAAGTAGTAAAATGCAAGATATTAACACAAAACAAATATACAGATTAACAGAAAAATAAATATGTGGGAACTAAAGTCACAATGTTACATGTTTACAGGTGCATTCCTTATTGAGGTATGTTAATATGGAGCTCTTAAGGGACTTTAGACTGGGGGAAGATCTGATGGCGTCTGGGAGGTTATTCCATAATTGCGGAGCTCTGTAGGAAAATGAGGACCGAGCCACTGTCTTTTTGTACTGTGGTATTGCAAGTAAGGTGCTGGTCCTGGATCAGAGGTTATAGGATGAGGGAACCGCTAGGGGAAGCAGTCTATTCAGGTAGGGTGGTAGCTTCCCAGAAAAGCTCTTAAACACCAGGTTGGAAAGGTGAAGGGGGCGTTTAGACTCCGGCAACGGCCAGTTTAGCTCTGTTAACATGTTACATTGTAGACATGCTATACAACCTGACTACTTTATCTTTTTGATTGTGGCCTGGCTGTGTGGAGTGCTCCCCCTTTGGGTGGTAGTGCTGTGTGAAGTAGTGGTAATCTCTCTGGGAAACGTGTCACCGGGCAGTCGGGATTTTTAATTTCCTGGCTGATCGACAGATCAATCACCTGTGACGTGAGAACGCTCTGCATGCTGACGTCACCTTCACTGACCGGCTGTGATGGCGCATGTCCCGAGTGTGACAGCAAATGGATCAGTTATGTGCATGTTCAGCTCTGATCATCGTTCTGTGCATGCACCACGGAAATTGCTTACACAAAGTACACATGGCCCAAGCGATGCGCTGTTTGCGTATCTTATGCAACTCAAAATTGCGTTAGAAAAAACCTACAGGGACTTCTGCTTTTTGGAAACACTGAGCTGGAGGGGAGGAGCAAAAAAACAAAGCATCTGCCTAACTATTTAAGGGTGGAAAAAAATATAAAATACAAATTTTGATGAGGGCAGAGCTGTCAAACTCCAGCCTAACAAATGTTTCTGGGCTACAACTCCCATGATTCCCTGGCCATCTATTGCATTGAAAAAATGTTGGGGCTTATTATCAGCATCTGAGCCGGGAGTTGGGCAGCCCTGGATTAGTGTTCCTTTAATGAGAAACCATGTCTAGGTCAGACCCATGTAGCAGAAGATGTGGCATTATTTAGCTTGGCCACATTCTATTGTCATGGAGGGAAAAAAAATGCTCCCTCAGCCATTAATGAGTGATCTGTGAAGTACACTAGTCCCACTGCTTAATGTAGCTGTTCAAGCAAACTTCAAGCACAGCTCAACTTTAATAGCAGCTCACTGTATGTCACTGTGTTGTGTAGTGGAAATGTTATTGGTTCAGTCAGAGACAACCAGGTATTCAAAGGTTATTCTTTGCTCAATCCGGTATTCAAAATGAATTGCCTCAGACACCTTGGTGTTAAGTGTATTTCCATAATGCAAAGAAAGGTGCACTCTTCATCAAATAGTTACTAGTGTCCTTCTGCAGGCCTTACTCAATTTTACTTATGCAGGATTGTGTAAATATCCATGGTGAGAAAAGGGGAGGGTGTGAGGATCCTGAGGACGAGCAACAGCACTAGTGGCCTGCTCTACGGTGGGGGCCTGCTCAGGTCTCACAAGGTTTTAGCTTGTATGTGCCATTACAGGGATGAATCCTCCGTATGCAAATCAGCCTGCTCTCACCCAAAAAGGGTGGCCAGTGCTGATTTGCCAAGGACGTCATCCCTGCACTAGAGGTGCAGCAACCCCCGATGATCGTTTCTCACTATACTTTTTTTAAATACTGACAAAACTGTAACGATGCTCTTTGGAACAGCACCTAAACTACACAAATTGCAAAATCCCCATCTATGTGTTGGGACAAAATCAAATGGCACGCTGACCACCGTCACATCTCTCAAATATCTAGGTATGTGGTTGGACCCTAATCTATCCTTTGGCCCCCACATCGAAAAACTCTCATCTAAACTTTACCCCAAACTAGGTGCCCTGTACAGAAACAAATCCTGCCTGAGTCCCGCGGTAAGAAAGCAGATTGTACAGCAAATGCTTATGCCGGCTATTGATTACGGAGATGTAGTGTATGCAGCCGCCCCGCAAACACACCTTCATAAACTTACTACATTGTAGCGCAAAGCGGCAGAATGAGTTATACAATGTAACTACATGACCCACCATTGTGACATTTCAAAAGAGCTAAATTGGCCATCGCTGGAATCCAGACGCACCCTTCACCTTTCCAGCCTGGTGTTTAAGAGCATCTCTGGGAAGCTGCCACCCTACCTGAATAGACTGCTTCCCCCAGCAGCTCCCTCATCCTATAACCTCCGATCCAGGACCAGCACCTTACTTGCAATACCACAATACAAAAAGACAGTGGCTCGGTCCTCATTTTCCTACAGAGTACCACAATTATGGAATAACCTCCCAGACACCATCAAATCTTCCCCCAGTCTTAAGTCACTCAAAAGCTCCCTATTAACATACCTCAATACAGAATGCACCTGTAAACATGTAACCTAGTGACTATATTTCCTACATATTTTTCTGTTAATCTGTATATTTGTGTTTTTTTTTTTTTTTTTAATATCTTGCATTGTTATACTTTGTATTTCTGTAACTGTCTGTAACACTTCAATGTTCTTGAACCCAGGACATGCTTGAAAACGAGAGAAATCTCAATGTATCCTTCCTGGTAAAATCCTTTATAAACAAATAAAATAAATAAACTAAGTATACAGGGTCATTCAGACGTGGACCCCTTGCTTGATGTGCCTAGAGGGGTGTCGGCTATAACCTCCTGACGAGGCCTAAGAAGGCCGAAATGATCGTCGGGGGTTGCTGCACCTCTCGTGCAGGGATGACGTCCTTGGCAATCAGCACTGGCCACCCTTTTTAGATGAGAGCAGACTGATTTGCATATGGAGCATTAATCCCTGTAATGGCACAAGCAAGCTAAAGCCTTGTGAGACCTGAGGGAGCCCCACTGTAGAGCAGGCCACTAGTGCTGTTGCTCGTCCTATGGATCCTCACACCCCCCCCCTTTTCTCACTATAAATATCCATGGTGTCCTGTGGACTACAGGAGACCATACAATCAGCGGTGTCACTGCTGGTATCAGCAGTTCTCTCCTGTAATATAGTGGTTTGCACAAAATACAGCTGGTAAAAAATGGTGGTTGACTCGTGTAGACTTCACCTGAGGCTGCCTGTAACCAGCTAGTAAAGAATAGGATCCTCCCTGTATTGTCTATGACGCTTTTGTTATTGTTGCCTTAGTGATGGACATTTCGTTGATTGTTCTGTAACAAATATATCCATAAAAACACACAATACAGAGCACTTTATTATAAAGATTTTGAACACACCTGAGATAGGAGTAAATGATAGGGATTCGGTTACAAAATCTGTTCTAAACCTTTTGCAGCCACTCGGTGTAACCCCCCCCCCCTCCCCACTGCCATCTCTCGTGAGATCTTGGCGTTTGCGAGATCTCGAACTGCACAGGATCTTGAAAGATCGCGGCTGTGGGGGGGGGGGTTGCCACCCCGCGACCACTCGATGGAGCTCAGCCAGCCGCAGGGGCCTGGTAGGATGCCGCTGGAGCACTCAGCCAGCCGCCCCAGTGTCTGCATCTGAGGTCTGAAATTGTGTGTGTATACATGTGTCTGAGGTCTGGTGAGTGTGTACTCTATCCCATCCTCCCGTCAACAATATTCCTGATACGATTGCCTTGACTTATACACGTTGGACTGATTTTTAGGTTTTGTTACATCAGCGGGAAACTCTTTAAGATAATACCTTTTTTTAGAAATGTTTGCGAAAGCCCGTTCTGTCAATCTCTCTCAAACCCGCACATGCTTTCTTAGGATTCGCCAATATCACATTCACACATTCTTAGGCTCACTGTCCTCTGGCATTGTAGTCAGGCGCCCGACTACAGAAAGCGCCATCGGCTGATCAGGGTCGTCCACTGGAAGTGTCTGTGGACAACTCAGGTTGGCCGATGGCCAGGCCTGCACACGAAAAACCCTGCTGCAGGGAGAGAAAAAAAAAACCTCCAGCGCAGGGAGGAAAAAGAATCCTCACAGGGGGGTTAAAACCTTGTTCCTGGTGTTGAAATGAGTTGCAGCACCAGGGACAGCAGTGCTGGACGTAGCCGGCTCAAAGAGAAAAAGCCGTGTTCGGCGAGGAGAAAAAAAAAAAAGCCTTGCCATTTTAAAAAAATTAAATCGGAACACAAAATCTCACCAAAAAAAAATCAATAAATAGGCTTTTTGCTGCAGATTAAAATAAGATTAAATAAAAACGGTGATTTAACTATACAATTTATCTTTTTCATGTAACTTGTACTAGATCGTCCCGGCATCACCTGACAAATCCCATTTGAAATGGGTCCCTAGTCTGTTGTAGTCGCAAAAAAAAAAAAATCGTCTGAAATCGTCCGATGGTGGTCGGATGCAGTGGAAGAAGGCTGATTCTCCTGTGTTTTGTAGGATCAGTCAGAGGAATTCAGATAATCGCACAAATACGGTGCAAGTGGACGGCGAGCCTTAAACTGCCTCCCAGTGCTAAAAAGGCCTAATTATTTCCATCCTCACAACTGGGGCTAGATTTTATGTCAGGTGTAAACTGAACCACAGCTTTGGTAGACTTATGGAAAAAGACAAATCCAGACGCACCTTAACAATTCAGACACTGTCAAAGTCTTACCTGTGTGTGTGTGTGTGTGTGTATGTATATATTCAATGACAATATGATGTGTATCTCAGTGTGACGTGTTTATGATGTAATATAATAATTTTTTTATTTTTTTTTAAAAAGCAAAGCATTGAGGATACTTATATTTGAGTGATGTTCCATTCCTTCCTCTCTGCTCAGGGTCCTGCGGTATGGTCGTCGCGCGTGATGTGCCAGGGAAGGGGGCTTACAGCCCAGCGTGGTGAAGAATAAAAAGTAAAGCAGCAAGCAATTTTAAAATAAATAAAGAACCAGTCTTAAGCTGGTTAAAAACAATATAAAGGGATATATTATTATGAATTATGTCCCTATATCTTTTCCTTCTGTTTGATACTCACTTCACTTTTTCTGATATAGAATATTACCCTCGTTAACAGCGAGATGAACCTCTCCCCTCTTCCTTAAGATTTCTAGTTGGCCTAATATGGCATCCTAATGGTTCCTGATTTGGTGCCGGCCCTCATGGGGATAGAGAAATATCTAAAGATATGTATGACTCTGTATCCTGTTAGGAGGAAGTGAAATATTATTGTACATCTTCTGTATGATACTTTCTTTTTCTTCTTTTACTTATACACCTTCTGATACTGTATTTACCATTTCCTGGCTGTTTGCAAAGTCTGTATTTTCTCTATTGTGACTCTATAATAAAAAAAATTGAATTCCAAAAAAAGAAAGTGCCTCAGTAAAAATGCATAGGGCAGGGATGGCGAACCTTTTTGAGCTCGAGTGCCCATACTGGATCGCTGAACTAACTTATGTCTCAAAGTGCCAACCCCGCAATTAGACCTGAATACTGATTTTTAGAAAAAACACTTCATACGACTGCTTGAATTATTTATGTGCTTAAGTCTTAGAAGAAAAATACAGTATAAGAAGATGAATATATTTGCCCCTGGCTCACACGTGGATATATATTGCCCCGTCTCACTTGGGCCTCCTGTCTGCACAGCAAGCTTCTTCCTCCGAGCGCACGCTGGCAAATGATGCTGCCCGGCTGCTCGTTGAGATCCAATAGCCACGAGATCGCGGAGTTAACTCCGCGATCTTGCGGCTGGTGGACCTCAACGAGTGGCGAGGCAGCATCATTTGCCAGCGCGCGCTCGGAGGAAGTGGTGAGGCAAGCCTATGGCTTGCGTGCCGACACGGTCGGCCCCGCGTGCCAGGTGTGGCATGCGTCCCGTAGGTTTGCCATCACTGGCATTTGGTGATGACTGGATTATGTGCCTCGCACCTTGAGTGATTGGGTAAGCATTTACCTGAGTTTAAAGTATGTTGTAAAACGTTTTGTTGCACCGTCTTTTAAATTATAATGTAAGTAAATAACATTCAGACCATTTCCAGATGTATCTGTCCTCCTTATAATACTCTGCTTGCTCTAGAAAAGGGCTTTCAAACTCTGGCCCACCAGGTCTTAATAGCCTACAATTTCCAGAAATCCTTGAATGCAATAATAGATGGTCAGAGAAGCATAGGGAGTTGTAGTTCAGTGATATCTAGGGGCCTCCTGGGCCATTAGAGCCACTCTGCCAGCTGCCCCTCAGATGCCGGCAAGCCAGCCCAGAGCTGGCTTCCAGTATTGGGGGCACCTGCACGAGTACCACATAGTCGTAGAGATCCCGGTAATGGTGCATCCTTAACTTCTATGTTTCAAACCTCTGGAGTTAACTTGACATTGACCAGGCTATTTCCTGGATACACTCAAAGTGTAAACACTAGAAGTTTATATATTTTATGTCCAAGCGTGTGTGTGTGTGTATACAGCTATGTATGTGTCTTTTGTGTGTCTGTATACAGCTGTATGAGAGTGTGAACCATAGCTACGTGTGTAAGTTTCTCCTATAAAAAAAGCAGATTGCTGTTTGGCAATGAAATCCTGCTTCAAGATGATAAGCTAGGCTGAAAACACCAACAAAATCCTCTGGTTTTGCAAATTTCAAAGGAACAGCGATCCACTGAAACCAACTGCTTGTAGGTGATGTTATCAATCATTTATTCAAGACTTGTCAAGGGCTTCCTTGAATTTATCAGTGCTAGGATATGAATCAGTCACCTAAAAAAACATTTCTGTGCTGGTGGATTACACCTAATTCTAAATAAGCAATCTTGATATGTTTTTAACCCCTTAAGGACAGGTGGGTGGCACCCATCTGGAGGGGGTTAACACTGTTGGGTCGTATTAGTACTCCCTGCTGTCAGGTGCTGCGGCGAGCCTCTGATTTGGCCCTCTGACGCACGTAATTGGCTGCAGGGGGACGGACTGAGTTCATCTGTGTGTTGCACTTATTTTTACCGTTTTGTGCTAATCCTGTTTAAATGCGACTTGAAGTCATGTTTTATTGTAGGACACAGACAATAAATATATCCTTTTTGACGGCAGACTCAGATTTATAATATAGCATTATTATGTTATGTATACCTCATGTCCCGCCTGTGTTAAATGTGAATTTCCATTAAAATCTACAGCGTGGAAAATAATTTTTTCACATTTTTACCATCCAAACCTTTGCGATTTATATATTCTATGGGTTACACTTGTTAACAAAATGGAACTGGGAACCCGTTACTGTATGTTTGAGAAAATATGCGATTTTTAGCTAAAACTGTAAAACAACCTTTTTGTTTGTGCAGCATCATTCTTCACAATCTAATTGAAAAGTGAACAATAGTGCTGCATTAATAAATTAAAAGAAAAAAATACACTTATGCTTAACTTGGTCATGTTTGGGATCACTGGAAAGGCCATGCTCTAGCTGCCACCGATTGGGAGATGGGGGGTTGTCTGTCTGAGTGGGGGGTGTGTGTGTGCAGGCAGGGGGTAAATGTGGTGTCTGGCCATACAGTTCAATATCCACTTAAAATGGACGGACTTTTGCGCAAAATTCTAAATTATTTGATTTATTGGAAAGCGGTCACACATGACACTAAAGTATCGGTACTCAGCATTTTTTTTCAAGACAATCAGTGCATCCCTACTAGTATTGATGCAGATAACGGGATCTGCACAAGTACTTGATACTCGTACAGAAGTCCCTGATACCTCAACTTCTACCAGAAGCCAGCACTGGGCTGGCTGGTGTTTGAGGGACAGACGCGGCTGGCAGAGTGCTCTAATGGCACTCTGCCAGGTCCCTCCGGGTAGCCTTGTTCCTTCGAGCGGCCACCGGCAAGGGTTGTAGCCTGTCCGCTGAGAACCACCAGCCTCAATCTCACAAGGTCTTGGAGTTCACGAGATCCCCCCCCTTCCTCCCATGATTTCCGGCCATTCATTACATTGAAAGCTGGGAATTTTAGGCTTCAACGTCTAGGGGGCTGTGCGTTTTACACCCTTCTATGTTGCCGCCTGGTGGTCATGCCTGGAAGATGACCTAAATCCTTAGCAATAAGTATCTCTTTGTGTTTGATCATCAGATTACACATTGTATAAATTTCTTGTGTGACGTCAACTCTGTAGAACTCGCTTTCTTGCACTATTAAGCTGCGTTCACACCTGTGCGTTTTTTTGACGCGCGCAATACGTGCATTTTTTGACGTGCGTATTGCACAAACCTAAAAAACGTGCCAACGTGCACTGCAGCGCATTCACGGCCATAGACTGCAGCGTGAACGTTCTGCAATATGCCCCAAAGAAGCTCCCGTACTACTTTGGGCGTAGGATGTTTTACAGCGCGATCCTGCACGCTGTAAAATGCCCAGGTGTGAACGGGCCCCATAGGAAATCATGGGATTTCCGTGCTTGGGCGTTTTACAGCGCGCAGGAACACTATGTAAAACGCCCAGGGGTGAACGGGGCCTTAAACTCTCCCCCCAATCTGACTTTTTAAATGCATCCTAAAGACACTTCTGTTTAGGGAAGTCTAATGCCATAACAAAACATTCGACCGACCTCATCTCTCTCTACATAAACAATACAATTGCTGCAGTCCTCCCCTTCTGTTTCTCACCCCTCCACCATTCTAGATTGTACATGCCTATGGGAATAGGGCCCTCAATTCCTCCTGTATCTGTAATCTAAAATATTGACTTGCCTTTTTGTTGTATTGTAGAATCGTCTTGTCTTTACCCATGTTATATTTGTATAAAGCTGCAGAATGTGTTGGGGCTGAAATAAATAAAAATAACTCTCTATACTCAGTGTGAAGTTGAAGCATTTGAATACGATTTTTGACCCCACTAGTATCTTATTTTACAGGAAATGTGTGTTAACTGAGTAAAAAACCTATACTCGTCCATATGTCGATGAGATAATGACCTGCCTGGCCTTTATAGCATCAGAAAAACGTAACGTATAGTGATCAAACCATACTCCCCATCCAAACTATTGTCTGCGCTGATTTTTAATCTGGTAATGGTTTAATCACGTATCAGTTTTTAAAGTGCATTAAGAACATATTTTGTCATCTGTGTTTGTTTGGTGCTAGCATCTCACTGTAGTTTGAGTTTGCATGCAGCCTGCATGCATGATTGTTGTAGGAGAGATCCAATCAGTTGTGTTTGAATACTGCAGAATGTTCTGTTGTTAGCAGAGGAAATTGGGGGCCATTACGTAATGTTTAACAGTTGAATTTTGGATCAAGGGTTCAGTACCTCTGTCGGAGAGGGACCTTTCTACAGATGTCTTCAAAGGGTTATTCAGAAAGCAGCAACATTTCAGTGAAGTTTTGGTGTTTTCTAGTTTGTAGCACTTCTGTGATTCCTGTTCGGGGACACACTGGTGAGTAGTGAATTTACCGTAGGGTTGGTGAAGTGCGCCTAACTGCTTGGGGGGGTGAAACTCTTCTATTATTTTTATGGTTTTGAAAACCTTTAACCTCCCTGGCGGTCTAATTTTTTCAAAATTTTGTGTCTAAAAGCGTCTCAATTTTTTTTTTTTTAAAGGAAACGTGTTTTTGTACATAGTTAGCAGCCTGTAATAATTAGGAATCACGCCCTGAAATCCGTGAAATCAAGAGTCCTTACTGGTAAAATCCTTTATAAATAAATTTAATTAATTTAAAAAAAATAGTAAATACACGGAGTCCGATAAAGTTTGAAACACGACATAATAATTTATTATCCCAAAAATAATTATCCAAAATAATGCAAATGATATTCAATAAAATACAACAAAAAACACTGAAATCTGTCTGAGAACAAGGGTGAGACGATGTATGGTCTATTTCTTATCCTGTACTGCCACCTAGTGGCCGTTCATAAACTTTTCCATTTGTATTCAGTGAGTTTTATGAATGAAATTTGCTGCAGTCCAGCCTCCCTGCACCATGTGACTCGCAGGGAGCCATCCAGGAAGCAGCTCGCCGTGATCACACTGCGGGGACAGCGAGGGAGCCAGGAGGAGGGAGTAAACATCCAGCCCGAGTGTGGCTCGGGGTTACCGTTCGCAGTAGCGAAATTTAACCCCGAGTCACACTCGGGAATACCGCCAGGGAGGTTAAAAGCTGTGGAAATAATAAAGGTCCTATATAAAATGTCTGTTACAGAGTTTAAAAAATGGCCTTTAACCCTTTCGCTGCTGAGCTAATTTTTGCCAGTTTCGCTCATCATGTTTAAATGCGATTTGAAGTCACATTTTATTACATGACCCAGACATATTATATATCGTTCTTTCCGGGAGACTCGGCAGATTCATAATATATCATTATTATATGTATACGTTATGTCCTGTCTGTACATTCTAACATAAAATGCAATAAAATTTGAGTTTTCAATAATTTACAAGGTGTAAAGTTTTTTTTTTTTTCCAAATATTAACATGCGAGCGCTTGCGGTTATATTTTCTATGGATTGCATAATTAAGGGCCGAAACGTCGGTCAAGCGGACAGGAACCGTATTTTAGTATGTATCTTCAATAAAATTGTTTTTATTTACAAAAATCCTGATGTGCTACCCTATTTGTCTTGTTCTGTTAAAAAAAATAGAAATGGGGAAACGTTACTTTTTTTTGGGGGAAATTACGTGGTTTTTTGCAAACCCCCCCCCCCCATAGAAAAAATCGTTAGTGCAGCATCATTGTTCACATTATAATTGAAATGGGAACAATATTGCTGCATTAATAAAACAAACGTTTTTAACCCCTTAAGGACCAATGACGTAACTGTTCCGTCATAAATGCATTGACTAAAGACTCTTGGTCCTTTTAGGCTAGGGTCAAACGAAAGCATTTTTACACGCGAACGTAAAAAAGTGCGTCCGAACGAATTGACGTATTTTTTCACGGAGTGCGCGATAACGGTCATACGATGCGCATTTTTCGTGCGTGATTTTTTCAGATCGTCAATAAAACTCTTTTTGCGTCTGGACGTTATGTAGGCTGGACATTAGCAGTGTCTGACGTCTCCTAATTACGCACACATGCCGCTATGCCGCAGCTGCGCACTCTGTACGTCCGTACTAGCGGTTCGGCGTTCTCGAAAAAATGCGTTCATTTTCCACTTGCGTTGCGCGGCAGGACTTTCGTGCGACCGTACTTCGTATATTGGCCGTCATTGCCCGTCATCTGCTGCTAGTGCGGCCGTAATTATGTGCGCCAGAACGCACGTTAAAAGTGCGCTGGTCTGACCCCAGCCTAAGGGGTTAAATATATATATTTTTTTTTTTTTACACTGTACATGGTCATGTTTGATATCAGGCCATGCTCTGGCCGTTCCAATGATATCAAACATTAACACCTAGGTGTCACGGATCGGGAGATAGGGGGTTCATTGGAACCCCCTATCTCCACCATAGGTGGCAGCAAGGGGTTAATTGCAGAACTGGCGCCATCGAGCTATGCGCGATGACGCCAGTCGTTTAGGGGGATATCCCGGAAGTTTGGCCTCCAGCTCCGGGAGGGGACCGCAATACGGCTCATGTCAGCGCCATATCGCGATCCAGCCCCCTAGGGGCTAAAGACAGCCGCCACTTGGAAGAGCAGGCTGTGCCCTTCTAAGCGGTGCCTGCATTTACTCGCTAGCCCGCACGGATGGGGAGGGGGAGAGGTCCGAAGGACCCTCCCCTTCAGGCACCTTCCACGCAATGGCGGGGGGGGTGCCTGAAATAGACGTCATCGCGCAGGCGAGATGACGTCTATTGTGCCCGCTGGGGTCCCGGAGGCTGGGCTGACATCGAGGATGTCAGCCCGCACCGGGGGGCCGCCGCGATCGGCCAGAATCCCGGCCGATCGCCGCTGCTAAGGGAGGACGCGCTCAGCGCATCTTCCGCAGCGAAGTGGCCATGCGGCAAGACGCGCTGAGCGCGTCCACCGAATGGAAAGGGTTAAACAAAATTAATCAAAAATTTGCCGAAAATACAAAAAAAGTCCAAAAAATAGACAGTTTGCTGAAAATGGAAAGAAATAACTTTTTTTGCATTGACTTCACCTGTTTAAACCTGTCGAACCGAATCACCTAAAACCATGGTATTTTCCTTTCCCTTCGGTGCAGTTTGGTGGTCGCTGTAGATTAACCATTGCTTCTCTATGGGACATTTTCGCTGTCGCCGAATTGAATAAATATGCACCTTATTTCTGAATAGCTGAACTGCCATTAAATTGCAACGTACATTGACATTCACTGTTCTGCTCTTTTAATCTTCAAATGTTCTTTTAATCAACTGTTGAAACAACAAGCAATTTTCTAACTACCACCCATTGTTATTTCATACCTTTTTACGAAGTTCTTCTCCTCCTGTTTCCAACCCCAACCCTCCTAGATTGTGAGTTCCTACGGGAATAGGGCCCTCATCTCCTCCTGTACTGTTTGTCAAATGTTGTTCAATGTATTGTAACCCTGTCTGTACTGTGCTTATTGTACAGCGCTGCGGAATATGCTGGCGCTTTATAAATAATAATAATAATAATAATAAAACCGGTCGGGACTTCTCCTTTTCTCGAATTCTAAGCCCCTGCGCTGACTGATTTCACCATCCAGCAATGAAGCCACAATGCACAGGTGTTTAAGTAGGGAGGGAGAAGTCTGCACAAATACTCACTACGGTAGGAATTTTTTAAATTAAAAAAATCTTGCTTTTATCATTTGATTTTGGTGTAGTTTAGAAACCATCAGAATATCCCTTCTAACCCCAAATGCTATAATGGCATACAGTTAAAGAAACACACACAAAACCTGACAATTGATATATACAGGTTGTCCAGAATCCACATTCTGTTTGGACTGTGTTTTGTTGTGTACTTAATGTTTTCCGTAGCATTTTCTGTCCTACTTGAAGAGAAATAATTATACATGATCAATAAAAATAATCTGAAATATGACCTTAAATTGGCTTTATTCAAAGAGAGGGGTTAATGAGGCAAAACCGTTTTATAGACATGAGAGGCTGGTCCTCTAAATATCTCTCATGGCTGGGTAGGGTTGGGGTTCTAAATATGAACGCCTTGCCCCGCCTTCTCTACCTTGTCCAGACCATCCCTCTGCAGGTTCCTAGAGGCTGGCTCGCGGAGGTGCGGAAATTGTTCTTGAATTTTGTTTGGGCTGGTAAACGGCCCCGCCTTAAATTTACGACCATGTGTAGACCTACCTCCTCCGGAGGCTTGGCTTTGCCTGATCTAGGATTATATCTGTTCGCCAACCACCTAACTAGACTGATGGATTGGATGGATCAGGGTTCTACCCGTAGATGGCTGGACATGGAATGGGCGCTTGCGGAGTGCCCCCTCTGGGCGTTGCCGTGGCTCCTCCAGCGACATGTGCCCTTGTCTTCCAGACGGGCTCCTGCAGTGGGATGTACACTCAGATATTGGCTTCGGGCCCGCCCCCTTTTTGCACTTTCGCCCTCTCCCTCGCCTCTGCTTCCCTTGTCACACAACCCAGCTCTCCCGAGTGGGGTCTGTGCCTCTGTGCGCCTTCGCTTCACTACCTCGTCATGTCTCCGGGCGCATCATCTATTCGCAGATGGGCAATGGATACCGCTGGGGGGGGGACAGGGGAATCCAGCACCTACGTTTGCGGAATCCTTCAACTATGCACAATTGCGTTCCTTTTTATGTTCTCTACCTGATAAAACCGGTCTTCTGAGGCAGCTCACTCAGTTTGAAAAATATTGTGTGTCGGGAATTGCGCTGACGCGCAGTCTCTCCACTTTATACTCCATGCTACAAGCTTTTTCAGCCAATCTGCCCTCATTTGTAGGAAAATGGGACAACATGTTAGGGGACAATCTACCCGAGAGACACTGGGCAAAGACGTTCTACTTTGTTGCATCGGGCTCCCCGGTTTCCAGATTCCGAGAGTCCTCTTATAAATTGATTTCGCTGTGGTATACTTCTCCGGTGCAGACGGCGCGTTTCTGTACCTCAGCCACTGATGTCTGCTGGAGATGTAATTTGGATCGAGGCACATACCTCCATATGTGGTGGTCTTGCTCGCGCATTCATCCTTTCTGGGAAGCTGTACGGAAGCTGGCTTGTCACTTGACAAACATGGATTTGGCCTTAGATCCTAGGTTGTTTTTGCTTGGCCAGATAGATTTGTCATATAAGTCGTTTAAACGTTCTATCTTGCCCCGACTGTTACTGGCGGCGAGGTCAGTGCCACCTCTATTTTGGAAATCCGATCACACGCCTCCTTTACGCGAAGTACTATTACGGATGGAGCTCATCAGGTCGGCGGAGCAGTTACTGCATCCAGCAGACAGATGGGACGAGATTTTCCGCCGTACCTGGTATTATTGGTCGGAATTTGTATCTTCCTCTAAATGCACGGAGTGGCTTCAGGAGGCCCACGACTCTGGGTAGGCTATTCCTGCGCACGGATTGATGGGCTTCTCAGCTGGGAGTTCTTGACTTCCCTTTTCGGAGTGAGGAGTACTTCGGCCTGTCCCTGGGGGTAGCCTGGGCCTTGGTACGCTGTCCTTTGTCTACCTCTCTTCTGGCCCTTCTCCCCTCTCTCTCTACTTACTTTCCTTCTGCTTCCCTCTTTCTGATCTTCGCTTCGTTTCTCCGTTTCTTGGTATCTTGGGTTACTTTTCTCAAGGCCTCCCCGCTCCCTTTATCTTCATTGGGTCTGTACCACTTACTTTTTTGTTTTATTGTCTATTGGTCAATGTGTGTCTGTTCCAGTTTCGTGTTAGTCCTTGTTAGTCGTTCGATTTATTAGCTCCCCCTGATTATGCGTTAACCTCGCCCCTACCCACAAGTTTTCTGGTCCTCATGAGTCTAGGAGTGATACCCCAATACTATGGGGCACAGGGGACGTATTTGTTTTGGCTCCCCTCCCCCCCCCCCTGTTTTTCCTCAGGGGTGGGGTGGGACACGGCCATTGACCGCAGGGGAGTCACTCTCTATTGCGATTACAAGCACTCTACTTGACTCTCGAAGAAATTCATATTACAATATGGGTATGTTGAATGATTGCTTCAGTTGTGACACCTTTTCCTTGTTTTTTTTTTTGTTTTTTTTTGGTGTTTCTTGTATTTTATGTCAAACTTTCCCTCTTATGTTTTGTATATTGTTTTTTGTCATTTTTGAAAATAAAAACTTTTTATGCAAAAAAAAAAAAAAACGTTTTATAAATCTGTGTACCATATTTAAGTATTGGTTTGTGGTCAGTGCCATGTTGTATAATAAGTCTCAGCATTTTAAACTGCATCCATTATAAAGAATAGAGTAAAATTGGCATGAGCTCATAGTTCTTAACAGATGATTGTGAGACAATGTCTCTAGATATGAGGGATGATTTAGACTGGCCATGAACTGGGTCTGTATTCCTGCAATGGTGCGATCTTCCGACATGGTCTGTCGTCGTCCTACCAATTCCACAGCATGCAGGTGAATCGGCCCTCTGCCTCCGACTTCCATCAGAGGATTTCAGGCTGTTTTTTGCGACTAAATCAGATTAGCGATCTTTCCCATTTCAGTCGGAATTGTCAGACGAAAACTGACGATCTGGTACAAGTTACATGAAAAAACTGTATAGTTAAATCGCCGTGCTGCAGCAGGGAAATTGTCCCATAGAGAAGTGATTCAGTTCAACAGGCGAAACCCTGGCGATTCAATGTAAAAAAAAAAAAAAAAATGTTTATTTTTATTCAACAGTTTATTCCTTTCATCTGCAGCAAAAAGACCTTTGTGGGGAGGGTATTTTTTTTTTTTTTTTTTTGGGTGAAATTTTTCGACATGTCTATTGGCGGACCAGGGTCGTCCAGATGCTTCCAGTGGATGACCCTCGTAGGCTCAGCCAAGTGAACAGCCATCCATAAGGGAACAATAACAAGCAAAATCTTACATCGGGGGCTGAATCAATGGTTTTAATTTTTTTTTTTTTTAAAGTGGTAAATGGCTGTATTTGAAGGGAGCACCTACACACAATATTTTGTTTCAATCTAAAGGATTACTTTAAATTAAATACAAGAACTCTTGGGATAGGACTATGCCTGGCTGCTTTTCCTTGACCTCCTATGATCGCTCTTCTTTCAATCTTTTCTATAACTTTTTACCAAACATAAGTTGCTGTTTCTCTTCGAATGCAAAAGTATATGTCTAGATTGTTGGCTCATCTGAGCAGAGCCCTCTTATACCAGTTAGTTATGTGTCTCTCTCTTCCTGGTATATAATGTACAAAAATAAATGTGAGACTACGGCAAGCAATTTGAAAGAATATTGATGCTAGTTTGCCATTGACCTTACGGTTTCTTTTTTCCTGAGTGGTTTTTTTGTGGTTTGAAATCTGCAATTATCCTGTTATCTTTTTCTGCTTTTTATAGTAAATAAGCTGTTGCCCAAGGCTATGAGAGATTTAGTCTTGGTGTGTTGGAAAGCCCAGAAGACTGCTTTTGAACAACACAACTACATTTTGCAATTGAATACTTTCAGTCTGAGCTCCTGCAAGTCTGGAATTCCCATGCCCCGCTGTGTAAAGTGCGAGTAAAAGGGTCCCATCTCCCCTGGGTTACAGCTGATCTTACACTAATGTACCATCTTAGAGATTCACTGTGGTCAAATTTCAAGAGTACTGGTTCCATGAACGATCACTGCGAATACCGAAAATGACGGAATGAATGCACAAAACAAACAAAAATGGCTAAAGCCCATTACTTCAATGAAAATCTAAACAATAACATATCAAACCCTAGAAACTTTTGGAGAACCGTAAGTAACATACAAGCACCCCCAGTCCACTCCCAGCCGGCTGCTGTCAAAGTAAACAACCAAACCCTGCAACACCCCCTAGATGTAGCAAATGCCTTTAATGGTTATTTTGTTGGATGCGCCACCACTTTGATTGCCAAGCTAGGAAATGACATGCAATCAGAAAGGTCCGGCCCCTCCAACTGTGCAAAGTCCCTGTATCAGACAGGAATTCAGTTTTAGACCAGTGCCTGTCAGTGTTGTTACTAAACTTCTCCGTAAGCAAAAAAATGAAATACCAGTCTGGACCTGATCAAATACCAGCAATGCTGCTGAAAATCAGTGCACCGGCAATTGCAAAACCTGTCGCAACCCTAATCAATGAATCACTGGCGACTGGATACATACCCAAACTCTGGAAGACTGCAAGAGTGGTACCTATCCATAAAAGGGGTGACGGTACTTTGGTATCCAACTACCGTCCGATATCGTTGCTCCCTGTAATGTCAAATTTTGGAAAAATGCTTCTACAAACAATTACGTTATTATCAATATTGGAACTACTTAACCCCAGATCAATCCGTCTTTCGTCCAAATCCCTCAACTACAACCGCCCTTTTAAAAGTCTGTAATGATATCCAGGCTGGGATGGAACAAGGAAACCTAACTGGAGCCATCTTCCTTGATTTTGCCAAGGCCTTTGACACAGACCATGGCATCTTGTTAGAAAAACTTAAAAACTCTGGCATTGGTGATCGCACGCGTTATGGAAAGTTTGGTGTTTGCGCATAAAGTCCTGGTGCACTAAAAAAGGTACACTGCAGTATTAAAGTGCGCCCAGTACAAACAAATCCGTCACTATAAAAATACACGCTATATCTAGCTCTTTCTGTATAAGAACGAAGTACTTCTCTATCCCAACTGGAATCAGACAGACACGCTGCTTCAAGCTGGAAAATCCTGTGGCCAAGTGAGCTGTGGCTCCTGGATTGTATAATTTATTTAATCGCACACGCCCAATAGCCCCCTGGCTGTACAACAGAAAAGCCAGGTTGCCCAGTAATTACATTTACATATCAAAAGGACAGGGGCGTAGACCAGAATGACCGACCGGCCTCCTGGAGATGACTCATCCCTGAGCCATCTCCATGATACCCGTCAGCCATGTTTGTCCCCATCCCCCGTCACTTGTCACTCGTCCAATATGGACCTCATTCAGATACTGCTCAATCTACGTGTTCCTACGGGTTATGGACACATCTGCGGGGACAAATAAAATTATTATCTCAACACGGTACCAGTGTTGAGACAAGGCTTAAAATGTCTTAAAAGCAGGTATGTCTCTAAACCCAAAAGAAGGTTTTCATACTGACGGTTTTGCCGCTGGTTTGGATTTAAAACCACATTCAAATCCAACACAGGGAGACAGATGACAACTTATTACGCACATCCTAGAATATAATGTCCACATAATAAAATTTCCACGACACACGTTGACCTGATTTCAATCATATGTATCCGACCGATCACAATATGTGTCAATTTCTGGCAGCTCCTCCCTCCCGCTCCCAGTCACGTGCGGAGTACCCCAAGGCTCAATACTCGGCCCCCTGCTATTCACAATATTCATAAATGATCTGCCAAACGTCTGCAAAGCCTCAACTACACATATGTATGCAGACGACACTGTAATCTATACCAGCAAACCAAATCTCCGGCAGCTGGAAGCCGTGCTGCAAGAACAATTCAGAGGTAGAAAAGTGGATCAAGCACAACAAACTTTTTTTAAATAATGACAAAACTGTAACGATGCTCTTTTTGGAACAAAACCTAAACTACACAAATTGCAAAATCCCCACTTATGTGTTGGGACAAAATCAAATGGCCCGCTGACCAGTCACTTCTCTCAAATATCTAGGTATGTGGTTGGACCCTAATCTATCCTTTGGCCCTCACATCGAAAAACTCTCATCTAAACTTTACCCCAAACTAGGCGCCCTGTACAGAAACAAATCCTGCCTGAGCCCCGCGGTAAGAAAGCAGATTGTACAACAAATGCTTATGCCGGCTATTGATTACGGAGATGTAGTGTACGCAGCCGCCCCGCAAACACATCTTCAGAAACTTACTACATTGTAATGCAAAGCGGCAGAATGAGTTATACAATGTAACTACATGACCCACCATTGTGACATGTTAAAAGAGCTAAACTGGCCATCGCTGGAATCTAGACGCACCCTTCACCCTTCCAGCCTGGTGTTTAAGAGCTTTTCTGGGAAGCTACCACCCTGCTTGAATAGACTGCTTCCCCCAGCAGCTCCCTCATCCTATAACCTCCGATCCAGGACCAGCACCTTACTTGCAATACCAAAATACAAAAAGACAGTGGCTCGATCCTCATTTTCCTACAGAGCACCACAATTATGGAATAAGCTCCCAGACACCATCAAATCTTCCACCAGTCTTAAGTCACTCGAGCTCCTTACTAACATACCTCAATACAGAATGCACCTGTAAACATGTAACATAATGACTATTTCCTACATATTTATTTTCTGTTAATTTGTGTTGTTAATATCTTACATTGTATTACTTTGTATTTCTGTAACACTTCAATGTTCTTGAACCCAGGACATACTTGAAAACGAGAGAAATCTCAATGTATCCGTCCTGGTAAAATCCTTTATAAATAAATTTTGCTTTTCAACTGCTCAGTGTTGATCCAATAAACTCAACTCTAAGGTGTATTGTGTGAACAAGCTGTATTAAACCGTCAAGGGCTGGCAATGACATGTTTATATATTATTTAGGGCTGCAATTTTTTTTTTTTCCATAATCTATTAGTTGTCCCTTTTTTTTTTTTTTTTTCCCCTCTTAGAATAAAACCAACAAAAAAAACTGTCTACTTAAAAGGAACAATATGTAAATATCATCCCCTCTCCCTTAAATTCTTGCACAATTTCCGTAGTGTATGTATGTCATGTAACCTGCGTTCTTTTCACACACGGTGTGCGAGCACCTGGTCATGGATTGATGCTGCATGCGGAGCTCAAACCAAGGCTGCTTTTCCCAAAATGTGTCCAGTGTTTCAGTGTATAGCACTAAACATGGCACATAATGAGCTCCTATGTAGTTTTGTGCAAGATTTGAACTAGTTTTAAGCTGGAATAACATTGACTTAATGATACAGGAAAGTGTGTTATTACTTTATATAGCGCCAGCATATTCTGCAGCGCTGAACAATGGGTACAATAGACCGGGTTACAATACACTGAAACTGAACAACAATTTACAAACCAGTACAGGAGGAAATGAGGGCCCTATTCCTGTGAGAATTTACAATCTAGAAGGTTTGGGGGTGGAAACAGGAGGAGAGGACTGCAAAGTGAGAGTGATGGACTGGGGCAGTGAGGTGTATCAGTGATAGGGCTGTGCAATTAATTGCAATCGCGATTTCCGACCCTGCAATTTCTAAATCGCATAAGGCTGCAATTTTCGGTTCCCTGTTAACTTCCGGCGGCATGGTGCTTTGGGTGCTCGCAGGGGGAACCATGTGACGAGCTGCGTTATCGCGGCTCGTCACATGGTTCCCCCAGGCGAGCGCCCAAGCTCCATGCCGCCGGAAGTTAACAGGGAGCCGAACACGTGGAGCACAGATGTGAGCTGGGGCAGGGTATCCATGAGCTGGGGCAGGGTATCCATGAGCTGGGGCAGGGTATCCATGAGCTGGGGCAGGGTATCCATGAGCTGGGGCAGGGTATCCATGAGCTGGGGCAGGGTATCCATGAGCTGGGGCAGGGTATCCATGAGCTGGGGCAGGGTATCCATGAGCTGGGGCAGGGTATCCATGAGCTGGGGCAGGGTATCCATGAGCTGGGGCAGGGTATCCATGAGCTGGGGCAGGGTATCCATGAGCTGGGGCAGGGTATCCATGAGCTGGGGCAGGGTATCCATGAGCTGGGGCAGTGTATCCATGAGCTGGGGCAGTGTATCCATGAGCTGGGGCAGTGTATCCATGAGCTGGGGCAGTGTATCCAGGTGCTGGGGCAGTGTATCCAGGTGCTGGGGCAGTGTATCCATGTGCTGGGGCAGTGTATCCATGTGCTGGGGCAGTGTATCCATGTGCTGGGGCAGTGTATCCATGTGCTGGGGCAGTGTATCCATGTGCTGGGGCAGTGTATCCATGTGCTGGGGCAGTGTATCCATGTGCTGGGGCAGTGTATCCATGTGCTGGGGCAGTATATCCATGTGCTGAATACTGAATACATTTAGAATGTATGTAGCATGTTTGAAAAAGCAAAAACAATTGGCTAAATCGCAAATAAAATCGCAATCGCAATATTCATTCAAGAAATCGCAATATGATTATTTTGTCAATATTGCACAGCCCTAATCAGTGAGTTGGTTGGTAGGCTTGCCTGAATAGGCATGTTTTTATTAGTTGCACACAGATTAATAACCCCATATTGAACATAGATTTTTCCATGGTTCCTACTCGTCTGTGCGAGGGGGGGGGGGGTGTTGTCACGCATGCACTTTTTATGTAGTGTTATAGCACCAAACATGGCACATATTTAACTCCTATGCAGTTTTGTGCAAGATGTGAACCAGATTTAAGCTGCTATAACATACATGAGATCACCCCTGTCCTGCACCAGCCAGAAGGTATCTACTTTCATTCCTCCACAATATATAAGGAGCCTGTTCACCAGGACCTCTTCTGCTTATTTATTTATGCTTTTGCTGATCCAGTTCTTTGCATGCGTCCATCAAACCCAGCATCTAGAAGGGAACAACCACCTTTTTATTTTTATATAACACCGAGGCTGGCCTTGGATCATTCTACATCAATCATATGCTACCAACTCCCTACCTGCTATCTGTAGGGGAGTGCTCACATACATAGGACCACCCCTGTCCTACACCTGTCTCAAGGTAATTGATTTCTTTCAGTATATAAAGATCCTGCTCCAATAGGATCTCTTCTGCTTATTTCTTGTTATGCTGCCAGACTGAGCATTACTTCCTGCATGCTCCTGAGGACGCCAGTGTTTATGGTGAAACGCGTCAAGTGATGAGAGTGCTTACTCCCATGCAGATGGTGTTTTTGATTTTTAATATTTTTTTTTTAGTCTCAGTAGCTTTGTGTTAATCTGGGGGTGGGTTAGCTTGAAGCTGGTAGCTCTCCCAGCATTGATTTTTGGGACTGAATCTTTCCTCTACCGAATGCAATTTCACTTGCCACTCATCCTATTGGGAACTCTCTCTATAGCAGGCTTCTCTCTGTCCTAATGTGCGGACCCGCGAAGGCCCGCTTCTTCACTTTGATAGCAATTGACAAAATTTAGGTTGTTTGTAGCCCCTATGAGAGACTTATCTAGGTGCACCTAGTACCTTATGTAGCATTTATTACGCTGACTGGAGCCACAGAGACTTTTGATCCTTTTCTTGGTTTGTCATTTTTTTTTCTTCGGTTTAGGGCTGCAACTAACGTTTGTTTTCATAATCGATTGGCTGATTTATTTTTTTCAATTGTTAATCTTTTATCCAATGAATCATACGCAAATTGCATACTTTTCGCACACAATGAACACGGGCACATGGTCACAGGATTGATGCTGCATACACAGTGTAAGCCCTTGTCTCCTTTCTCCACAAACAAAACGTTGCTACAAACGGACACACGTCGGCACAAAAGCAGGGTGAGAAGGGGGGGCTCCACACAGCCTGACCACTTTAGCTTATTAGAGTGTCGCTTTGCAATACTTTCATGAACAAACTGAGCGGGAGGAAGGTTCGGATGTGGAAGGGAGTTTGTTCAAGGGATTTAATCCGAGTGTGAGAGGGAGCGGGTTTGGGCAAAAGACTAGACCTGAGCAGGGCCGTCTTTAATATTGACTGGACCCTGGGCAAACATTTTTTTTTGGGCCCCCCCATTGGAATTTACTCTCCACCCCATCCAAAAAAAAAAAAACCGCGAAAAACCACACATACAGGGTTATTCAAATAGAATCAAAGTCACCGCACTTTTGACTTTTTGTTCAATTCAGTGCGATTTGGTGATCCCATTTCGGCGACCCTGCGGTGTATTCAGCAAGCACCACAGGGCCGCTGTAGTGCAGGGAAAAGCCGCCGCAAACCCACCGAACACTCACTGCAAAACCAGGTGAATGCACACCAAGACCCGCAAAAATATCTAGATCAACCCCACCGAACACTCACCGCAAAAATCAGCGAACGCACACCGAAACCCGCAAAAACATCTGGAATAACCCCGCCGAACACGCCGGAGAAACCCGAGCAGCCGCCGGAAAAAACCCACACTGTAGACGAATGGAGTGAAAAAAAAAAAAAAAAAAAAAACAGTAGGCTTGAATGTTTGAAAAGTGAAACACTGTTTGCAAAGAAACTACTGAGCGAAAATTTCTGAAATTTACATATAAAATCCAATGAATGAGAATAAAAAGGCTGTTACAGAAAAAACATTAACCACTTGAATGCTAAGGACGCGCTCAGCGCGTCCTCAGCATTCCCGCTGGTGTGCTGAGGACGCGCTGAGCGCGTCCTCACATTGGGGTCAGCGTTCGGCCGGGTTCCGGCCGATCGCTGGCCCCTCCGGTGCGGGCTGACATCCTGGATGTCAGCCCGGCATCCGGACCACCAGCCGCCAGAATTAGGTGTCATCGCGGGGGCGCGATGACACCTAATTCAGGCGCCCCCCCCGCATGTGCGGAGGAGGCGCCTGAAAGGGAGGGGGGGGAGGTCCTTCGGACCTCTCTCCCTCCCGATCGGCGGCGCACAGGGGCTTAACCCAGGCATCATTTGGAAGGGCACAGCCTGCCCTTCCAAATGATGCCTGGCATTAACCCCTGGGGAGCTGGATCGCGAATCGGCGCTGAAAAGCGCCGGTTCGCGATCCTTTCCCGGAGCTGGCCGACATCTTGGATGTCGGCCAAGCCTCCGGGAACTCCCCCAGAGGACTGGCGTCATCGTGCGTAGCACGATGACGCCAGTCCTAGACTTAACCCCTAACTGCCACCAACGGTGGAGATAGGGAGTTCCAATGAACTCCCTATCTCCCGATCCGTGGCAGTTAGGGGTTAAATTTTGGTATGGTTGGATCGGCCAGAGCATGGCCGTTCCAACGATACCAAACATGAAAGTGTAAAATTTTGTAAAAAAAAAAAAATGAAAAATAAAAATTAAAAAAAATAAATAAAAAAATAAACACTTTTTTTTTTTATTTTTTTGGGTTTGTTAATGCAGCAATATTGTTCCCATTTCAATTCTAATGTGAACAATGATGCTGCACTAACGATTTTTGTATGCGGTGCGTTGTTAAAAATAGTGTTTTTTTTTCCCCAAAAAAAAATGTAACGAGACCCCATCTCTAATTTTTTTAACAAGCGCACCCCATACAAAATATAACCGCAATTGCTCGCATGTTAAAATGTGAAAAAAACACTTTACACGTTGTAAATTATTGAAAATACATATTTTATTGCATTTTTTGTTATAATATACAGACATGACATAACGTATACATATAATAATGACATATTATGAATCTACTGAGTCTGACGGAAAGAACGATATATAATATGTCTGGTCATATACTAAAATAAGCCTTCAAAACACGTTTAAACATGATGCGCAAAACAGGTAAAAATGACCTCAGCACAGGGGCGGGAAAAGCCTCAGCAGCGAAAGGGTTAAAAAAAGGAAAAAAAAACTATTTTCGCACAAAAATCCGGAAAAATGCCTATAATATCCTAAAAAAAAAAAATCTATAAAGAGACTTTTTGCTGTAGAATAAAATAATCAACTGTTTATTAGATATTGGATTAAAATGGGAATATTTTTAACATTGAAGCCTATGGGATTCGCCTAAATAAACCTGCCGCATGAAACCACCGAATGGCAGGGCAATTCGGCAACTTTTCACTGCTGGTTTGTGTTCTCTGAAGCATTGCTTCTCTATGGGGATTTCACTGCCCTCGAACAGGCACCGAACAGGCACCGTATGTGCAGGCAATTCGCCAACATTTGGCGAACTACCTGCTCTCTGAATAGCCGAATGGCCAAGAAAGGTAACCGTACCCTGAATTTCAGCGTTCGGTTACCTTTCATCCACAATTCGGAGCTCTTTGAATAACTTAATAATTTAATAGATTAAATTGTTTTTTACAATTACACATCCTTTATACATGTACTGTAAGGAAAACACAATAACCAAATAAGTATTTATACGTACTATTGTATATACATCCTTTGTAAACGTACACATCCTATATACACACATTCTATATACTGTACATGTACACATCATATATACATCATATACACATTTCCACATTATATACACATACACATAATACACATCACACACACATATCATATATACACTTGATATTTACATCACACACATTTCCACATGAAGCTGAAGTTAGCTCCTTATTCCCACTCCATATATACAGACACATCACACACATGCATCATATATGCACATAATCTACACTCACACACCATATATACATAATCCATACACGCACACACCATATATACATAATCCATACACTCACACACCATATATACAGACACATCACACACATGCATCATATATGCACATAATCTACACTCACACACCATATATACATAATACACACACGCACACACCATATATACATAATACACACACACATAATCCACAATACACACACATAATCCACAATACACACACATAATCCACAATACACACACACACACAATACACACATATCCACACAGACACATATCCACACACATACATACATAAATACACATGAACATGTGACATCACATACCCAAGCTGGAGGGGTGGGGAAGCAGGGGGTCTTCTAAGCAGAGCCCTGCTTCTTACTGCATGCTTGCTGTAGGCTGTCTCAGGCCAGGCTGGCAGAGCAGAACAGGCCAGGGCTGAGCAGAAGCACTGACAGCTTCCTGAATCCTGTCTTCCTGCGTGGGGGAACTGCATGGTGAGGAGGGGGAGGAGCCAAACGCAGCTCCCGAGATGCATCACCTCTCTCCGAGGCCTCCCCTCCTCGCTGTGGTCCCATCACCACACAGGGGAGGCAGCCCGTACCACCACGATTTTTGCTGGCTCAAGCACTCAGGACAGGAGCAGCTGCTTTGGGCCCCATAACACTGACTGGGCCCAGGGCAGCTGCCCCTTTTGCCCTGCGCTAAAGACGGGCCTGTACCTGAGTGTGGGAGGGAGTTTGTGGGAAGGGATCAGACCAACGGGAGAGAATGACAACTCCAGACCAAAGAGGGGATGGCAAGCAGGTTGGGGTGGTGACACAGGACTCCAGCTTCAAGTAAGGATAAAACACCAGCGGTACTATGCCCTTAACAAGTGACCATAGCCCAGGGTTTGTGTTATATTGTTTCTGCAGTTGTAAACTAAATAAAAACAAACTGGTCTTGTCTGACCTAAACCTATAATTAACTCATACAGAGTAAAGCGGCGGCACGTCTTCTCCATTTAGCTCCGAAGCAGAATAAGAGGTTATGTTTTACTCTGAATCTAAACAGTGTGTGCTTTACACATTGATTAATCGACAGCAGATTAGTTGTCAACTATTTTTGTTGTTGATTAATCGATTAGATGTTTCAGCCCTAGTTCTGTTTTTTTTTGTTTTGTTTCCAATAAAAGTAAATTTTTACTTACACGCACCTAATGTATGTTGTGTAACCTGCGTTCTTTTCACACATGGTGTGCGAGCACCTGGTCAGAGTCATGGATTGATGCTGCATGCGGAGCTCAAGCCAAGACTGCTTTTCCCGAAATGAACGCTGGTACGAGCACATTGATAGACATGATGATGTTGTGGTGAGAAGGGGGAGGGGGGCATTCTACTTGGCCTGACCACTTTACGCACCCTGGCTACTTTAGAATATTAGCTATTTAAAATAACTTCATGAACAAACGGAGCAAGGGAAGGGACCAGATGTGTGAGGAATACGTAGGGGCAAGAGATCAGACCCAAGTGTGAGAGGAAATGATTTTGGGGAAGGGACCAGAACCGAGTGCCGGATGGAGTTTGGGTGGGGGGGGGTGGCAGCTCAGGACCGGTGAGAGGGAGGATGGGGTGGTGGCACAGGACTCCAGCTCCAAGTAAGGATAAAACACCGGCGGTACAGCTCCTACTCCTAGTGGTGGTACCCCAAAGTCTGTGCTATAGTTAGGCCACTGTTGTAAACGAGATAAAAATAAAATGGTGATGTCTAACCTAATCCCAGAACCATATCATGGCGAATAAAGCAGCCAGTCTGTCTTCTCCATTCAGATTCAACTAGGGCTTAATCGATGAATAAAATGGTTGTCAACTGTTTCCATTCTCGCTTCATCTGTGTTGATTTAATCATCCTGTGTACAGCACACATTGTTTAGAGTCAGACCGGAGTTAAATATCCTCAGCTACGGAGCTGATTGGAGAAGACGCGCCGCTGCTTTACTAGGTAGGATTTAGTTCTAGGGTTATGTCAGACACAACCAGTTTGTTTTTATTCCATTTACAACAGTAGCTGAGCTATAATACAAACAATAGGATACTACCACTGGGTGAAGGAGCTGTACGCCTGTGTTTTATCCTTACTTGAAGCTGGAGTCCTGTGCCACCACCCCACCCTCCCTGCCACACCCTCGTTGGTTGGGAACTGCCATTACCTCCCTTTGGTCTGGTTCCTTTTCCCAAACTCACTGCCACACTTGGGTCCAGTCTTTTGCCCATACCCACTCCCTCTCACACTCAGGTCAAGTCACTTAAACAAAGTCACTCCCTTCCACCTCCAGTCCCTCCTCCCACTGTTCACAAACTTCTTTAAAAGGGACACTACGCACCCTGACCACTTTAACTTATTAACCCTGATTTTATGCTGACCTCCTCATCTATGACCGAGTGTTTGTAGCCACGTTCATTTGAGAAAGCAAACATGGGCTTAAAGGGACACTCTAAGCAACATGACCACCTAAGCTATTTTAGGTGGTCATGATGCCCGGAGTATCCTGCCCTCTGTCCCCCCTCCCTCCGCTCAGCGGTTCAGCTGTAAATGCTGAAAACAGCTGAGAGAAGCGGAGAACTTTACTCCGCCCTCCCAGCTGTCAGTCAGCAGAGCAGGAATCATATTTCCCGCTTCTGCCGACTTTTGCCGAGTAGGAGACGTCATCGCGCTTTCAGCGCGATGACGTCTCCAACTCACCGCAGAAGCTGGCGGCTCCCTCTGAGGGTTAGTGTTGCGCGCATCCTCGTGCGCGCAACACTAATCCTCAGAGGGAGCCGGGAGGAAGCCTGCCGATTGGCTGGCTTACGTGAGAGGCGCGCATGCGCGCTTCTCACGTAAACCAGAAGACAAGTCGGATAGAAGGACGGGAGCGGAAGAGGAGGGAGGGGAGTATAAAAAAAAAAAAAAAAAAAAAAAACAGCGCTGGAAACGAGAGCATTTTAGGGTAAGTATTACAGTTGCAAACACAAAAACAAAAAATAACAATTTATTAAGGGAATAGGGATAGGTTAGGATTAAAAAACGGGGGGGGGGGTGATTTTTTGTTAGTGTCCCTTTTAAGCTCCGCATGCAGCATCAACCCATCCCTCTGACCAAGCACTCTCATACCTTGTGTGAAAAGTACACGAGATACGCAAATTGCGTATGTACGTAATGAAAGTTACGTACACTACACAATTTGCTTATGAATAAAGGGGGAAGGGGTTGTGGTTGTTTACTTAAAAGGAATTTTTTTTTTTATCCGATCAAAATAATAATCGGCCAACTAATCGATTATGAGAATAATTGTTAGTTGCAGCCCTAGGTTCAACGTAGCTTCTGAGGTTATTAATGTTTAATTCAGTCTGTCTAAACCGTGCGTGCTGTACACAGGTCAATTAATCGATGAGAATAGTTGTCGATCTGATTTTTTTTTTTTTTGATTTTTTTTTCAGCCCTAATATTTGAATTTTGTGTGTCGTGACTGGACAAATTCCTTACACCTAAATTGATGGGCCATCCTTTTTTAGAGGTCTAATTTGTCTTTTCATCATGTTCCTTTTTTTATAGGCACGCCAACTGGCTGAAATCAACCACCTCCAATTGGGGAAAATCCCCAGCTTCGCCTATTTGGCTGCTATCAACCTTGAAATTTGCAAATCCCAACTTGTTCCCAGGTTAGTGAATCACTCATTCTTCATGTCACCAATTTATTGGTGCCAAGGAATTTATCTGTCTCAGTGCTAGGGTGGGCAGTAATGATATTTTGCCTATTACTAATACAGAAGCATCGTTTTTGTCATTCATGAATTTTCAACTTGGAAACCTGCAATGTATGCAAATATACACAAAGCGTGTGTATTTGTAAAATAATTGCAACCAGGGGACTAATTTATCATTGTGAGTGCAAGTTTTGGGATTTGGATACTTAACTGTGACGTGAGGCATAGATACAGATTTCATCTGTGCATATGGAGGATCCTCTACCTTCAGCCTCGGACATTAATTCGCACAGTCTATTGGAAAACCTCCCTCTTTTAAAGGCATTCTACATTTTCAATATGGTTTTGTTTTGATTGTTTATGTAGTCTTATATTTTTTTCACTCATTGTGGAAAAATGTAAACGGTGTCCTTTTCTTTGCGGTTTCTTCCACAGATCGGTTCCTACGCACTCCTTTCATCGCTGGTAGCCATTGCAGCAGACTATGAACAATGGGCCTGCCTATACATTTTGTTGTTGACCCTCAGGGATGGTTCTGCGTAGGAGTAATTTTCTTCATCTGGCTGTACAATACGCTGTTTATTCCAAAGCTCATTCTCTTCCCCCGCTTTGAGGAAGGAGACGTTTCATCAGTTGCCATATGGAGTAAGTGGCACTAGTCAGTGTTTTGTAACTTGATGTTCACCCTCCTACCACATCCATCTGGAAACTAACAAGTCGCACATACACACTATAAGCTGTTATGTATAATAAATCTTTCCACAAGCCTCCCGTCAATGCTCAGCATGCTTGCATGTGAGATTTGAGAACATACTAAGGGTGAACAACCCTTGCTTATATCACTTGCAGTGCACCTTATCAGCACCGGATGGTCGTGAAGATCTCGTGTCTGGGAACGTGTGCAGGCATAGCAAATGTAATACACCTAAACTAATCTGAAAGCTATGTTGTAAATGAATATGAAAACAAACCATTCCTTTCCTTAGTCAAGTAAAGGGTCAATCGGGCTGCTAGCAAATGGTTGAATTATATTCTTTAATGCTAGAGCAATCCATGGCTTCAGCTCATTCCAAGATAAAACAAAGGTAAGTGCAGTAACACATTGGTAAAATTAAGATGAGATGTGATTCCATTATGTCTAATGAAAAATATGTAACCTGAAAAAAATAAAGAACTTCATAAACATACAAGAAATTTGAAAGGGTATAACTTTAACTTGAAATGAGATTAAACCATTCCATGATGAGATTGTAACACCAGGTGAAATTTGTCAACTCGATTTGTGTGATTTGACCTGCCATAACTATCGTGAAATGTACGGTAATCCCTCAGTTTATTGTATAACTGTTGGAATCCCATAGGAATATTTTGTTAATTTACTACGTATTTCTATCCCTATTCTCTAGGTTACTATGCAGCTTCCTTGTTTTGTGTGGTTTCACTCTTAAGAGCCTCAGCTGCCGACCCTGGCAAATTGAGAGAAAGTCCGAAGATACCTCTCACAGGTACTACTTGCATACAGATTTTTAAAATACACCTTTCCTGATCTAATTCTCTCTTCACTGTGCTGTAATACACTTGATTTAAAATGCCATTGTTGTGTCCAAAACCACACAATAGTAAATCTTATAAGTGTGCTAAAGAACTAAGATAGTTGGAGGGGACTGGCCAGTCCACAAAAATAACCAAACGTTTTCCTTCCAGAGGGCTGTGATGCCGTTACACCATGATCCCAATGTCTAAAATCGAGGCTATTTTTTGAATTTGCCTATGTGCCGAAGTATAATTCATACACGCTCACTGTGTTGAACTTGTTTGCCAAGGTACCAAGCTGGCGTACTCCACAGGTGATAGAAGCACATCTTGTCTGAGCAAAGAACCTGCACTGTTTTGTGCCCACAGGTGTCAGCTGTGCGTGTCAGCCCTCTTGCCCCATTGTACACCAATATACTGACAAGATTTTTAAGTCTGTGATATTCACCTTCTGATGGATTATCTATATGTTCCCCTTGCCAGTAGAGGTGCAATTTAAACAGCTCCAAGTAAGCTTTCAAGTTGCCCAGCATTGCGCAAGGCATGGTAGTTTTTGAACATATCCCTGCTATTGCTACCCTGCAGGTGTATTAACAGTCCATTTAGTCTTAAGAGATGGCTGCTTCCTTGGAGCCAAATACGTTTTGAAATTAGGAGGAAAATATTATCTTAATGGTAATCCTTACAAATGACTACACAACCAGGCTCGGTGCACTGGGCAAGCTGCCGTGTCCCTCCATTCCTTGAACCTGTAAAATAAAGACTAAGGTCTGTGTCAGACGAATGCAGTGATCACGTCCGTGTTGCCGCACAGTTTAACGTCTGTCGTAGCATAGAAACCTGAGCAATAGAGACCCACACAAAGTGCGTCCGCACTGTACTGCGCACACACGTGGCAAACGGGACGCAAGTTAGGAAAGAAAGTAAAACCGCTAACAGACGCGCAGAGTGCGCCACGTCCACCACGTCCGCGTAGCGTTCTGTGTGCGTGATGAGACATCAGACGCAGCACATTTGCGACGTCCAGTACCTTGACGCGCAAAATGCCTTTTCATATTAACTTTGTTTCCTACATTTCCCTTTTTTCTACGTCCGTCATAAAAAATGGACCGTGTGGTGTCTTCCGTTAGAATGTACGTCCGTTGTGCACACACGCACTGTGCGCTCATGATGCGTTCATCTGAGTCTAGCATAATACTGCAAGGGACCTTCAGTGACTTTAGACGATGTATCCTCTTGTGCATCATTGCATCATTGCATAAGATGTCCAATGAGAGTACTATTTATTAACCACCATTTTTGTACTGAACAAACTATAGAAAGCAATGCGTGTTAACAAGGCTAGCTCTCAATGATTCCTAAACCCTATACAGATTCTTGCTTGTTGACACACTGAATTTTCTTTTTTCACTGTAGATTGAAAACTTTAATTGCTCTGGGTACTTACAGGGCTAACATACTAGCACTTGTAGATTGAGGCAGTGTTTACAGTAGGACTTGCTTTTTGTGCAATTGATGGATATTTTTCTGTGAAATGCCTACTGAACTGGGAGGCAACAGGTTCAAGATCAAACCTGTAAGGCCAGCCTATTCTCTGAACTTCCTGATCTTCAAAACTGAAACCCTTCCTCTTTTTGTTAATTGTTGACATAAGGGGTTATTCAGAGAGCACCGAAATTTCAACGCTCTCTCCTTCTGCACCCTTAAGGCCTTGTTCACACCAAGCGCAGAGCAGTTGCAGACCGGATCAAAACTGCTTCCAATGTATTCCAATGGTATTTTTTTTGCTCCAGTTCACATCGCAGGCTGCCGGTCCAGAGAAGGTGGAAAAACTGCAGCAAGCCTTATTTTACCTGCTCTGGAACGCATCAAAAACGCAATGCAAACAACTAACCATAAAGGAATAAACACTCTGGTCATCTGTCATGACCTAATCTTCCTTGGTCACTTCCTGTCTGTGGAAAAGGTGACCTTGTGATCTGGAGAGCAAAGGAACAATGGTGAACAAGTTTTGTGACCCAGATAAATTAATTAGTATGGTGGAAGAGTGCCCTGAGCTGTATGACAGGCATTTTCAATACAAGAATAGGAAGAAGCCTGATCAGTGGAGTTCGATAGCAGGAAGAGTGTTCTGAGGAGATGTCCTCCTACTGATAAGGAGAGCTGTATGCAGTACTTAAATGTGAATGGCATGGTTGTTAATATAATAGTAGTTCAAGTGCAGTATTCTATCCACCCCACCCTTGGGCCCACCACTCCTCAAAAACGCGTCTAAAAGACTAGTGTGCGTGTGCAGAAACCTGAGCAGATCTGCTCTGCACTTGGTGTGAACAAGGACTAATACGCTGACCCTGTGGTGAATTTGTCATTTACAATATTGTCCCTGAAGTGCGCTGAATCGATGCACGGATCGCAGCCTCAAACTAATCGAATAACTGCAGAAAAACACTGGATCGATTAAACCACTGGATCGATTGATTCGCTGAACACATCTGAAAACAGTTGACCAGCCAACAGAGGTAAAAAAAAAACAGACAACTTTTAGAAGCTATTTAAGAAAAAACTAGTGCATGAAAATGCCTAGAAATAATATATAAGGTCCTATGAATAACTATAAAAAGGTCTCTTACAGAATGAAAATAGTCATGTAAAACAAATCGGAATCAAAATTTTGTCTGAAAAATGCCTAAAAAACCCTAGTAAACAGACTTTTTGCTACAAATTAATAAACGGTTGAATAAATATTTAAGAAAAACCAGGGATTTTCAGGGATTTTTTTTTTTTTTTTGTTTACATTGAAATCTATGGGATTCTCCTTTTTTTTTTTTTTTTTTTTTTTTTTTTTAAACCTTTCAAATGAAACCACTGATAATCTGGATGTTTCAACTTTTCCCTGCTGTTAAGCATTCTGTGAATAGATTAACCATTGCTTCTCTATGGGGATTTCACTGCCGTCAAACAGCACAGTGTTTAGCTGACAGTTCACCAATATTTGGGAAATTACCACCTTTTTGAGTAGCCAAATGGAAACTAAATTGCATGGAAGGGGAAATTTCGGTTTGGTGCAGTTTGGTGGCCAATCAGTGCTATCTGAATAACCCCCTTAAATATACTGACAATTCAGAATCTAACATCAAAAGTCTGCTGAACACACACGAACACACTTAAAGTTCATTACTTTTTTCCATCGTCTCAATCCTCACATTCACCATTTTTAATATTTGCTTGTATTGGAGCTGCCTCTATATATGACTTATTTGATCTATCCTATACTGTTTCTACGAGTGCCACTTGCTGTAGCAGTCTGTACGTCATGCAAGGCTCTGTACATTCTACAGAGGTAAAAACTTAAGGAAAAATTCTAAATGCAGGCATCATGGTTGAGGTCTGATCTATATTGTAACACGTGGTTTTGTTGTATTTGGTGCTTTGATATTTCAGCATGCTTCTACAACGTATGATCTCCTTTAACAAATTCCCATTATTTTATGAGTTAGGTGTTTTTAAAGCTGTCAAAGCTAAATAAAAGTGTGGTGCACTGCATATGGTTAGTTCTACTTAATTCTCCTAATGTTGTATTTGAAAACCTAACACCCACACTAGTTGTAACTGGTGATTTTAAAGCCAAAAAGTGTTTTATCTGGTTTTGTGGCTCCATAGCAACTGTAGCGCCTTAATGCCTTCTAAACGATTTATTCATAGTGTATACACATGCTTTACGTGGTTGCAGTAAGAAAAAGAACAATAGTCTAATCATGCTGTGAGATTTCTATTGCTTAGATTTGACCTTTTTAGGTAAACTTGACCATTCAAACCAAACAATGCGCAACTGGATCTCCTTATGATGCTTGTATAGCACAATATGCTTTTCATACCTACCAGGAATGAATTGCCATGAATGCATGCAGTGCTCTGTCTATACATCTCTGCCTTGATTTGCATTTAGGAGTCCCTGATAATAAAAGAAAACCATGACAAAAGAGCCTGCAACAGGACATGAAAAGTACCTTCTGCAGCCCTCCATTGAAGGCTGGCAGATCCACTCAAGTCTTGTTTTGTCATTTAGTGGCCCATGACTTAGTTACTTCAAAGTGCTTATTCAAAATCTAATTTTGTAAATATTTGCATTTTTACATATTGTTCAGCTGGATCTTTTTGCGTCTACTAGAATATAAGCTTCTTCAGAAGCAGGCCCTATGCACTACCTTTTAATTTATTGTAACCCCTGAATAACACTGCAGAAAATATTGGCGCAATACAAAAAAAAAATGATCTAGGCACAAAATATTTATCATGTAGGAGAGTGAAGTACCATAGAACAGCGAAGGGATTTGGTTTCAAAGAACTGCTGACACAATTTCCTGGTTATGCAGAGATCAATGTGAACCAATTAAATGTTCTAATTTTTAGAATATAATCTATGTCTCCTTGTTTGCATTGTTCTCGTTTTTCTATAACCTTTATGGGAATGGAAAACATTCATATGCAAAGGTGTGATAATGTTGATATTGTTCTTTCTGCTGTTTTAGAAAAAGAATTCTGGGAATTGTGTAACAAATGCAATATGATGAGGCCCAAACGGTCCCACCACTGCAGTCGGTGTGGTCACTGTGTCAGACGAATGGATCATCACTGTCCATGGTAAGAGTGTGTTCCTATTGCTTCAAATGCCTACAGAATTTGCATTTGTGTCATACCCCCACAGGACACAACTCCTTAAACAGGAATAGAGGAGAAAACCAAGGGGGCTTGTTAGCCAGTCCTGACCTCTACCCTTGTTTCAAGAAGCAGATTCTATACCTGTTGTTAGTGGCCAACCAGTTTCCTTCTTAGTGGCCGTCACTAGAGACTAAACGCACCCTTCACCTTTCTAACCTGGTGTTTAAGAGCTTTTCTGGGAAGCTGCCACCTTATCTGAATAGACTGCTTCCTCCAGCAGTTCCCTCATCCTATAACCTCCGATCCAGGACCAGCACCTTACTTGCAATACCACAATACAAAAAGACAGTGGCTCGATCCTCATTTTCCTACAGAGCACCGCAGTTATGGAATAACCTCCCAGACGCCATCAAATCTTCCCCCAGTCTAACGTCACTCCAGAGCTCCCTATTAACATACCTCAATACGGAATGCATCTATAAACATGTAACATAGTGACTATATTTCCAACATAGTGACTATATTTCCTACATATTTATTTTCTGTTAATCTGTATATTTGTGTTGTTTTCTAATATTTTGCATTGTATTACTTTGTATTTCTGTAACAACATTTTAATGTTTCAAGTAAATAAACAACAAATACATTGTCTAAGTAGCACTGTACTAGTTATGCAGTGCTCAGAGTAATCCCAGAGGATTGTGAGAGTGTGTGCAGATAGCCTTGCAGTTGGGGGGGCCATCCACTTTGGAAAACTGTCACAGTCCACAAAGATGAAGGGGGCACTCGACTTATGACTAATTTACGAAGTTAATTAGACCATGATGACTAGAATGATTCTAGGGTGTTTTTTTTTTTTTCTCCCCTGGGAATGTTGCGGTATGAGAGAAACATGGAAGCTTTAATGAATCTGTATAGTTGATTATTGCCAAATTAAATGGTGGTCTTTTTAATGTGTGTTAAAGTAATAAGCGTAAGGTTAATAACTGTTAAGTACGAGTGTGACAGTAATAATTTAAAAACGTATAGCAACTGAGAAGTCATGGACATCGAATTTGAAGGAAATGTTCAATTTCAACCCAGGACATACTTGAAAACGAGAGAAATCTCAATGTAACCTTCCTGTTAAAAAACTTTAGATTACCACCAGTACATTGTGCTTTATAAATTATTTTGAACCAACCTCCTTGATTTGACTAAAAGGAAATACATGTCATGCTTTACTCCCTTCATAATGTAATGAATATGCAAGATCACCTACAACCAGAAGGCGATTATTAACACTACTTCGGTTAGATAAATTTACTCTGAAAGCAGTAATTTTCCTTTTTTTTTTTTTTTATTATTTTTTTTTTTTGTTTCTCAGGATAGACTATTATCTTTTTATTATTTTTCGTTCCCCAGAGCTGATGCTGATTTTCAGCAGCCTTCCTGGTCGATACCCTGCACAGTTATAGTTGTGAAAACACACCATAATGACATTATGCCATTAACCAAATGTGTTTTTTAATATAAAAATTTAAACATTGCACCTTGCCCATTTCATTTATTCAATTTTATAAAAAAGAAATATTTTTATTTTATAGTTTTTGTCCCGAACATGGCCATGACCCCTCATTTGAGCCTGTAGGACAGAGGTCAGCAACATAAGCCCTCCAGATGTTTTGGAACTACATCTCACATGATGCTCAGCTACTCATTCGGTTTTTAGAGCCGCATGGGTAATGTGGCTCTGAAACAACTAGAGGGTCAAGGTTGGTGACCAATGCTGTAAGACCTAGGTTACTGGAAATATAGGGGGTCCAAAAAAAACTCTGCTTTGCTACTCCTATATAGGAAATACCCTGCCGGATGGGAGGAAAGCACCATTTCTGATGGTATTGTGTATGAGCATGATGAAGACAGTGGACAGAGGATGCCCTACTGGGGGGGGGGGGCTGGCTGACATCCCAAATCGGTACCAATCTGCGGGACTTTGCGCGTCGCAGCTGCAGAGGTCAAACTTGGCAAATAAAACGCTGATACTGATTATACATAATTTACTGAATATCCACTACCAATAATCTGCAAAGTTGATAATCTAATCTTATTTCATTTGTAGAATTCAAAATGCAAAACAAAAATGGATGCATTGCAAATACAGAGTATCCTTTTTGGTAGAGATGTGGTCCAAGCCAATAAGTTATTGCCTAATAGGTTTAGTGGTTGCTTACTTGCCCCCCACACACACACACCATCCTCAGGTGCAGCTCTGAAAAAGTCTTCATTAGTCTCCATAGTCATAGGAAAAGTTATTTTTGACCATTTTTGGTTTCTTTTGTTGGCATATATTGTATTTCCTTCTAGCTGATGGTGTCTTTTTATTGTATATGCCACTACTTGTGCACATGTATGGTCTGTTTGTCAGGCCCTTGAAAAGTCTGAGTTTGCAGAGTTGCGCATGCACAACCCTAACCTCGTGGCAGATTTCGTTTCAGGCCTGTGTTTATACGCCCATGCCAGTGTGCGCATGTGAACCGCCACATCTGCTAGTGGTCATGTTTTGTTTATCTTGTGTTCATTTTTCTGTCTTCACAGGATAAACAATTGTGTCGGTGAAGATAACCACTGGCTGTTTCTCCAGCTCTGTTTCTACACACAGGTCCTCAGTGGATACACTTTGATTTTAGATTTCTGCCACTACTATTATTTTCTACCTCTGAAAAGCATCAGCTGGGTATGATTTTAGGATGTTTCTGTTCATTTTGAAACTTGACTGCTGTGCTTACATATTAAGTGTTAATTAATTTTTACGTTTTTTTTTTTTTTTTTTTTTAACCTGGTTTACTACCTTGCGTTATACCGGCAAGTTTTATTTCAAAAAGCTTAACTGCTTTAGAGCTCTAATTTTTGTGTGCATCCTTTTATTTATTGGTGTTTTTTAAAATATATTCTACTTTTTAGTGTGTGTGTGGTTTTTTTTTTACTATTCCTTTGATAGATTTCCCAGTTACACAGTCAACATGTGTTTCGGTGTTTTGTTTTTGTTGTTTTTTTTCTGTGTATATACATTTGGACGAGGATACATATGAATAACAGCAGAGGGCACTATTGTATAATAACTAGTAGGTTGTGCTTGTTTAGTTAAGGAAATCAAAATTTATATAGTGTAAACAGATTCTGCAGCACTTTCCAATAACCAGTGGGGACTGAAACAAAATTACAAATTCAGGAACCAGAAACCGGCAGTATAGAGGGCGCTCTCATAGGAGTTTACAATCTAGAAGAAATGAGCACGGTTTGTTTTTAAAGAGACGCCAAATGTGAAATGTAACTGTCTCTTTTAAGGTTTTCCATCCCTGTGTTTTGTGCTTTTTCTTTATATTATGCCAAATTGTCTTAGCACAGTAACAGGAAGCCAGTCATGGTGCTAAGTGCTGCTTTAACACTCCTTCACATAATAAAAATGTCTTTGTGCATGTTCTTATCCTGAAAGCAAACGTTGCAGCAAGAACACTAGGTATGAGTGTGTTTTTTATTCTTGCCTACACTGCAGTAATTACTCCCAAATACTTCAGAGAAGGGAAAGGTTATCTTTAATCTCCTTTTTTAATACTTGAAGAAGCCCTCCTTTTGTGACGTAGCCGGCTTCACTTTTTATGTTCCTCACTTTTCGTTTGACAGGAAAATAAAGTTGAAATGTCTCATAACAAAATGATTCGTGTAGCATGGTTTAGCAGTTGAATAAACTTAAAGTTCTGCTGTCCTTCCACCGAGCCAAAGCAGACGTTGATCCTAATGGAGTGCTCATTTAGCTCTGCAGTTCATCTGTATGACCGGTTTTATCATGAGTACAGACCTCAAGAGAAGAATAACATTACGCATCACTGGCAGCTCAGTGTGGCTTGGTAATTGGGTTGAAATGTGTAATCAACGGGTTGCAAAAATGTTATGGGCAGGTTAATGTAGACGCAGTGGTGTTTTAATGTAACCTCTTCAATGTAAAATGTAGTAATCTATATATTACACACATTTAAGGAAAAAATGCTTTGTATAAGTAATGAATATTGAGAAATTGCAGTAATAAAGCCTCAAAGTGTTTTTGTTGCAGGACCTGTTTGTTTTTCGACATGAGCTGGCGCTTCTTAGGATATCTACGTTTATGGGAATCCTAATGTTTGGTGGCATGAGCAGTCTTTTCTACACACAGATCATGGGCATATTGACAGTATGTAACATTCACTTATTTTATTTTTGCTTATTTAGCGTAAAGTGTACCAATCCCGCCCAAAACAACTTTAGCTCATTTGAAAGATTTCCCAAATCTGCATATACATTGTGTTGGCAAAACTGCTGACAGATGGTAAGTAGTTTCAAAAAATCGTTTTAAAAAAATTCCCAGAGCTTCCTGTTAGCTCTTAGTGCTGCAGCCAGCACCCAACGTTTTTCTCTGGGATTGATATTTAACTCCCAGCAGGAGACACTCCCCCTCCCAGAGCTGCAGCTGAACTAAAAATCCATATAGTGGGTTTTCAAATGACTCACAGATCTTCCGAACAGATAGGGGTTCTGGATACTCGGCAAAGCTCAACTGTTAACCCTTCCCTACAGTGCTGTGATTCCTCTTGGATGTGACCACTAAAGAAATAGTTTTTTTGGGGGGAGGGGGTTATACAGCAGTGTAGAATAATTTTTTTTAAAAATCTACTTGTCCAATGAACTAAAGTGGTATCCCGATCACACTCATATAACCTACACATTATAGATCACCGTAATGTGTGCTGTGTATGAGCATATCACAGAGGTCCACAGCAATCTCAAAAACAATTATGCTGTTTATTTTAATTATATGGACTTATTTATTAAATGAAAGTATATCAAAATGTAGTATAAAATATTAAAATCTATAAATTTAAAAAAAAATGAGTGCATTGTTATCTTTATAAAGGGGGAGGGAAATGCCACTACTTTTAAAATGAAAGGCATAAGGCGGAAATATTTTTATGTGGTCATATTGGGAATCATTGGAAAGGCCAGACTCTGGCCTTTCAATCGATACCTCAATTGTCCTTGTAGAACATATGGATCCCAGGATACAGTGGTCCAAAGCCCAATGCATCTCCTGTGGGAATCCGCATTTGTGACATCATTGTGCACACACGTGGGGGCAGTCCCACAGCGAGGGCTGGACTGACTTGTAAACCTTCTGCCCAATGTGGCTGAAGCGCCTGCTCCGAGCCAGATCTGCACCGTGCAGGGACACAGCAGGACGGGAGCCGAGTGTCCACGGCGATGGGGATGCTACACGCACATCCACACAATGCTGAGACTTCCAGGATTCCAGGAGCCCTTGGTGCTCAACGTAAGCACGTGCTGAGCAGCCTAAGGAAGCTCCAGTATCCACTTCGAAACCCTCCTGCCTACCCTTAGCAGGGCTAAATTTAAAAAAAAGCCCCACCTGCGTGGAACTGCATGTCCCGGGCGTCGGGCGATATGATTTACGCATCTCTGGTTATATAAATATAGATGTGTGTATGTTTTCAATGCAGCAAAGTGGTGGGATGGGTGGGCATTTTCAGGTTTTCATAATATTTGAAGCGTCCTTGCTATGTGAACACCTTCTCCCGTCTGAGAGATCCCGCGCAGCCTGAATGTTTTATCCCTCCCATGAATGAGGAATCAAACATGGATTCCTACATGAGAAGAGCAGGCAGATTAGGAGCTAAAAAAGCTCACACTATAGTCAAGCAATGAGAGTATACCAAACAATATAGTTTGTGTGTGTGTGTGTGTGTGTTAAGCAGAGGGTTCTGACCAGATAGCCAATCTTAATCCTCCCATTGTTTTGTTTCTGATTTCATAGTAAGTGTGCTAGTGAACTCTGCAACTTTATGGATTTGTAGAGATCACTGGAAGATGTTTTAACCCCTTCACTGCGGAAGACGTTGGGAACGTCATGGGATTCTAACGCTATATGCCGAGGACGTTCCCCACATGTCTTCTGCTAAGTGGGCTCTGCTTGCTATATCCACCTCTCTCCTCCAGGGTCCCGCGGTGAATTGACTTCATTGAAGTCAGACGCTGCTTTATACCGCCCTCCCAGTGCACTGGCGTCATTGCGACGGGTGCGATGAATTCAGTTCTAGCCCCCCCCCCCCCCGGGCAAAGCCATAAGAGCACCTGAAAGGAGAGGGGTCCCTTCGGACCGCTCTCCCGATCGGGAGGGGATACAAGAGAAAGAGAGGCACCACTGGAAAGGGCAGAGTCTGCCTTTTGGAACCACCCAGATCATGTGCTTTCTTATGATACTAAACGTGACCTGATTTTAAAAGTGGGGAAAAACCAAAAAAAAAAAAATTTTATTTTGTTGTTTTTTTATTATTAATGCAGCACTATTGTTCACATTTCAATTATGTGAACAATTGAATTTTTTTGGGGGGGGGGTAGCTGAAATCACGTAATTTCTCAGGAAAAAAAGTAACAGGTTCCCAGTTCTAGAGTATATTACCGCAAATTATATGGAAAAAGGGAAATCTCTACCCTTTGCCGCCACCCGGTGGTGATGGAGAGGTAGTGTGCCTTTTAACTTCAGTTCAGACAAGTAAAAACAGGCATGAAATCAAACATAAAATATAGCATAAAATCAATAAAAAATATAAAAATTAGCAGTTTGTAAGGTGTCTCTGTGAATGTGTCTCGAAGGACAAAGTCTCTGTGTGGCCTCTTTCAAGTGCCAGTGTTGGTGAGGGGAGGGAAATCTTTTTTTCTTCCCCCCCCCCCCCCTGCAGTCAGCAGCCTCTCACATGCACTTGGTGGTATATCCCTTTCCAAATTTGTGAAACAGAATGAAGAGAAAATGTGGCAGAGTTGGCGCTTCAGATGCTCTGGTGGTGATATATTTGCAGGATCTGTACTTGCTTCTGGGCTCCTCTGTAGCCCTTAGAAGCAAAAATCACATATGACGTAGCACAGTTTAAAATAAAAGTGCAAATGTACCAGAATTTATGCTACTCATGTCTACTGGTGTCTCAGACCTCAGACACCAGATTTGAAGGCAGCCAGTGATATTATCTAGGTGCACCGGATCACCTATCAGCCTCAGCCACCTCCTTGGTAGATGTAAATCAGCCAGTACCCAAATAGGATAAAAACATGGTGGTTTTAAGTATAAAATATAAATTACCAGTACACCAATACGCTGTTCGCCTTAAGTGGCTTCATCACTTGGTGTGTCTGTGGTGTGGTGTGTCCTTGTGCCACATTTTCTCTTCATTCTATATTACTGCAAAGGTGAATATGATAATATGTGAAAACAATCATTTTACATGCTGTATTCAATAAAATTCAAATTGTATTGCATTTTTTTGTTATAACATTCAGGCAGGGCATGACATACACATATAATAATGATATATTATGGATCGGCCGTGTCTGCTGAAAAAAAGATATAGAGTTTGTCTGGGTCGTATAATAAAACGTGACTTCAAATCGCGTTTAAACATGATGAGCAAAAACGTTAAAAATGAGCTCGGCACACGGGTGACGTAGCTCAGCAGTGAAAGGGGGTTAAAAGAAGTTAATTGCAAGCACAGCACGGTTTTCTGTTTTCTCATCTATCTCCTAAAGTGAACGCAACTATTTTGCAGATGCATCAAGTTCTCCGGGAGTGGGGGGGTCTTTTTTTTTTTTCTCCCCCACCTTGCCTTTGGTTAGGTTGTATGTGAAGCTCTTATGACATATTGTTGTAGCAAGACAGAGTTCCAGTGTGTTCTGCTGGAATCCTGTATAGAGTCCCGCCGCCCCGTGTGTTGGTTATCTTTACACAGAAAAATGAATGTCTAGTTAAACTGTTTTTTCATATACAGGTCTATTCACTAAAGGGTGAAGTCAGGAGAAGTGAAAAATCTAGGTCAAAATAGCCAAACCAGAAAAATTCTCCCATTTGGCTAGATTGTTCTTTTCTCCTGCCAATTCTCCAGGCTTCACCCTTGAGTGAATAGACCTGATGGTTTTAGTTTGCCTCCTGACAGATCTTCTAGCATGGGTCTCACAATGCTCTTTCTGTAATAAACCATAATTAAGCTTTTGATTACCATATATTATACTACTACTACTACTGCCCTGACTCCTACATTGCTCAGACTAATCACTGATTTTCTTTGCTCCTGTTTATGTTCAATTTCCAGTGTGCAGACTCCATTAGCACATAAAGTAGATCATTTCTCTTTTGTTCTTTGGACATAAAAACAGTGTATCCCATGACAGACGTGCTGTGACTGTGTATTCGGTTTCAGGTCTGCTCTTGTTTTACTATATTCTAGTGTACACAGGGCTGTCCTGCTGTGCCATGATTTATATATTTCAAAATTTTTTATTTTGCAATAAACAAAAGGTCACAAACCGACCAGTCCGATGGCCGCACAGGGCCAAATGAGATACTCACAAAGCAAGCACAGAAAACATAAGGGGGGGGGGGTTCACATAGGAAACTACAGAAAATCGAAAAAGAATGGGGGGGGTGTAGAAACTCGTCATCCTGCAAAAACAAAAGAGTGATGGAGTTCGCTGATGGGGCACCAGGGAAACAAACAAAACCAAAAAAAAAAAAAAAAAAAAGGGGGGCGGGTAGTGAGGGACTGCCAAACATATCGTGGCATTCCTGGCTCGCCCCAGCAACCTAAAGGGAACCGAGGGCCATGGAAGGGGCCGCGTGGCCAGGAGACCTGGGGCCAAAAGGGTGTACAGAGCCTAGGTAGCCACCCTAGTGGCTCTCCCAGGCTGCCTCCAAATGTCCCACACAAAAAAAAAAAAAAAAAAAAAAAAAGGGGGGGGGGTGGGGAGTCCCAGTGCTCCAACAGATGAACAACATTAAAGCCACAGAATCGGCAAGCAGGACCATAAAATCGTTCAGGAGTACATAAAGAGGGGAAACAAAAATTAAAAGGGTGGGAACACAGATCAGACATGTACGAGAATCACATCTAATCACAAACATCAAAACCCGTCCTCAAGTTGCATCAAAATAAAGCAAAAGTCCTCAGATAATAACGGTATCCCAGAATGATGGGGGGGGGGAGGATCTCACACAAAGTTGCTGAAAGGAAAAAAAAAAAAAAAAATTGAGAGTCCACAACACAGGAAAAAATGGGGGGGGGGAGGGTCTCATCGAAAAAAGGAAAAACTCTGCATGTTAAGGGGTGAATAACAGTGGGGGTGAAAAAACAAAGCAACGGTGATAAAGGGTCTCATCAAATAGCAGGAGGGATGTCATCATGGAGGGGGTCATTTCTCAGAGAAGGTTGGGGGAATAAAACATCAGCCTCAGACAGTGCAAGGGTAACAGACGGTTTGGGGGAAAAGTACATCAGTCAGCCTGGGTCCCGCAACTGATCCTGTGAGGCTGGCAGAGCACCTGTTTGCACCAGGCGAGACACCAGAGCTCGCGCTTCATCAAGGGTCGTCGCTGTGAGGGACCCACCTTTAGAAGATACAAGGAGAGAGCCCGAAGATCCCCAGCGGTAGCGGACATCGTGCAAGCGCAACAAGGCGGTGACCTCCTTATAGCGTCTTCGGGCTGCCAGCATTAAAAAAGGCAGATCTCTGAAGATGGTGATTGTATCAGCATCGTGATTTACCCGGAAAGCAGGGCTGACGGCCTGTAGGATACGGGAATGAGAGGTCACATCTCGGAGCACCAGAAGGACGTCTCGGGAGGCCAACGCCGGTGCCGCAGCCACCTTCCGAAGGCGCATGACCGACAAAACAGGTGATCCTGTGACATCGGTAGGGATCTGCAGGATTCGGGCCACCAAGCCAACCGCATACTGGAAAAGCCCCTCCTCGGCTATATTCTCAGGAACCCCCCGAAGTCGCAGATTTCTCCGTCGGTGCCTAGATTCTAGGGCCAACACTGCGGCGTTTAGGTGAGTAACCTGCTGTCGGAGATCCGCAACCTGGGCATCCATCGCTACCTGCACCCCCTCCACCTTTAGGGTACGGGCATCCACGTCGTCAATACGGGACTGGAGCGTCACCACGGCAGAACGAACCTCCTGAAGATCCTGGCGCCAAAGACCACGGAATTCCTCCATGACCGTGCGCAGGGTAGTCTCCGTCAGCAGCGGCGCCGAATCCAGCGGCAGCACTCCACTCTCCCCCGAGCACGAAGACGTAGGCCGGGAAGTAACATCTGAGGGTTCAGGACAGGTGAGTATCTCTGTGCCCCGGCTCCGCGTCCCTCCACCGGAGTTCAGACCCAACGACTGTCGGATGTCTGTGAGGCCGGAGCCTCCCGCCTCCACATTCTTCACGGACTTCTTCCCCATGTGTGCAGACGTCAGCCTGTATTGTCGAGGACGGAGCTGCGGGGGTATTGTGTGGGCCGCAAGATGGCCGCCGTCGGCAGCACACCACAGAGTGGGAAGACCCAGAGACGCTCACCGGATCGCCGCCGCCGCCTCCAAACCGAGCAAGCAGGAACCCCAGACTGTCCGTCAGCAGATCGAGGAGAGGGTGCCAAGGATGTACGTCAGAATGGCCCCAAATCCTTGGTTTCAGACGGCACTGACGGAGCTCATGAAAATGGCGACCTCTCTCCTCGGCGTCCAGACACGCCCCCCGTGCCATGATTTATAGACCTCCCCCCATCTCCTGGATAGGCCTTGACTAATTATTGGGTCCATAAATCTGGTCTTCAACTCATTTATATTAATTAGTTTGATTAATGAATCAAAGACTGCTTTTAGGCATTTTGTCAATCAAGTACAAATCTGATTTTCATGACACCCATGGGTTTGAGTCGGTCATCGCTGTATGCAGTTGTCACATATTTTTAGAAACTTACACACTAATGAACTGTGATGAAAACAACTTGTAACCTGTATTGTGAAACCTCTAAAAATAAGACCGTAACTGTACTTGCCTCTTAGTTTTGTGAGCAGACCTGTGCGTATATTGGCAAAGAGAGGTTTTTAAAGAATTGGGGTATATATTTTATTACCTTCATGTAGAATATGGGTACCATGTGTAAAGTTCTGTTTGAGTGAAAGGAATGGTGTAAGTATGCAGTGTTCTTGTGTGTGGATATGGATCCATGTTCACAGTTAAACACATGACCAGGCGTGACATTATCTCTATTTGTGGGATTGGTTTCTATATTGGTCATGGATGAAGTAATGTGGGGTCCCTTACCCATGTGCAGAATGCTCCCCTCACTGTCCGTATCCTGAAGGAGTACGGGTTCTGGCCAAATCCACCCAGTCAATAGCCACAGCTCCTTGCAGGGTGAAAACAAAACTAGGAATGACTATTCAGGGTTAGTTACACACAGGAGATGCAGAATACAAAGGTAAAACCTGCTCCAGCATTTTAATGCTGAATAGCCTACCCCCCCCCCCCACATACCTTTGGTGTAATAGACAATGGTTGGGGAATGTGGCAAGGAGATCTGGTTTAAGAAAGTCCCTGGTGGGGTTGGGTGGAAGCAGTGGAAATAGATTTACATACAGATTACACATGGGGAAAACGGCACAGTATATACCACACTATACAATAAATATGAGGGAATAACAATATAACATATACATCAGGGAATAGAGCACAGGAAACAAACACCCTGCACCTACAACTGCAAGCACATGTGACTCCAACATAGAGGGTTGGGAAACCATATAAAACATCAGGCTTGCATCTCCCAAAGTGCCTACCTTCACAGACAGCTATTGCATTTCTTCTACGGACATCTTTTAGTGATGCACCGACATGAAAATTTCAGACCGAAAATGCAGGCTGAGCTTGGCCAAAAGCCGAGACCGAAAATCAATCATCTGAGCCTGGGCCCTGGAGGCCTCTCGAGCCGGGGGCTTGGCCGGGTCTCCAAGGTCCAGGTTCGGATGACTGATTTTGGGGGTGATGCCGTGATTAGATTGAGATTGCGTTGCCTACATTCACATACTTGCCTTCTATCACATATTTCTGCCTTGAGTTGCTCGAGCAGTCGCCATTGTAGTCCTCTTGTATCCCTTGGATACGCAGGCCCACTTCTTCTTGCTCTCCTTGTAACAGGCACCAGTCGTGGGATGACATCACAGAAAGGGAAGACTTTCATCCTGCTGACGGCCGGACCGGTGACGACTTGCCGCTGGTTGGGGGCTCCTCCCCCCCCCCCTCTAATAACGAATCGCTCCCCCCAGGCCCAGGTTTGGATGACTGATTTTTCGGCCGATTAATTTAGATGGCTGAATTTTCGGTGCATCCCTATCAGCCCGTCCAGTTTTTGGAGCTACCTTCTCTTATTTCAAGAAGAGGAAAGACGGCGTTTATAAATGGGAAGATAAACCTCTTGGTGTAGGACTATTTTTTTTTTTTAAGTTGGGCTCTGCCCATAATACTTTGGCAAGGTTAGTCCAGATCTCCTAGACTTTCAACCAACTATTTGTCAAAGGAAGTGTGTTCTGATATGAAGACAAATGGGTTATAAACAGCTTTGGGTCCATTCTTTCGTTTTCAGAAATGTAGAACTTAGATTTCTGGTTTGGGGATCGACATTAGGGTATTGCCTGCAAATTGTGACTTCCACCCACCCATCTGCTTGGCATGAATTTCCAGAAAATGAGACCTGGAGTATGTATCATTTAATCAGACCTGCTCATAACGGTCTAGCGATGACACCGGGGTGGGGAGGGATGAATGCTTTTTCTCCCCTTTTAAATGCGTGTCTTTTTCCCCCTCAATTTAAAATCAAGTCAAATTGTAACTTGGCACCACCACATTGTGTGCAATTTCCACCTTCAGTACAGATGTGAAGTAGTGTCATACATGAATTAAAAGATTTATTAATTTAGCAGATTGTTCTTCTTTAAGGATTTCTAGAATTATTTTATTAGAGCCATTCAACTTCAGCATATTTTATCTTGTAGTTAAATCCTCAAAATAAGTTTAGTCACATTTCTTTTAAATGTAAGACAATGATGTCCATACTCGTCAGGAATTAGTTTTTATTTTTTTCACCATTCATTAACAAACTATGTTTCCTAAACACAGTTGGGAAAGTGTTTAAAAGTCAACAATGTTTAGTCTAATATTTGCAATTCCTTGCAAATTCTCCACCAAATCACTGCTTAGCAAATACTGCCTGATAGCCTTTCTGGATCACAAGAGGATTAGAACTCTTTATCCTTCAACAGGAACAAAATAATTAGAAATAATTTAGAAGTGAATGTTAAAGTCAAAGCAGATGAAACGGAGTGTGTGGGGGTAGTCCTATGTGATGCTGTACTAGAAAGAAGAAAATGTAATTTCACGTATAGCTGCATTTTCCTCTTTTATTCTTGTAGCGATCTGTCCATGTGTGGCTGCATGAAGGTTCGCATATATTATTTGATATCTGGTGTGTGCAGTTCTTCTTCAGACCTTTTTGGTTTTCCTTATCTGTTCTCGTCCTTTCCCTTGACTGTGATCCACTCCACTGAATGCCAAGGGGGCAGGAGCAACTTCCTTTTGTCTGAATGGGAAGATGGACCAGGACTTCAGGAATGGTTCCTCCTTTAACGGACATTTTGCGCAGTGAGCACATGCAGATTATGTGTGACCCAGATGATAAAGTAATTAAAATATAGTCAATCTCATTTCCAAATGTTAAAAAGGTCCTAACGTGACCAGATGTTTCAATTGGGATGCATGCTTCACATCTAATCTGCAGCCTAATTTTATGGGATTACTATGATGGTTTCTTCAGTGCAAGTAAAATGTATCAGAGCTGGTTCAGTTTATAGCAAAGATTTCAGTTTAGAAAGAAAATAAACATACCGAGGTGAATGTGTTATGATGTACCTTTGTGCAGGTAAAAGGAAAATTCTCAACAGGATGGCCGCAATGGCCTATACACAAATTGGTGTGAACAAGGATTAAAAAATTTACTTTTAATAGAGTACTATAAAAAGGATCCACAGATCCTGGTAGTACTGGACAAAATGTAAATATAAGGAATTGGGGTATGGATAAGACCCCTTGGATGTTTCATTGGCCTGTTTTTATTGCTTCCAGTCCGCCACTGTCAGGCAATCTACACAGCTAGCGTGTGAGGTTTTACAGTCTACATTGTAAAAACTTACCAAAATATACAGGGTGAGCACAAAAATGGTTCTGGTTTTCCAAAAGATTATCGGTGTTTAGAAAAAGTCTAAACACACTTGTTAAAATGTCAGGTTTCTGTGATTTACACAAAAAACCCAATAATTTCAGAACTTTTTCCACCTTTTTAATGTGACCTATAAACTGTATAACTCAACTGGAAAACAAACTGAAATCTTTTAGGTGGAGGGAGGAAAAATAAAAAGCTAAAATAATATGGTTGCATAAGTGTGCACACCCTTAATCTAATACTTTGTTGAAGCACGTTTTGATTTTATTCCAGCACTCAATCTTTTTGGGTAGGAGTCTATCAGTATGGCACATCTTGACTTGGCAATATTTTTCCACTCTTCTTTGCAAAAACACTTCAAATCTGTCAGATTGCGAGGGCATCTCCTGTGCACAGCCCTCTTCAGATCACCCCACAGATTATCGATCTGATTCAGGTCTGGTCCCTGCCTGGGCCATTCCAAAACTTTATTCTTCCTCTGGCGAAGCCATGTCTTTGTTGATTTGGATGTATGCTTTGGGTCGTTGTTATGCTGAAAGATGAAGTTTATCTTCATGTTCAGCTTTCTAGCAGAAGCCTGAAGGTTTTGTACCAATATTCACTGGTATTTGGAAATGTTCATGTTCCCTCTACCTTGACCAAGGCCCCAGTTCCAACTGAAGAAAAACAGACCCAAAGCATGATGCTGCCTCCACCATGCTTCACTGTGGGCATGGTGTTCTTTTGATGATGTGCAGTGTTGGTTTTTGGCCAAATATATATCTTTTGGCCAATGGCCAAAAAGTTCAACCTTGGTTTCATCAGGCCATAACACATTTTCCCACATGCGTTTGGGAGACTTCAGATGTGTTTTTGCAAATTTTAGCCAGGCTCTGATGGTTTTTCTTAAAAGGCTTCTGTCTTGCCACTCTACCCCATAGCCCAGACATATGAAGAATACGGGAGATTGTTGTCACATGTACCACACAGCCAGTACTTTCCAGATATTCCTGCAGCTCCTTTAATGTTACTGTAGGCCTCTTTGCACCCTCCCGGACCAGTTTTCTCTTTTCATCACATTTGAAGGGACGTCCATTTCTTGGTGATGTCACTGTTGCGCCATATTTTCTCCACTTGATGACGGTCTTCACTGTGTTCCATGGTAGATCTAATGCCTTGGAAATTTTTTTGTACCTTCTGACACCTTTTAACAATGAGATCCCTCTGATGCTTTGGAAGCTCTCTGCCGGCCATGGTTTTTGCTGTAGGATGCGACTAAGAAAATGTCAGTAAAGACCAACTTTAACAGCTGAACTTTATTTGGGTTAATCAGAGGCACTTTAAGCCCTTCCTGGCACTGACTGATGTACCATGTACATTCGATCGGGAAGTCTCCCTTAGTCCCGCAGAGAAACATGGTACGTCAGGGTCTCCTAACCTCCCTCCCGATACTCTCCTTCCTTGCTGGGCTTCTGCGGTGGTCTGGCAGGCTGGAAGCCTGCCCCGCCTTTTCAGGGGTCCAGCAGGTGTAATGATGTCATCATGGTGCGTAATGTCATCACTTCATCGCCAGGTGGCACACCCCCCCCCTGGCGCTGGCAGTGACCATGAGAAAGGGGAGGGGGCTCCTTTGGAGACCTCTATAGCCCCAATGGTTAATGCTACTATAATACAAATTGTACCACTGGAAAGGGGATATCATAGCATTAACTCCTTCAATGCTGGATTGCGATTCTACGTCGAATCGCTATCCTTTGGATCCCCCTATCTCCTGATCCGTGGCAGCTAGAGGGTCTTGTTTTATATCCTTTTTGAAAGCAAGCTGCACAGTCACAACAGTATTCTAGCAAATGCCAACACGCACCAGCTGCGTTGCTGTGGGGTGAGCGTCCTCTTGGATTTCACGGACCTCTGGCGGTGGGAGGAATGCACATAGATTCTGCAGGAGAGAAAATAAATTTATCTGTGGTCACCATATTTATAAACACGTTCCAATAATTGATTTTAGAACTACTTGATATCAAGGTTATTAAATCCTTTTTTTTTTCATCAAAGGCACAATTCTAGTCAAATAGGATATTACCTTTGTCTATAGCCCCCACCCCTCTATAACCCCCCCCTCAAACATATGCATATTTCTATTGAGGAAACTGATTAATAACTTGTAGATCTCTCTCTTAGTAGCAACTACCTCCACCAAACACCACCTGTGACTGCTTATAAGACTTGCACAATGTCACAGATACATTTTGGATTGCTCCTTCCAAAAAAAAAATCAGTTTCCATTCACCCCCATTTCTGGGTTGTCATTTTTTTCTCCGCACAGCTCTTGAGTCATGCCACGACATCTCAGTTGGGTTAAGGTCAGTCTTTGGAGCTTTCTTATTTCATCAACCAACCACTCTAAACCTTGATGTCATGGACTATAGCCCTGACCGCTCTTTCCCCCCCCCCCAATCCCAAAAGAAAAGCCTTGACTATGCACTTTTGAATTCATACATTGTTCCTACAATGATTTCAGGGTGTCCAGGTACCTTGCGAGCAAAAACTGCCTCAACCCTTGATGTGCCCTTGACTGTTGCGATGAGGTATTAATGGTATATCTTTTGTATGGCTTTTTTCCTCAACACATAGGGGGGTTATTCAGAAAGCCCTGAATATGCCATTCTGTTGGCAACATCCCATACACTGCTTATATTGCGTACCAATAATGATCGTTACGGACGCACCACACTAGTGGTAGGTGGTGGCCTATTAAAGTGACTCATGTGAAGCTACCATTTCTAAGGTCAGATCAATTGTAACCTTTTTTGGGGGGTGCATAGCTGGAACATTAAGCTTTCCTCTTGTTCTCCCTTCTTGCATAGCTTTGTGATTTGCCTTTTTTGATCAGATCTGGAGATTTCAGTGCATTGTGGAATAGTTATGTGAACCCTAGATTTGGCTTTAGGTAACAAGGAAACATTCTAATTCCTGTATTTTGAATGGTATGTAATGTTTTGTTTGATATCCTAGCCTTGTGACAGCCTTGGTCTTCGTTCGTATCCTTTATTTGTAAGTGTACCAGGTATTGCCAAAAGGTTCTTGAGAGGTGAGTGCATCTGTAACTTTGATTTTTGAGCAGGTGAATAATGTAAGAATCAGTATTTATTGTCCAAGCCAGGAGATCTTCAGGAGGGGCCAACAAGTCAATGTTAAATTAATGGATTTTTTTGTGTGCTTGTGTTTTCCTCCCAGAACAGGAAATACATAAATGTATAGTCTTTATCCTGGTACAAAAAATGCTAAGGATGTGATAATTTGAAGAGTTGATCATCAGAATAAAGTGCTTTAGTGAGTGTTCGCATATGCCTACGTAAACCTGTGGTTGTGTACAGGCCCAGGTAGTTCTGTACCCATATTAAGGTAATTAAAACAGACCCCAGGCAGCATTCATTTTTCTGTTGGGCTGGGATAAGGTTTATCTCAATTTTCCAATTACATTTACTGCTGTTTGTACAATTTCAGATTTTATTTTTTTCCACCTT